>JADDOH010003284.1:0-122203 GCA_016648135.1 Agrypnia vestita | reverse complement strand
CAATATATACTATTCGTAATACATCGTTGAATTGGCACATGATTCGTCTAATGGATGAAGGACCCCGTTGTGTATCGTAATAACTTCAAATTCTTTTATAGGAGCAGTGTGGAAACAATTGCATAATATTACGTAATAAAAACATCTAATGAACCTAATAATCGATACATTTATGTTACTATAAAATACGTTCACCAGAAGAATTCGTGTATTAGAAATAAAACATATCCGTTTGGAAACGACCCAATAAAATCAATCGAACGGCATAAAGAGGAGAAATTCACATATTAAATAACACTGAAATTAATAATTTTAAACACTTTATATTAACATATTCTTACCTTGAACGGTGTCGTCTTAGACGTGTATGAACCTGTTCATACTAATTCCTGGGGAAAATAATACATATATTTGCTATCTACGAAATAAGACATTTTTGAAACGAAACTTCTTTATAAATAAGTAGATAAGGTCTCGGGGATGGTTTGTTCGAAAGGATTCTACAACAGCCCGTGAGTTTATATGAAATAATAGTTTCTTTGAATGCTAAGTTTTGGTTTTTTAAACCCTCAGCATCTCTGCTGAGGGGGGTAGAGGCTCCGCGCCCGCCTAAACCCGGTGGCCGACTTCCTAAGTGACTAAACGGCCCCCCTTGTTCCTCCGGTACTTACTGCATCCCGAGACTCTATCTCTTCTTTACGAGATGTGATCCTGTGACGCCTCTCTTTTAGGCTTATGATTGAGATGTACGTACTCTTTTGGTACGAGTTTCTGATGATGGGTGTTGTCTTGATGCGCCTTTCTTTTAGGCCGGTGTTTGAAGAATCACGTACTCTTTTGGTACAAATTGATGACGACATTAGCCTCCTTTGCGGGCATAGTCAGCGATGTTACAAATTATTGTGCAATCTCATTATGCCTTTTCAGAGCGGCGTCCCACGATTCTGCATCTTGCAACATTTACTTTGGACAAATGTTAGAGTGTTAGTAACATATTTATAATATCCCAGCTATTCCATATGAGTGAATGATTTTTATATTTATTCTGGCCCTGTCTTTCTTACAGAGGACGAAATAGAAGTTAACGTTTTCTATCAAGGTTTTACAGCATTCAAGCATGAAAATCCTTCCAAAGACATAGGGAACCTTTTTGTTGGTTTAAGTAGTTTGCGCCAGATGAGGTTAGGTGGTCGGTTTATTGACGACCCCGAGCAACAAGGAGGACCCCGCCTTTAAGGGGCCCTGCAGGGGCTTGTGCGGGTTCCACGCCCAAGTGCCGGCAATCATCCACCCCTCAGCCAGCTAGGCTAACACAAACCAGATATCCCCAATCTTTAGTTAGACTTCCCCATTCTGTCCTTTACTCGTCATTCTGAAGCTACTTGTTAAGCTAGATGTACCGAGGTACTCAAATCATAAAGAGTTAACTGAAGACCGGATTGCGCAATACTTATGCAATACAGTAATTATTATAATGCTACTAAGTAATTCATATAGAAATCCGTGTATTCAAATTTTAGCATAAACGGTATGAAATTCGCTTTGCATAAAAATACACCCGTTTGGAACGGAATTCTTGTACGATTTGAACCAATATCACACAAGCAATCGTGATATTTAATTACACATAATTATTCCGAACTCAAATATTCCCAAAATAAATACATTTCGATAGTGAAAATAATTAACCGTAATAGATAATATGAATATGATCCTTATCTGTTACTCTTTGTGGCGGAATCCTCCTTCTGGTGCTGCGGGATGGTGGAATCTCTATACTTCGCCGCTGCAAGACCCGCTTTCTCTCAAGCTGGCAGCTCCTTTGCTCGCAACTGATGATCTGGAACTCGGGGCTCCGTCGGTAGTCTGTTGGGCAGCGCTCCCGCTCGCAAGTCTGGTCTCGAACTGAAGGGGCTGAGTATATCGTGTTCGCTCCTTTTATAGTAACGATTTCACCATACCTCTGAAATCCACGCTAGTGCAGTGACTCATCCTATGCGCGATGACCTCACCGCCGGCGCTCGCCATTGGCCGGATTCAGCCATCAGGACGGTCGCCTCCGGCTCAACCCGTCGAAAGGTAACGCGTGCCTGTGATTGGTCCGTTTCGTTAAAATAAGAGTAAAGCACTCGCTACACGCGAGACTTGCTGTTCCGTTTCATAAATAATAAAGGCTCGTTCGCACCTACTCACAAGGTCGAGTCTATTAGGATTGGCAAACAATATTAATTTAACACAGAATTATATCTATGGTATAATAAAGATCTAAGAAATATTACTTGTATAGCTGAATATTCAATATTTTGTTAGCCTCTTGTAATACATAGAATCTTAAGAAGAAATATATCAGGCTTTTACTTTTAAACGATTCCAAACAGAAGAAATATATTTTTGATGTCCATACTTGGCTTTTTTGAATATTATTATTTTAGGATTTTCTAAATTTATTAAATCTATCTCTATGTCGACCATCACAAGATAAGGTTGACATATTCACGGAAATATAAGCCTGCCCCGGATAGTAGAAGAGCCGTGGTTCGAATCCCGGTAGCAGCCAAATATTTTTTCGTGGATTTGATTTTTCTCTATGTCTTTCTAATTAATTAATTTGGTTTTAAATTTCACAGAACTTTGTTCTGAAAAAAATTGCAACTTCAAAATTACAATGTGTTCTTGAATATAGTAAAATATTTAGATTGATAATGCACTCGTAAGGCAAAACGCGTCTCAGAAAAATAAAAACGTACAACTTAAAATACAAGTGTTTTTATTTCCATATGTGTAATCGAAAGTATTGAAAATATACTCCATATAAGAATTTAAATTACAGTAGTGTCAAAGATATATTAATTTATTTAATTAATAAAAAAATACTTTATTTTCTCACTATAATTTACTGAAACTAATTTATTGAAAATATCAAGTTTCATTTAAATGTGTGGTGAAAACAAACTTTATTACCACAAAATCATTTTTTTCTTTTTAAAGATGTTATTAATATTGATTGTCGAACGAGTTCAATATTTATGTAAGTAAACTATAATACGTACATCAATATTGCAAATATTATATGATTTTAAGCGGCCCAGGTTACTAGATGGCTCGATAGCCTCAGAAGCGATGCATCATCAAGCCGGTCCGGTGGGTTGACACCTGGCCCCAGTGACACGCGCAAGTCGCCATCGTAAATTAGATATGTCTCTGGTCAGCTTCCTGTTATGGTCAGCTTCCTCCCCGTTCTGTGCTGGACATGCAGCGAGGTAACGGGACAGAGAGCGGACACTTTATTTTCCTCTTGGTAAAAAATTTAAACACACAAAGCGGACCGTGCTTTCAACAGCAACATTCAAGTGTGTCACCGTAGAAATATTTGTAAAAATTATTTTCATTTCCATTGATCGTTAATTTTATAAAAAATATTAGAATGCCTAAGAATATGAAATGTATACTGGTTAAATGGAGGATTATATAGGGAAATTGCTACATCACAATCGTAAATAAAAAGTGTGTGAGTTTATAATTTTTGGTGGAATTCGAAAATTATTTATTTGTATTAAAAAAACCTGCTCTTTCAATTTATTATAATAAATTTTAGGTACATTTAGCACGTTGATGCAATTTTTGACAAGCATATTTACACTAATATTAGTTTTAAATGTAATAAAAGTCCAGAAATATGTGTCATATGATGTACTTGGATTCCCATAATTTCCACAATTGAACATAATTCAAAAATAATAATAAAAGTGTTTGATAAATTTAATCTCCTATAATTGGTAATTCATTTAATCAATTAATAAGCATATATGTGGGGTATAAAAAAATGTCGCAATGTCCAAAATAATTAATGTAGTGATCAAGGATTACTAATTTATAATGTACTGATTCGAGATTTTATAGGAAATACTGCCTACATATTTATAAGAAACATGATTTCGAAAGGAAAACATTTTCTAATTTTTTTTTAATATTGCTGCCTTCACTTTTATACCCCACATAAAATATTGAAAAATAAAATGAATGGAAAATGTTTTTTTACTGTTTTATTAGTTACGCAGTAACACGTAATGTATTAATATAAAAATAGGTTTAATAATAATGTCACCACAAAGTTAAAGCCTTCTTTCAGAAGAAAAAATATTCTTCGAACAATTAATAGGCTTTCTTAGTATAAATATTAATTTTAATAACAAAAATATTAATTAAAAGGTTAAAATAAAAGAAGATAACTTGAAATAAAGCAGATATGAAAGAGGAAAGTGGCATTATTATTCTTAATTATTGTTTAATTTTTAAAATTGTTTTTAATTAAGGTTAATAATTTTTCTGATGCATACCTATGTAAGAACATAAAAAAATTGAAAAAAATTACAACTGTGAATTTTTTTATGAATACATGCTTTAAGTTTCTTTCGCAAGTCTTTAATAAGACTCTTTAAATTTAATGAGACTAAGAAATTAACCTAGAGAAAATATCAAACTATAAAGATAATCAATATTCACCTGCTCTAAACTCAAGTTAACTGCTTCGAAAATATGGAATGGAAGTGAACTTCGATATGTAATTTTGTTGCTATTTTGTTAGTGAGAATTATTAAATTTGATGGTAATCTACTGTAAAAATAAAACAGCAAAAATGTGATTAAGTATTTTACCTGTCAGCATACATTAGCCAAAGAAACCGAGAAATTTTGTTAGGAGTGCAATATGTTTGGCGAAGACGGCACATTGTGCTTCTTATGAAAGAATGTACAGTGAACAGTCGTTTAGATATAACATACGTACACAGTGTGGGAAAACGTAGTGTCATGCGGGCTAATATGAAGTGTCGAGACTGCGATGTATGCGCGAGGAGGATATATTTCTGTGAATATAATGTAGTGGAAATTCCTTTGCACCCAGTTTGAAATATGACGAAAATATCTCAAAGCATATTTAATTTTCTGAGAGGAACATTTATTATATATTCAATGTATTTTATTTTGTACAGAGGACTCGACCGAGATTGTATTATATTAAATAGTTTAAATCGCCAATTATATAAGACTAGCTGTGCCCGTGGCTTCGCACGCATAGATTTTTAGTATCTTTTAGTCTTATTTTATCAATTTGTGTATTAACGTCAATATATAGATATATACCATCGCAGATTTTTTATAAATCTTGAGTTCTACAATTTCTCTATGGAAAGTATTTAAATACCTGTTGCCGTTAAGGCAGCGCTCGCAAAAATGTATTGCTCGACGCAAAGCACTTTTATTTTAACGAGATAACATATAGCCTTTGTCCACTCTGAAAGTCCATTCTGAATACTGGTGAAATTTTTTTTTAAATCGGACGAGTAGTTTCGGAGATTACCTCCTACATACAAACTGTAATTAAACCAAATTTAACATCATAAATCTGAAAAAAATATTATGTCAAGTCTTATTTTATCTATTAAATATTTTATTTTTGAAAATAAATTGATATAAAAGGAGGTATATGACTTCTAGAACTCATATTTATTTATACATACAATGTTATGCACATAATTGTATTCAAAATGCCAACCTCCAAATTATAAAATGTTCCTGTGCATAGGAGAACATTTTATATGTACTCGTACATGCTAATTATCACCAAAGAAATAATAAAAAATAATAGTCTTAATTGTGAATATGTTATGTTATTAAGAACACAGATTCATGGTACAAATAAAATATTGATTTAATAACTGTTTAAAAATCTTTTGAGAACCATTGACAACCACACGAATATTCCAAAATGTATATTAAATTAATACTACCATAATTCCAAAATTAAGTCTTTTGGACATAATCTTGGAATTTTGGCCAAGACTAGGTAATTCTTGGAATTATAAAAGAAAACGCAAGAAAAGTGAGAATGAAACAGGGGAGAAGAAGGGGTAGATAATTTAACTGAGACCTGGGCGGAGTAGATAGCTAAAGTAAAACGTATAGGATGTCATTACAAGGTTACCGACACTGCAATTTGTTTTAATCACGGCCACAATTTGCCCTTTTGGCCATTCAAAGATGTGAACTGAGGTCATTCTGGTTTCTCAGAGTATTTCCTTAGTATACTAGTGTTAAGGCAAAATTTTGACTAGTGTTTAGACTAAACTTACAAAAATAGTGTATAATAATAGTTTATAACCCGTTTTTTGTAAAATATATACATACATATGACTCTTTCGTGATCAAAAAAATAACAATGTTGTTCATCCAGCTATATTTTTTCTACTTCGTGGATACAATTAATCTTAATGCTTCCATGAAAACGATATATAAACTTTTTAGGTGATATAAGTACCGCATTAGAGCAGCAATTTAAAAAAAAAAATTATATACTAAATAAAACTAAAAAAGTTATATTGTCACTACTATGTTTTCGAGTGGAACTAATTATGAAGTTTTATTAAAAAATTATTAATTTACAATTTTAAATTAATCATGATGCACGATTAAGTTACCGCCACAAAATTAATAGCACTTTTTTGTTTGAGAATGATTATTTAAAAAAAAACATTTCTGAATAATATTTGATAAGAATTTGAAAAGTAAAAGTATTGCCTTCGTAACACCCGAATAAGAAATACAAAACAAAAACCGAAATTCGTATAATTTATAGGAAATTAACTCTACTCCAATATTAATCTTCTTTCATATTTCACGTCGTACACAGAAGGACATCGTGATATTTCAAAAAATTACTTATCGGAAATTGTTTGTGATTTTTTAAATTCCTTTTTGAATACGGAGTATCGAAGAGAGATGTTTTTAAAATTCTACCCTAAAGCTGTAAATAACGGCGAGTGTTGAATGAATTTAAAGAGTAAACAGATTTTTTCCGATTATTTGCTGCGCGCGAGTTGGAATTGTTTGGAAAAGTTCTGGATTTGTTAGTCAGCATGTTTGGTACTTAGCCTGAAGTTTCTGCTAATCTGAAATTTATGTGGACGTCTGGCGTACGTTTGTACAAAAAATACTATTTACTGACATTTAAAAAAAATCACAGTAAACCGTGCGTGATAACCAAGTATTTAATTTAAGGGATCACACCACCCACCCTGGGAGGGTAAAATTTAGGTAGAATTTGGGTGATTTTTAACAATGGGGTGATTAATATTATTTATTGTTGTTTTTTAAGGTATGTAGATATTAATCTATAGTTTCATTGGGAGAAAATTGAAAAAAAATGGCCGCGTCTTGTCTATTCCCGTGGAGCTCTTCCTCCTCGACTGACATGCAAATTTCCCCAGTACACACACATTTTATGATCAAGTACTTATTGAGAAATCAAATATCTCTAATATAGCGTATGCAATATGATAAAAATCGTTTTTTGTAAAAATGGAAGCACTTTAAAAAAATTTCAAACAGTTTTTTTTATTATTGTTTTTAATAAGTTACTTCAGGGACATATTGACTGTCCCAGCCAACTGCAGCTGGTTCCACGCTCCATCAAGGTGGATCCGACAGTCCGTGCCCTTCCATGGACCCAGAAGTAGAACTTTTATGCACAGAACTCATTCATCCAGCGAACATGTAAAGCATACAATGATCACTTCAATGACATTGATATATTAAATACCAACATCTCAGCTCTTAATAATCGTATTTGAACCGCCTATATTATTTGTTTCTATATCTTCACCGGGTTGACTTAGATCGACCATCATCATACACGCACCCCAGCCAAACTCTCATCACTATTTGCACATAGCTCCATATCTTCAACACACAGAATACACATACACTCCACTCAACCACAATTCGATACACCTCACTTCACTTCCTCCTCTCACTCCCACTCCTATCTCTCTATTTTATGTATTTTTTCTCTTCTTTCTTATCAAGGTTTTGCTCTTGTCCTTTCTGGATTACGTTGTACTTTTATTTCTGTTTTGCTTTGACTTAATATCTTATGTCGTGGATCTCTATAATTGGTCTACCAACTATCCAATACATTATGTCATTATAATAAATTGTAGTGTTGAGATTCCTAAAATAATAAAAATAAAAAAAATAAATGGTTCATCCAAAAAAATCCGTAGCCACATTCTAAATAAGTAGGTACAGGATCTTCTTTTCTGTCCCGAACAGAAGTGCACCGGGGAAAATTTCATCTCAGTCACGGAGGAGGAGGTTAAATATGTACCTTAACAATTCCTAAAAAAATAAACGTACGTAAAAGAATCAGTCAATTTCGAACAATTTTTTTTTCCTCCAGGGTGGTGTAACCCCGTAATATATTAATGCAATATGTCATACAAGCTTTTATTTCTATGATAATAATGACAATCAAACCGTGTAATGTACCCAGGAGCTTTTTGATAGCGTTTCTGAATTGTTGTGAAACATTTAAATTTTAAATGGGTGCCGAGGTAAAACAAACGAAAAATGTATGCGTCAAAAAGAAAAAAAAATAATAATAAATTGCCTCCGAAAATCAACTGACAGCGGAATGCCGAAACTATTAAATTGTCACACGCAACTAATATGTATTCAACAATACATCATAATGAATATATTATAGATAAAAACAAGTTATTTAAATTTTAGAGGTAAAAATTGCCATGCACTGTTTTATTTAAAAAAGCGAAAATAATAATCGAAAAAATATATTTTCCATCCAGGTCGTACAAAAAGGTTGGCATATTTAATGAAGTTTTCATTAGATTAATTTAATGAAAATAAAAAATATTTTTTTTACATATATTCTTTTACTTTCTATTATCTACTTGTTTTTTCTTTTCACATTTTATACATATATCTACAATGAATTGATTAATTTTATATAGTTTTTTGTTCTCACGTATTGTCATCTCGGCACAAGTTCATCCTAGCGAGATGAGTGACTCATTTTCTAACCATAATGTATTAAGTTTAATAATAAAAAAATGAATAGAAAGATTAAGCTTAGCGAATCGCGTTCACGAGAAAGTGTGCGGTTACTGGATCAAAGTTCATTGCTATTCATTTGCTTCTCTTTTTAAAGAAATAAAGGTAATAAAAATATGAATTTTCGAGTGAATTCCCCGAGTTATTAATTTTTTATTGTTTTATTTATTAGAGACACTAACATACTCTTATAATAAAATATTATAAATGAAGACTATGCCCATTATCTCAATTACAAGTGTCTTCGGCACGCTCTAGTAACATGTATTTTTTCATTTAAGTATATTTTACATGTACATTTATGTGTATTGTATATTTAATTATTTAGTGTTTGAATATAGTGCGATTAGTATTTAATAAATAATTGATTCAATGGATCTATAGGTTCAAGTCATCATTTAGAAAATGAATGTTGCGTATGAGTGAGTTTTTAAACGATGATAAGGTATCTGCAAGAATATGAGCATCAATACATATTATATGTGCGACACAACCTTGTGATGGGAGAAAAGTAACCAACATTATTAGTGTGCTGGCTTATTTTAAAGAACTTCGGGTTTCTTATACGGGTGATTATAATTCTTGAGTGATTTCCTTGAGTTATTAATTCTCGAGTGAATTTTCGGGTGACCGAAACATAATATTATGAAGTGGTACACATAAAAATATTGTTTAACACTAAATGGCAGATATTTAGGATATTTTATTGCTTAATGTTTCATTTATTACAAAATTTGTAATATCTTTATTTATTCCAAATTAAATTCGAGAACACTATTTAAAAATGAATGCAAATGAATTATATTATTATTATTTTATTATTGTAAACTAGCTGAAACCCCTAAAAAATGACGGAACATTGGTTAGAGTCTTTGCTAAGCCCTAGTATATAATTAAAGCATCTTTTTGGCGATCTACGAAGAGGCGGCCGTAGCCACGTGCGTTAATCGGCCGGTTCGGGATGGTGGCCCGGGGTTCTAGCCCCATCTCCGGCTGTTTTTTAGCCGTGAATTCGAACGAAATTACGGACGTTGCCCGAAGTTACGGCGACAGACAGACGGACGGATAGACAGACAACGAAACTATTATGTTCGATTTCTACAAACTCAATTTATTTAAAAAAATAACGGAAATAGTAAAATTAACCAATGCAGTTCAAAATTTTTGTTTGTTTCGATAATCGCACTCTTTCACGTGACAGAATTGGTAGCAGATATTGTTTGATTTATGCTGCTATGCAATAAGGACGGACGGAAGGATAAGCGGAAGGACGAAATAACGGATGGAAGTCAGGAATAGCGCGTTCGAAACTTTCAAAATATTTTATGGAAGGTTCGCGAGTATACGAAGAAACATATATGCAGTACCCAAGTATTTTGCAGGGGTGGTATGATACATATACCTGAGATAAATGATAAATATACAAATAGAGTAACGCATTTAAAAAAAATTTATTCATGAAATACCGTTAAATGAGATATACTCTCTTAAATTGTATATGTACAATATGGTAACATGTTTTACCCTTTTCTGTGATAGCCTTAATTTTTACGTAAGTTTAAAACTAACTGTAGCGAATTCTCTGGAACAGATTGAAACTGTCTTACAATCTACTAAAAAGTTTACTATACTATAAAATAAAAGTAAGTATAAAGAATACACACTTGAATTATATAATAGTATTCGTCTATCAAAATTATTTTAAGTATTTTTTTATTAATTAGACGTAAACGAAACTGTTACAATAATTTTAAGAGGTAAATGAATATTTTTTTGTTTTATTTGCAAATTACTACTTTTTAAGTGAAATAATCTTGAAAAAATAAAGTCTGACAAACCATGTTTATAAAATAGTATTATTTATTATTCATGGACTACAGCTTGTTAACAAAATGTTAATATCCCAAAGCTTTCGTCTAGAAACGGATTCGTATAAAAAATCCGGATAATCTTTACGACTTTTTGCCTTAGTCTCATGCTTAGGCTACCAAAAGGGAGCGCTGAATTTGAGCGCACCCAAATATCATTGTTATCACGTAAAATTATAAAAATGATAATTTTAAAATTTAAAAGATTATCGTAAATATCTTAAAATAGATTATTTAAGTGTTTAATTCAACAAGAAGTACAGTCAAATCATTAGAATGGTTGCAAAATAATAAAATTAATAACAACTTTTTATGAAAATTAAATATTTATTTATTATTAAGTCGCCAAGAGTGATGATGATATATTTATTTATCTTTAGTAAATATAAGTAAAAAATATTGAATTTTGTTTTATGTTAGAATGATAAAATTGCAATGAGCTTTTTTCTTTTCGCCCTTAACCAACGATATGTGGACTCTTATTATTCGGGGTGGTTGAGATAAAAAATGGACTGATTTACTATGAAATAATAACTTTAAATCTATCTGAGTGAAATTATGATTTATCAGAATAATTGAATTGCCGTAATATAATTATTGCTTTTAGCCAATGACATGTATATTCTAGATTTTAGGTATTACAGAAAAAAAGAACTGAAATTGGATAAAAATACCCGAATAATACTCAAAAGTAAAAAGTAAGCACTGAATACGCGCTTAAATGTGCAAATTCTAAACGCTGTTCGGAAAATCCGATTGACGAGGTTTTCTTTAGTTCCCCAGTTCTGTTAAAAGTGCCAATACTATCCACCGAATCTCAATTAAATTCTGTTGAAAATTAGTGTATATTATAGATATCTCACAGAGACGAAACTGTATTAATTATGGGAAAGTAGGTATAGAAGTCATTTGGGTGTAACAGGACTTATGACCTGTCTTTTGGTTGGCTTAAGTGATCACTTTACACAATTGTAACATTCGCCATTTCCACCCATGATAGAATATACCATGCTTATTCATTTTTTGGAAGTTGTATATATGTTCAAATTGCGTGAAGCTTTCATATATGAGTTGTAAGCGCCTTTTCCATGCGGCCTGTACAAAGCCATTTTCATTCCCCTAAATCCCCACAGATGTCGCTAATGAGAAAATCTACAATTGATTTTACGGAATTTTGGGAGCAATATACTTTTTTCTGTTGAAAACTTTGAAATTTTTTAATGCACCACTTAGTGCGACCCTGGAATATCGATAAACCGGAGAAGGCGGGACAGTCTCGAAGAAGTAGCTGACTTACTCGTATATGATAATCGAAGATATTATCTTAGTATTTACACAGGGTGTGGATTCAATCGCCTGAAAACCCAGTGACTGCCGATCCGACCGCGTAAGAAGGGCCCGTGGAAGTCGTCCAACTCCCGTTCCGAGCAAACATGTGTTCAGCGAGCTTCCTGTCCGCACGGTGCGATGCGACGGGGGTAAATATGCTCGTGTTTGCTCGTCCCACATATGTATTTCCGCAGAATCATTTTCAGAAATTCCTACTGACATTTCTAGTGGCACGTGTACACACAACATGACGACACATGTTTCAGAGAATTATATGAGATAAATCTCAATACAGTTAAACGGATTAATTTGGATGAGATTTCGAATTCAGAAATTACTTACTTACTTACCATCCGCTTCCTCGTGGGGGTAGGCAGAGATGATAGAACACCATACTCTTTTGTCCTGACATACAACTCTCGCCTCATCCACATTCATACATCTTCGTATGCAAGCTCGCCGGTTGTTGAGGTTTCTTAGAGGACCATCTTCTAGTATTTCTGGTCTTCCGATTTATCTGGTCATGGCATGTCTTCCTCGGTTTCCCTCTCTTTCTGGCGCCATAAAAACTTGCATTATATATATTTCTTACCATTCTTTCCTTATTAATTCCCTTAACATGCCAACAACATCTGAGCGACCCGAATTTTCATTCTTTACTCTATTGTAAATGAATTTGCCACAAGGGATCTCATCTCCACTGTATTCAGAGTACTTTCGTTCCTCTTCTGCCAGCTCTAGGCTTCACTTCCATACATCAGTGTTGGTAGAATTTAAAGAGAAAAATAGAATAAAGTAGGTTTACCCAATGTACCTATATATAAAGATTTACCCGTTTTTAACTCAAGTTTCACAATATCAAACATAATAATTTCGTTGTCTGTCCGTCCGTCCACAACGTCGTGTAATTTCCGTAATTTCTTCGAATTCACGGCTAAAAATACAAATCAAATGGATGGAGATGAGGCTTGAATCCCGGGCCAGTAAACTCGAAACGGTCGTTCTACGCATGTTGCTACCGCTGCCTCTCCGTAGACCGCCAAAAATATACTATAAATATATACTAGGGCTTAGTTTAAATATATACCAAAGTCCCGTGATTTTTGACGGGTTGCAGGTAGTACGTATATTAATTATAATATCACCGCCAGTGATAAGTGTGGAGTGCGCGTGTTTCAAGGCTAACGCGGTGTATCACGCGACATTGCACGGTTTTGGGCGCGAACGAATATCGCGAATTTTGTCATTTTGTCATTCCAGCTTGAATAAAACTGTATTGAGACAAAGTTTGCTAGTAATGTTTTGACTTTTAGTTTTTTTAGATTGCATTTTTTTTAAAAGCAAATAGACTTTTAGTAAAAGCCACACAAAAGTTCTCAAGATTTACATAATAAAAAAAATTGGTAACAAATATTTGTCATTAGTTTGGCTTGTCTGCGATGAAGCACGTTTGATATTAATGTTATGATTGCTCTTGCCGTTACAATAACAAAAAAGCAGCTCTATTTTACGAAACATTTGATTACAAGAATGTTACAGCGAATAGGTTAGCTGATGATTACAGTCTGATGCAATTACCTATCACAAGAAGGCTTGTCGTACAATATTAATTCGTAAGCAATTTATCCGTACACCCAGATAATATTGGGTACCTACCTTTAAATTACACCTATTATACTTTTTAATAATTTACAATTTCGATTCCATATTAGACGGTAGTTGAATAGATTGCACAAGTCATACAATTCATTGCAATAAAAATATTTGATGGGTTTTGTTGTGGATGTACCTACAAACTAAGAAAAATCGTGATTAAATAGTTCTAATGGCGCGTGTGCACGGATGAGACCTTTAGATTCTGTTCTCAGATATTTGTCGGCAAAGATCAATATATAGGTACATATCGACGGTCCCTACGTATACTGTCGAATCTCCAAAAAATCTATTATTAATCTAAAACTTAAACAGATTTTCTCTAAATTTTCTGATAATGTTTAAAAAATGTATAGTTTACCTATGATATTGTCTTTTTTGAAACAAAAATTCAAAGTATTTTTAACACTGTCCAAAAATATAGAGTAAATTGGATGGTTTAAGGTAGTAAATCTAAAAAAAGAATTTTTGCAGATTCGACAGTATATGTAGGAACTAGGGATGGGCGTTGAATGGACGGACTAGTTGAAATCAACCGTTGACGTTGCATCGACGCGTCGACCGTTTACGTTTATCGCATGGACTAGTTGAATTCGTAGACGGTGGACAGCGGACGCCGTGGTCGGTGGACGATTCGAGAACACAATGCAAAGCAACGAGCGAGAGCAAGACAAAACGTCTCTGTTTATTTCTCTCTCATCTCTCGCTGTCGACTTGTAGATGCCATAGACGTCATACACTACCATAGAGTACACTACTAAAGTACACTACCATAGAGTGCAGATCTGTGTACACGAACTATGACTAGAGATTTGAAATTTGAATACATGCGTAGGGCGAGATAGGCTTAACTATTATCTATTATTTTTTTACTTGATTTTTTGTGATGTCACGTGCGACGATTCGGTGAATTCCCAATTTTACCCTGTATAAAATAAAACAATTCAGTTTAATTATTTTATTTTTTAATGAACTATTATTAATTAACAGGCCGGCTAGATATTTTTCTAAAATCAATATTTTATTCGATCGATCTCGACTTCTTATATCTACCTGAAAAGGGATGCAAAAATTTAATTATTGTGTTATTTCCTTACTTTTCAACTTTAGCATATAAATGATAAACAAACTTGTAGGGAATAAAATTTTCTATACCTAACTATGGTCCTTATTCAGGAGTCCAACATTAATTATTATATATGTAATATAATCTTGAATTTAGGTTTAATTAATTTTTATTAAAAATTCCCTATTTTCAACTTTATACATAAAAAAAATAAATCTATTATAATTTTGTTTACACCACTTTTTATTGGTTTTTTACATGTTTTGGGAACAATGTTCCTTTTCTCGGATTGAGCCTTAAACTTAAGTTGACAAATAATACAGATATATTTATTTATTAATAATGTCACCACAAAGTGAAAGCCTGACTTTGAAAGATGTATTCTTCAATAAATTTCTATATAACATCTCAAATGTAAAGTATTTTTAAATTATGTATTTATTTATAAATTTATAGATAATAAATAAATGTAAAGTATTTTTTACCGCACCTCATAACTGGTGCCTTTCTTACGCAAAATCATTGTTTCCTTCCATTTTATTTACTCACATTTTAATGCTTATACCCAATACTTTCACTGCTTATATATGTAGTTTATATTTATATTTTACTGCTAACACCTGATATTGCTGTGTATACCTACTTCTTTCTTTGTTATATATAGAAAGAAGTATATAAAACAATATGTAAAAGCCTATAATGTGCGTAAACAAATAAATAATAAAATATTTCTTTTTACATATAAGCACAAGTAGCGGTTTTACTTTCCCCGAAACTATATTCCTTCGAACTTCTTTAAATTTTTAAAATTAATGTCATAAAAATAGCCAACGGTTGAGCCGTCGAGAAGCGTCGCGTTGAACCGTAGACAGTTGACCATCGTCCCGATGTTTAGATAGAACGTCCGCGACGTGCGCGTAACGAAGTTGACACGTCAACTAGTTGACGAATTCAACTAGTTGATCGTCTCGTCGATGGATGGACGTGGACGGTTTCGTTTCATCGATGGTAAATACGTCGACGACCCATCCCTAGTAGGAACCTTCGATTTGTATGTACTGCTTCGTTATGCTCTATATGTAACACAATTATCGTATAATATAAAACAATAAGCAACTCTATTCTGTACAATTTTTTTTATTGAGAAGAATTTCCGAGAGAAGTCGTGTCGTGAACTTAAAAGAACATTTACATCAATTTGAATTGAGTCTCATAATATTTTGCCTCGGTGAAGAAATTTTTTACAATTTTTTCTAAATTACATGGCGATAAGCTATATAATTTATTAGGTCCTTACATATGAAATTGGCGTTTAGTATGGGAGAAACATAAAGCCGATTTTTTTTTATTATAATATATTTATTTAATCAAAGTATGTACTATTGCTATCTATGCACTTTTGCCATCTCATAGGTAGTTCATCGATCCCTTTACTAAAAAAACCATTCGGGAGGGAATCAATAAAATCTTTGAAGGCGGTTTGGACTGCCCCATCGGAGTTGAATTTTTTCCTTTGCAAGAAGTTATCCAAATTTCGAAAAAAATGGTAATCTGTTGGGGCAAGGTCCGGAGAGTACGGTGGATGTCTTAGACATTCCAATTGAAGCTCCTCTAATTTGGTAGTCGTCTGTTGTGCAGTGTGTGGTCTAGCGTTATCATGAAGCAGCAGTGGCCTAGAGCGATTAACCAGCCTCGGTTGTTTAGCAGCTAGCTTTTCCATCATGGATTGCAGTTGCTGACAATAGACATCTGCCGTAATCGTCTGGCCAGATTTAAGAAAGCTGTAGTGAACGACACCAGCACTAATCCACCAAACGCTCACAAGTAACTTTTTTGGAGTCAATTTTCGCTTGGGGCATGGTTTGGCTGGTTCGGCAGGGTTCAGCCATTGCGATGAGCGCTACCGATTATCGTACAGGATCCACTTTTCATCACAGGTAATGATTCGATTTAAAATCCCTTCATTATTGTGCCGGTTGAGTAATGCAACGCAGCAGTCAACGCGCGTTTGTTGATTTGCTTCACTCAATTCGTGAGGTACCCACCTTTCAAGCTTTTTCACCTTACCAATTTGCTTCAAGTGGATTAAAACAGTTTTATCACTAACACCGCAGCCTGCAGCTAACTCGGATGTGGTTTGCGATGGATCCGCTTCCACATAGCCTTCAATTCTTCATTATCAACTTTGGTCTCCGGCCGTCCACGGGGCTTGTTCTGCAGGTCGAAATTTCCAGAACGAAAACGTTGGAACCAAAAACGCACTGTGTTTTCTTTTGCGGCACCGTCGCCATACACATCATTAATCCTTCGAGCCGTTTCTGCAGCACTGGTGCCACGGTGGAACTCGTACTCGTAAATAATGCAATATTTCAAGTTTTTCATTTTGTAAACTGAGTGACGCAAAGAAAAAAACAATTGAGGAAAAAACAAATGATTTATAATTTTCAAAACACAAATACATGAGTAAATAGCTGTATAAATTTGGATTTGGAATTCTTAACCAAAGAGAAGATATTTGAGATCAAATTTGCCAGTACGGCAAAACGCCAATTTCATATGTAAGGACCTAATATTAATGATTTCTGATTTCAGGCATGTTAAATAATATTTCTTATTTGTATTAATTGTTGTTTTAAAACATTTACAATTGCTATTCAAATAAAACTGTGTTCACTGTTACCGCCTAATCTAAGGTAAATTTGAAATGTTTGCAATACAATTTTAAATAGACAATTATTCTTAGATTTTTTTAATATTAAGTTAATTTTGATCAAAATTTATTACTCATTCATACAATGCCCAAAGATTGCATATTGCCTTACATGATAAGATATTATATTTTTCGATTACTTAAAATAACTATAAGCGTAATTTTTGACACGAAGCATAATTTTTATAAAGTCTGAATTGTTTTTCAGTCTATCAGTTATTTTTATTGTTTTATGGGTAAGTTTACAGAATTCTATAATCACACTTGTGGAAATAAAAACACTTGTTGTTGTCTTATAGACACGAAGCTATTCATATGAGAAAATGAGTTTGGAAGTCTATTGGGTGTTTTTAGGGCTTACGATCTGTTTGATTTTTATTTCAACATTTTTAATTTTTACGAGACGCGTATTGCCTTGCGAGGGCATTATCAATCAAAATATTTTAGATTCAACAACATTTATTCATATGATAATTATCGATATAAGATGCCATATAATATGAAGAATTAATGTAGGTTTTGGTATTTCCGCATGATTCTAAAAAACAATTTTGTTCAAAAACTGATGAAAGGTAATACATATAAGGTAAAGGATAGCTATACAATTTGATATATTATGAGATAGAGAGATGAGTGCTGAGATGGTTTGGTAATGTGGAACGTATGAACGAAGAAAGGATGTTAAGAAAGTATATGAGGCCAGTGTTGAAGGTGACAGGAATAGAGGGTGTCCGCGAAAGACCAGGCATGATCAGATACTACAAGTATTTGAAGATGACCCTATTAAAAGCCGCAACAACCGTAGAATTTGTATGAGAAGATGTATGAATGTGACCGAAGCAAAAGTGGTGTGCTAGGATAGAAGAATGTGGCGTTCAATCTTCTCTGCCTACCCCTGCGGAGAAACGGCGTTATGGTTAGTTAGTTAGTTAGATAGAGAGTTGTGTAACAAGTTAAAATAATGATTTTGGACATTACTAACACGCTCCTTAAATTTTTTGTTGTCATTGTATGAATTCGTTTGTTAAAATATTATGGAGTCGGGCTCTTTTTTATTAAATCAAATGCAAGGCATAAGCATTAAAAAGAGCATTTAAAATTAAAAGAGAATTACATTTACAACATGTTTCGCTTGATACAATCGCGATACACGCATGAGGTGAATTATTAATCACACCGTAAAGGGAACATTTTAATCGTGAACTGAATTTTATTTTATTATCCCCGTAAGCCCATCGTAAAGTGAATTGATTGTAAAGCGAGATAACCGTCCAGCGTTGGGGGGGGGGGGGGGTTCATTGTAGCCAGTGTTTTGAAAGCTAGATCTCATAATTTTCAACCGATGTTGTCTTCGTAATATCGGCTCGTATCGAATAATTTATACACATGTTTGGGTGCGACCAGAAAATTCTCGTAGTTATTATGAAAACAATGGTTTAGTAATTTATTTTAGCCACGTGATTATGTACACCTTGTTTGCTCGATTTGATAATTATGAAAAACATATTCATCATCTCGGATTTAGACGTTTTGACATCAGTGACGTATCTACCGCGTAGGCAGGAGCCGAGGCCGACTTTTAATAAAATTTCGTATACTTTTTATTTTATTTTCGCTTCAGCAGGCAGAGAACCAATCACCGAACCAAAACACATCATGGATGTACCCAGGCTTATTGTAGATTAATTGTGACTTCACTGGGAATAGAACCCGAACGCTATGAGTTTTTTTACCATAGATTAATTAGAGCTTAGACTAAAATTTTTAAGTAACTAGTGGAGAGTAAGTTAATCTTAAATTTTCAAATCAGGGTGTAAAATCGGAGTCTATAGAAATTTAAAAATGAACTTAGATTTTAATTAACCGATAATGTCTGCTTCAGTATGTGTATACGGAGTATGACTGTATATGTATACCGGATACTTTTATGCGGGTGGGAGTTCTTTCACGAATTCCATCTTGTTCTCTCGCTCTAGCACAAGCAACTGAGCTGATAGTGCTGAATCAAGAAATGTATGTGAATAGTGTTTTTTTCTTTGTCTTTTGCTCGTATAATATTGCTCTGAGTCGACTGCATGACTTCACAATTTTGTTAACAATAATTTTAAAACATATACATAAAAAACAAGTACATTTAAAACATAACATATAATATGATGGATTACCTTTTACGTATAAAATATATACATTTAAAATACATAATATGACGCATTAATTGATTAATTAGTAAATCTGATAATTGATTCATGTATTGTCATCGTGTATTGTCATGTGTGAAAAATTTTAACTCGATTGGACATTAGAAAGTGGGTGAAATATTGATTTTAAGATTCCATCCAGAAAGACAAACAGGTGAAGTTAATATACGCGTGGTAATAAAAAGGGATAGAAGAGGGGCCCGGTAATTTATAGCTACTCTACTGAAAATATATCGGTCAAAAAAATCAACATTTTTAATGTAGTAAAAACGAGCGATTGTTTGATTTATGTCCAGAACCATTCTTTTTAAGACAGTAATGAATTTTAATGTATTTTTTGTCTATATTATTTATTGAATCTATAATTTAATCTATATAATTTTTATCTAATTTACGAGCTCCCGTTAACTGCTTTCATACTATTTACCGCCCACACGAAGCTAATCGCACAAGTTAATTTGTCGATGATAATATTATACGGTCTCATCATTATCCGTCTTTGAATTATTCGAAAATAAAAAATCGCTGAGTGCTGATACACTAGAGTTCTCAAACGGCATTATTTTTTGTCTTGGTGATAATTTAATAATAATTAGTTGACTAATCACAGTGTTTAGCGATAGATCGCATATATATCGTCTTATCTGATGAAGATATTTTTGTTTTTTTATAAACATTAGAATTATTTGGTGATTTAAAAGCTTGACCAATCATATAAACTCGAAGAGGTGATTTTGTAAATAATATTACATTCAAACTAGGTTATTACAATTTCAAAATGGTATTTATTTTATTATAATTTTTCAGCACATTCTAAAACATTGAAATCTTTCGAATATTTCTGGAACACGGTGAAGCATTATGAAACATGAAGTAATGTTGAACATTAGAGAACTTTCTGGAATTTATTGGATCACTTATGAAGCTTTTTGAACTTTGAAAAAGTTTGTTACTGTATAGAATATATCACAGGAATAAAAAAAAGGATTAAATTATGGCGTATAAGACATTTTTAGGGACGACAAGTATGTTTGCTCATTTTACATTACGTTGTTATTGAAATACAGAAATGTTGTGATTAATAAATATTTTTTAAAGGATAAAGGTACAATTTTGTTAATTAATATAAGACTGGGGATTCTTTTATAAAGAAGTTCAAATGATTGTTAGGATCGCAGTGTACCACACTCTGCTAGAAGAATTGTGCTTATAAAATGCTATGTTGTACCACGTTGTAAACCATCAGCAACACTACCAATAAGTCTGACTCGCTAGCGTCCACAAACGAATCAGAAACTCTGCGAATTCAAGGTAATGTGATGCCCACCACTATAACACCATTGCATTCAGCGCAAATCTGAAGCAGATCTTCGGCACCATGGAACGGGAACCAACCAGCTAAGGGAAGGAAAAACCCAACAGAAATCCCGAGGCCCTCTAAGGTAGGGATAACGAGGTAGGGCTTTTAACAACTTTACACCTTCTTCTTCTTCTACCCCTTGGGCTCCGCTTTCTACGTCAGCCCAATTGAGTTGCAACCTTGCTTCGCAACAGTCCTCTAGCTCCTCCTAGGATGGCCCCTTGGTCTTCTTTCTGCATTCTGGTCTTGCCTGGAATATCTGCTTTGGCAGTCTATCTGCCGGTCTATCTATTCGCTAGTCTATCTATTCGTAAGATACGTTCCAGCCACCGTAGCTGTGATTTCTCGATAAACGTCAATTTCCACTTCGAGATATTCTTTAATTTGCGTATTTCTGATTCTGTCTCTTCTGGTAAATACCACTATTCCGTGTAGAAATCCCATCCCGGTATCGCTCGAGCGAGTTCTTTCGGTTAAGGTCCAGTGCTCGTGGCCGTACTCTAGGGTTGGCCTGAAAACTGATTTGAATACTGCCAACGTTGCTCGCTGGTTGAGTTCTGCTTTTCCAAGTATAGGATAATATAGGGTTCGCGCTATCTGGCTTGCTGTTTCTATCCAATTCCCTTTCGTGCTTTCTATTCAGAGATGTTATTACAACGAGGTATTTAAAACTGTTCACCTGTTTTAGACGCTTATTCTAGCACGTTATGTTACGTTGCTCTTTGCTTCTACCAATCAGCATGATTTCGGATTCATCCGCGCTCAGCCTCATCCCTGAGCGATTTGTTTCGTCATCAAATTTGTCAACAGCTCTACATAATAAAAATAAATATAACGATTCCTCAAAACAAGCCTCGGATAAGGAGCTAAGCGTCCCAAATTTAAAAAATTCGGTAGCTGGGCCTGGAGAGAATGTCTGGACAATAAGCATCAAAGTCCCTGCTGAATCCAAGACTAATAGGAAAAAGGAGCTTAGGAAGGCTTAAACTAAGAGGGAGCGATAATATTCTCAAATGCATATCTAGATAGCATGGAAATCCAGAACTGACAAAAAATGACACAAGATCATTGGAGGAAGACTTTTAAAGAGGCCAAGACCCACTAGGGTCGGCTGAGCCAACAGTAATGATAATAATATTATTTCTTCACTAATTCTCTTCCGTTGCTTGCTGACTGTTTAGCGCTCTAACTGATAGAAGAAAATAGTTAAGTGCTTATATGCTTTTAATATCGTTATAAAGTTCAGCTTTATGGCTAGGGCTTTCCGTGTAGACAAATTTGAAAGAAAACTGATAAATAAGATTGGAGTACCATTTATTTTATTTGAAATGTAAATTAAATTGATGTGTGATCTTTGAAAAATAAATAATAACGTAATATTGATCAATGTTGACACAACTCGGAGTTTTGAGATAAATGTAGAAAATCAAAGTTTTACAAAATTTTAAGTTATTTGATTAATTCAGTGATGTCATCGTGAGTTATTTAATTGAGTTTAATTATTAGTTAATTATTTTGTTAATTACCATTTTAAAGACAGCAATTTATATTTTAATGGTTTTCATAAACTTGGAAAATCCATTTGAATGTAGGTATTTCGTGTAACTAAATATTTCTGCTTTACTTTTGCGCATTGGAGAATATAACCTTTGTGAACTCAAAATAACTCAACGCATTGAAAAGTTGTGAAGAATTTACTTTACCTAACGCCTTTCATACTTATTTATATTATAACATTTTATTTTGGAACATGGTAGTTAAGTAAAGTTAGCAAATGATTTCCGGAACATCTCCTTTGAAATACATCAAAGGGTTTGACTGCACAAGTTTTGAATATAAACACAATATTCTATCACAACACAATTTGAAAGTCAGCAGAGCCATCAAAAGTTTTCGCCGATAAGAAAGAGCGCCTGCAGAGCGAGTTTCACAAACGAGATGAAATCCCGCAGGAACATTTAGCCGCGAGGGTTTCCACAACTTCTGGAAGAATAAATTCCACAATTGGCAGGTCGTCTTGGACGTTTTTATTTTGGTGAAGCAGTAAAAAAGCTACTACGCCCGAAAAATTCTGCAGAGAACGGGAACTACTTTATTCTAAGCCGTCGAATATTCTCCGTTTGAGCAACAATTTATGGTCATCTCAGCTTTCAAAGCCAAATGAGTGAAACTGAATAGTTCAGTTCCATGCATATGTAAGTAGTATTTAAAATATATGTTGAATTTTTAAGATCCGTAGTACAATAGACATTTCAGTTTTGTTTATTAACATCTGACGATTATTTATTAACTAATTAAGGTTAAGATCTGTAGGCGCTACTTATTTCAGCCTCCAAATGGGGTGGCCAGCCAGCATTATAGAAGAAAAAGATAATTGTTAATTGAATATCACCCACAAACGTGGATGATATTTTCAAGCAACTTTCCATATTGAAAAGTTGTAAAGAAAAAATCTTACAAGAAACTAAGAATACATTAAACTTATGAGAAAGGGAAACCAAATCATAACGCCTAAATTTAAAACAAGTCAAATGCAGAACCACTATACTTATAAAGTCATTAACTCTTACAATAATCTTCTTACGGAGATAAGCCCTATCAATAACCTCCCAGAACAAATAAAAAAAATTGAAACCTTTTTAAAATCCAACTTAAATTCATAAATCGTTTAAATTTAAAGCTTTTTCAAAATGCGTAAATATTATTCATTATCTAATTGTCTTCTATTACCATTTGTATTATTAAATAATTCACATAAGTAACTATGTATACACAAAATAAGAACTTAGGCTCCCATATGAGACTTAAGGTGTTAAGGTCTACATTCACTGATGAGGTCTTACATGACTAATAAAGTCTAAAAAAATATGTAAGATTTATATAATGTACATTAGGTACATATATTAAATTAAAAAATAAATACAAAAAGGCTCCTAATATTTCTGTTAATAATGGAGGTCTTCGGATAACGTGTTAAATAATCTTGGAACGAAGACTTGACAATTATACATTTTATCTATTTTGAAGCAGCACATTGAAACAAGCTTGAAAGTCATTTCAAAATACTAATTTCTCGCCGGAAATAGAATGAATGCGAAATAAAATTACCTCCTAATATTCATACCACAATTATTAAACATTTCAACCAGATTTTAATATATTGTAATATTCTGTCAGATAAATATTTAATTTCGCTTTTTTTCTGAAATAAAAAACAAGTTTACGTACAGCTTATTTCAATGTATTGAACTTACCCTTAAATCGTTATAGATTACATAAGCATAAAATGAGCCTTCTGTGGGGGATGATTTGAATTGAAGAAATTAGTAGGTTCCGTGTATCTTCTCTGTCGAATTACAAAAATGTAAGTAGGAGCCTAATTTCATCAAAACAATAAAATTGAGATTAAAGTGAGATACAAGTTTTTTATTTCTTGGCAAATAAAGTAGACAGATGGGAAACGAGTCTAATATAAACATCATGAGGAATTCTCCCAGAGTGAGGTATTCCTTTGGGTTTTTTTAACTTACAGTAATTCTACTGGAAAATATATTTCAAGATTCTCGCTTTCATGATTATTTAGAATGAAAACCGTACAGCAGCAACGAAGCGTAAGAATATTTAAATATTGCGTTTAAATTGGCGATTAAACTTGGATGTTTAGCGAAGAAACAAAATTATTCCTGGGACTCGCCGCGTTTATTATTAACGTTCCGCCATGGACATTTATAATTTGTCATTCATCTCGTTTTCTTAGTCAGTCTTGATTAAAATTTGCCTCAATTATAAAATCCCGCTCGGCGGAGATTTCGCCATGAATAAACAAGGAGATGTAAGACGACATTTAATTCCGTTTCCCTGAATTATTTTACTTAAGCGACAGGAGTGCCCTCTGCCCGCCGCGAAACCGAATTAAGGGCAAACAGCACTAAACAGGGTGGCTCCGCCCCACTGCGTCCGGGATTCGACAGATCTGGATTTATTCAGCGGCGCAGGAATTGCGTAGGCACGCAATGAGATGGAGTTTCATACGTTTTTAGAGACAAATTTCAATATTGCATTCTGTAAGCCAAATGAGATTTTTATGCGTTGCTGCGCTCTTGCGCAATGCTTTGTATTTTGACGTTTTACATATAAATCTGCTTTTATTTTTTTGTTTTGGTAAATTAATAAAATAATTGTAAGAACTAAGCTTAAAAACATTAATTTTTAAATTAATTTTTTTATACACACACATACACACACACACTCACACACACACTCATCAGAGTTATTCTGTCACTACTAAAGTTTCGAGAAGGGCGGTCCCTTTCATCATTAATGACCTACAATAATAATTATTTATTAATTCAACCTAACGTTAAGAGGAACTGCGCCTCTTGAAACTATAGTGTTTGTATTGTTATGTTTAAATTTTGTGTAAATTAAAATAATCATGTGGTACCGCAAAGAAACGCAACATTAATCAATAATTCAATAAACTAGTTCTAAAGTCGTATTTCAATTAATAAAATATTTTTGAAAATTTTTCCTTTAAGAGCAAAATATGTTTATTATATTATAATTTTTTTATATGGGACGAAGTGTCATTAATCAAAATAACACTTTTAAAAACACAATTATTTAGCAAAAACTTAAAATAATGAATTCATAGGCTTGTAATCAACGTACAACGCACACGTAAATACACACACCTACACACATACATAAACATACACGTACAAACACACACACATACACACACACATACACAAACATACACATACATATATACATATAAACACTAAACACATCACCTTTAAGTATGTAATTTTATTGATATTATTGTAAGCGATCAATAGGTGTATGGGGCAGATGGTTTTCAAATGTTTCAATCTTTTAATTTGCAAAACATTTTAATGCATTTTAAGCTTCAATTCGGAAAAAAAAACAATCTTACAGGTTATTAAAGAAGACAAGCGTAGATAATTTATGGAACCCAATGTAATTTTTTAAATTTGATGAATTTCCACACAAAAATGTGATATAAAATGGAAGAGGAGCTTTGTGAAAAATTGTAAATCTTGCTTACGTTGCCAGACGACCGCATTAATTAAACTGCGCTTGAGCCTGTCTTCAGCAGAAAGTGCATACGTTATATATACCTGATCAGAAAATCAGCGATGATCCAAAAAATCCCTTATAAAGCGAAATTAATGTGCATAGCACTGGCGACATTACACCCATTCAAAAAGATTTGACATTTTTGTAATGATACTCGTGTACCAGGACCCACAAGTAACCCAAAACCACCTCAGCAGCACTCTTCGCCATACTCTAACTTTGGAACGGAAACACTTCAATGATATTCCTTTAGAAATATGAAGTGAAATATGAATTTTTTTATTTTCATACATTTCAGAGAATTAGTACGAAATTTGTTTATATGCATGTACACTTATCTTTTAAGAAAGTTTTTATTTAATTTATAGGTATTAAAATACTAGTATAGTTAAAACAAGTAAAAATTAATTTACATCATCGTCAGTTCATTTTATGCGTTGGATTTTTTTGAAATTATCAAGAATTTTTAATATTATTTTATGTAGAAACAAGTGCCTTTGCTACAAATTTATTGCAAGTTTTGGAAACAACAGTGTCATTGTGTTGTGAAATAATTTGTAATTCATTTCACTGTGAATTTCTCCGCCTTTCATAACTAGCTTTTAATCGTGTATTTTTTTGTGTCATATTATTTTTATAATATACAACTCTAGTTTCCATAAAAATTATGATACATCTATTAATCGACATTTCCATGGAAACTAAAATTTTATACTATTACAGTTGCACGGTATTATTTCAGTTTTGATATTTTTTAAAATGCTCCTTTTTGGTACAATTTTTTTACAAATATATATTTTATTTGTCCGTATGATTTAGAAATCCAACTAATATATAAAACATAATGGTTTATTAATAAATATTGTAATTTTTTGAAGATACAGCTTGTATTTTATTAAAATTGTGATAAATATTCACTTTTTCAATTGTTAGTTGAAAAGTAAACTATTTATTTTACCGGTTCCTCATATGAAACATGAAAAATGATCATTTGAACCAAAAGAGCAGCTCTCAACTTTGTATTTAGATAAAATATTTTATGAAAACGAATATGAACTACCCCACCAGAGTGCATATTCGATGTTAAGAGCACATTTCTGTACCAGGCATCCCCTCGAGTTAAAATTTTTATCCCGCGGTAATAAAAGGTGTTAAGTTTTGCCGTTCAGTGAGTTGAATCGAGAGCATATTACAATATATGTGAGAGGCTGGTTGTTAAATATGCAATATGCAAATAAGTTCACCTGGATCCACTGAATCCATTGTACACAACTCAGAGGAGAGGAAAATGTTTCAAGATTGGAAGAAAAATTCAGAGATAACTGAAATCCAGAATCTCAAATCAGATGGATTTAAAGTTTTTTTTTGCGTAGCGTACAATATTTTAAATAAATGTTGATAGAGTCAAATTATACATAGTTTTGGATATTATAATATTCGTAGAGCAATAATTCTTAGGAACAAAAAAATGCTTACTAGGGGACATGGAAACATATAACGATAAAAGTTTAAATTGTGCATATATGATCCTCTTAAAACATCAAAAAGGGTTATGAATGCAGTGGTTTCTTCATTTTTACATTTTCTAATAGATGTCCATATTCTTACTATTTTTAAACTAAGCTAAATGCTTGTTCTACGAAAATAGGATTAACTTGCTGGTCTTCTGGAGTTGGGCTCAAACCACCGACAACTAAATCTCTAAGTGAGAGTACATACTCTCAGATACATAATACCAACACGCTCCTAATTGGTTCGGTATGAAGAGAACTTTAATCTCTGGAGGATACTGCCTGTGACCAGTGTAAAGGGTTGCGTAAATGCAGATGTATTAGAAAGTACACGCGAATAAATATGAGAAGATAATTCGTATCCAGCATCCGGGCTTTCTTCTGTGGTGGATGAATGAATGTAGGTACGTCGCTATATTTGTTTCGCGGGTAAAGTAGTGTTAAGGCATTATTATGCAGATTCACTCTGGTTGGCTCATACCGGGGGGAGGGGTTGTATTTGGATGTGTTTGGGAGTATAAACGTGTTGTGGATCCGGTGTTTACATCCTACTAATGTATTTATTTCCATGGTGACCTTGTTGAGCAGAAAAACACATTAGTGAATTGTTTATGTTGAAATTCGATCAACTTTACACATTTTAGCTGTACGGTCGTGCTAAAAACAACATCATCAAAATGTTAAAAGCAAATACATTTTTTTTACAGCCCGAATTATTTTTAGAACAGTAAATTAGAGTAGGTATCCGTCGAATTAGAAAATACATATATAAAAAAAAAAAATTTTTTTCTTCTTTACTTACGCTATTAAGATGCTGTACCGCGATCGTGTTGAGATATAATTTACATATATTATTATCTTAAAGAAACTCTAATGCCTGTTTTATTTTGTAAAACCAAAAATTTATTTTTCTTGAAAAATCGTTTATATTTGAGAAAAAACTCTGATTTTTTTATTTTGCACGAAAGCCATTTTAATTAATAATTATTTATTCCTAAACTCAATAATTGATTATCACTCAATTGTGTTTCAAACTTATAAAGGTTTGTGTATTGTTTTATTTGACTTGTATTTTAAATTAATATAAGTTACTTTGATAGTCTTAACACTTTACCAAAGATAAACGCTAAATATTATTTATTTATTTATTTATTTATTTAACGCCCTTATGGGCTTTTACAATATACAGAATAATTTAAAAAAAAAATAACATAAGACAGTTAAAATGATAATACAGTTAAAAGTTACAATAAACATAGTTAAAAGGTAATAATAATAATAATAATACAGAAAAACATAAAAACATAATATAAAATAATAATAAAGTTAAAGGTACAAATAATAATAGTTAAAGATAAAATAGAAAGATTTATTGTCCATTTCCATTTCGTTGGGATGTAAACAATTGTATCATCTTTGTCCTATTAACAGTTATACTATCAGCAAAAATGTCAGCCGCCTCTGCATTATTATTAAATAAATTAAAACTTATTTTCTGTATAAACCGCTTATATCCATAACCATTAATGTCAAAAGAACATTTTCTGCTTATAATTAATGTAAGAATCTACCTGTAAAGTATTGTGTACTAGCTTTGTTTGTACGCCTGTAAGCATTTTTTAGACTGGGAGACGTGCTTGACCATCCCTTCGTTGAAAAAGTATGCCGCCTGTTTCTTGAACCAGTTGTTGATAGTTTCGTGAACTCCTTCTTCAGTTTGCATGCGTTTTTCCGTCCAAAAATTCTCGAAATGCTCAAAATCCGATGGCGCTAGATCTGGGCTGTACGGTGGATGGTCCAGTAGCTCTCACCCAACTTCTGCGGCTCATATGCCGTTTATCGAGCAACTCTTTTCAAGCCACCTGCTACTTTTCCATATTCTTCTAGTCAATTATCATTTTATTTACAATAAATCATAAAGTTTTTTATTTAATATTTTGAGTTTATTAACGAAAATCCAAACTTAATAATTTCATAGGTTTTATTATTCTTGATTATTACGACTCAAATTACTCTTAGGCACGGTTCTGTATGTTAGTGCAATGTTGCTTATTACATGGAAAGAAATATAAACTAATATAATGAAAAAAATGAATTTATAAGTGTTCGTACGTACACTTAATTTATTATTTGTGAATAATTTCATTTCTTGTAAAAACTATTATATTTTATAGATTTATATTATGAGGTTATGTTTTACATAAAAGTCTGATTTCAAGGAAATCTGTGGGCGCGACACTGGTTTCTTGACACGGAACCGGTGGTTCCAGGTTCGATTCCCGGTTACAATAAATCTATGTGATTTTCTCAGGCATGGGTGTTCTTGTAATCAGTTTTATTTTGGAAAATTGCTGCATAATAGCATGTAAATTCAAATAAAATAAGGGTAGATGTTTTAACAGTTCAAACTATCTAAATTCCTGAGTAAATAAATATTAATTCATTAGGAATTTTATATCTGTAGTATCTAAGTAAAAGATATTGAAAGTTTAATTTAAACGTAATAATTTTTTTTAATACTAAGTTTTAGTCCATTGTATGAGCAAAAGTATGTACCCCTCCCCCTTCCGATATATTGTATTATTCGGTTATATTGTTTTTTTTTATTGATTATTATCCTATTTATATATGTTTGGAAATGAAAAATAAATATTCACAGACCCTTCTGGTATCTCATATTTTTTGGATAAATATAAAAAAATACGCAACTCTATTTTATTAATTTTCAAAATCCTAGAGCGAACTAGGATTTTAATCCAATAATCAGAAATCCGATAATCAAAAACCAATCAATGAAAAAAACTTGTTACGATTGATACATTACAAATTTCGTCAATCACACAACACAATACACCGCGAACCTACTAATCGCACGTTCGTTCGATGCGTTCGTGCGATTGAAACGGCCAAATGTTTCGTAGTTATTAACTCATTCTTTTTACTTCATTCTCTCAAAAATTCGACTTGTTGAAAACACTGCAAATTAATTAGCGATTTTTAATTAATAATTAATTATCTATTCTTAAATTAAATTAAATTTAATTAAAGATATTTATTAAAATAATAATTAAGCTTTAAAAATTGTTAAAAAATATTAATAATTCTTCACGTACTTACTACCTTGTTATTTTAAGACATTTATGTAATTAAAATTACACACTTTACCTGTATCAGACGCAGGTAGTTTGTGAGTAATAGATTTTTGTATGTTGGAAAGTAGTTGTGCTATAATTTTTATCAATTGATGGGCGGCAGTGTGTTGCCTACCAACTAATTAGAGTTTCCGGCGCGGCGGGCTCGCTCTCGTGCTGTGATTACCCCCACCGCTGCCAACATCTTTGTAGGATGATGATTAGTAGGCAACGCTTAACCTAGAACATCTGTCCAATTATGTGCTAGTATAATTGAATGTGTATATGTCTGTCTGTTTTGTGTATCATTCTACATCCTTTGACCGCGGTACACCAGTTTTTTCAGAGTAACACTCTGTGAAAAACAAAACCTGAGCACCCTGAATTCGCTGACCGCTTCACCCTATCCTCCTGATATTATATTCATTTGTACGTGTCCTAAATTTTTCTCACTTGCACTCTAGTATCCTGAAGAAATCTTGCCACAACTCCCGGATATTTCAATACTCAACACGTAAACTTCCTGGACTAAGTATTGTACAAATTATTACTCTTTAGGACTTTCGCAAAATAAGGAAAACCTTTTCCTCTTGACACCATATTTCCCCTTCCCCGACAAAAACGCGTATTATATTAACATTTTGCTCAGTTGCACTCTACGATCCTAAGAAAAATATTATCACCGCCATATTTTATTTCGCCTTCGCCCTGTTTCGATCCAATTGTGTACACAAATCGTAACATTTCAGGCTCTGCACAAAACAAATTTTTAATTCTGATTAAATCTGAGTCCCGGGCAACGCCGGACTCGGATGGCTAGTTACGAATGATGGGATGGATCAGAAAAATATGTACACCTTGATTGCATCCGTTGTAAGACCTCGTTAAAATATTATGATGTAATTTATTCAGAGAAGTAATATTATATGTTTTTGAAACGGTGTCCGTTAAACCCTAATTTGGAATACTAACTGCTACAAGCATCACGTCCGGTGTGACTAAAGTAATTTTGATATTTGCATAGAGCTATGCAATTTGTTAATGTCGTTATTATAAGATTTCGGTAATTTCAATAATTGACACAATTTCTATATGTTTTTGCAGATATGATTATCCAAACTGCACATGGTCGAATTAAAATTTAAACATTTATAATAAGATTGGCTTCCGAAGTTACATCACGTGATAAAACTACATAAGTTTTAATGAATAGTTTTCTATGGATACAAGGAGATAATAAGTTGGTTATTTGTGTGAGTTTTTGGTTTTATTTCGGATCTGGGAAATGGAAAATTTAACGAATGGGAACGGTTGATAATATTTGAAATTCTGCTTTTATTTTTACAAAAAGATTTCAATTTCATTACACTACATGGATGATACATGGTTATTTGGATTACATGATTAATCAATTTGTGATATCAACCCTGTACCTTAATTATAAATATTTGTTAAATCCATAGAATTTTTTCTAATGGTCCTTCTATTTTTGGTAGTCATGTAACCCAATTTTTAATTATTCTATTAGTTTAACAATAAACAGCGGGAAATTCTGGTCATTTTGTATGTCATGATTGGATAAGTTTTAAACCAACATTTTTTTGATAGAATCCTTTGCCGTATTACCACAAATACCATACCTAACATACTGTAACCTCCTGTAACCTGTAAAACCTGCTGTAACCACATCTATACGAGAAAGTCAATTGTAAATGTATGTGAGTGGGCAGTAACTATATACATATGTATAAATATGTATGTGTAATTGGAAAAGGAATTTGTAAGGTCGTTGCATCATTGGAGAAGATTCGAAGGTCGTGGAAGGAAAGAGTATTTATTTGTAGATATTTATTCCTCACTGGAGAGAAGCTTTGGTAGCAAATTAAAGAATAAAAATGTGCTAACATAGGGAACTAGAGCAAGAACAGTTTATGGGTGCGATGGAGATCCGCCTGATTCAGTAATGGACTAAAATGCCACCGTGGTGTAAGGCATTATTTTTCTCCCACTTTATTCTCAATATCGTCATTAGATTCTGGAAATTTCTGGAACATGATTTTGTTTTCAGGAATATAATGTTATTTATAAAAACTGCTCCGGTCAGTTTCTCATAAATGATTAAAAATGAAATATTTGGTAACATTTGAAATCCCAAAGAACTCAAATTCTTATAAATAAATAAATAAATAAATAAATAAATAAATAAATATAGCTTTATTCCAGAATGTGGGGAGGTTCGTGCAATCCCACACATTCCATATAAAAGAAAATACACACATTAAAAATATTATATAAAACAAAAGAGAAATAGTAAAATAGAAGAAGAACATATAAAATAGAAGAGAAGTATTAAAAGTAATCAAAAGAAATATACGGTAAAATATCGGCTTTAGCGAGCGATGGCAAGTCAATTATGCGGGGCCAGTATCTTTCTCCAGTGTGCATCGATGCTGGATTCTGGAGTAAGACGGGCTTCCAGGATAAGGATATTTCCGGAGCTGTATATCCTTTCCCTCATCCCTGCCACCCTGGATCTTAAGAGGGCTGCAAAGTTGGGAACACGCCCTCAGTGAACATACCGGAAGCGCTGCAATATCTGGGAAGGCCAAACATCATACGAAAGGCGTTGTTATATTGTATGCGAAGTCTTTCTATGCTGCTCTTTTTATAATTTGTCCAGAGTTCACACGTATATAATGTTGCACAGAAGGCAAGGAAGAGCGTTCTTTTTACAGCGGTGCTACAAAGACGAAACCTTATAAAAAAACATATGAATAACATCAAATTCAATATCGCATCTCCGATTCTAAGTTTGTTTTCGTTAATGAAATTAAAAAACCTCCTTATTACGCGACCCGCTGCTACTCGTATTGTTTAATTTTGTGTAAAATAAAATATTGCACCGTAAAGTTACTGCCTTATCATACAATAATATACACAAGTGATGTCACCCAACCGTAATATTCTCTCTGGGAGACCTATATAATGGACGACTCTTTAATGAGTGGAATATTAAATTACCCTTTAATTGCTCTCTCTATGTATTAAATAAGTTCCCGCTTTATGATTAATGTTCAAGATGTCATATCTACCGTCGGTACGCGCCATGCATCACCAAACCTTAAACGATGTACTGAAATATCAGCAGTCACGTGCTATAGACCGAGATATCGCCGCAAATTTCGCCGTGTCCATAATAAATATCGTTTAGCTCGTAATACGGATAAAATATGGTTGAAAGATGCAATTTGTTAACCTTAGGTATAATGGCGTATCTGGGAGCAGAGATAGACCGGAGATTAATGCCTCCCTTGTCCCTAAGGCATCCCCGTTGAAATAATACAGCAGCATTAAATAATCTGGCTGCTTTCAGAAATAAACAATAGCCTTGCACTCGTACTCTCGAATAATATTGTATATGAATGGAATAGAAGAAAAGAAATTCATAATACGCTGAAAAATAATTATTTTATACTCTGGGATTACTTATTATCAGGTCGAGTCGTAAATATTTCCGGTGGGGATAGGTAGAATCCATTATTAAGCACTATGAGTAAACGTGACCACACGTTTTTGGTTTCTCCGATACGTTAAAATCATTTGAAAACTATTTTGTGAGTGTTATTCCTAATACTGAAAAGGAGAGTCAAAAAGTGCATATTCGTGATATGACCTTTTGGGAATTCAAACGAGGCAATAGTGCTTCAGCGATACTGCGATATCTGCGAGTTTTGTGCAATAGCGTCCTTCTTCGAAAGGTCCTATGCCAGGCGCACGTCATGCAGAGATGTTATTTTTTACAAATTCCACCCAAAACTTTCGGTGTAAATTTTATGTCTTTTCTATGGTAAATGTAAACACGAATACAACAAATACCATCTGTTATATGTCATATCATAATGATATCATGAAATGTTTGATTAATTTTTGTGAAAAGAAACGTATATCCGAAATTAGTATTGTTTCCGATTTAATTATATATAAATCGTCTTCGAAATATATTGAAATTTTTCGCCATATTAGGTATACCTATATAAAATATTTATTTATTTAGGAAATATTGCTAACAATACTTCTTTTATAGTGCAGTTATTTTTGTGGATTGAAGCTACTCAAAATAGTTCATTATACATAGTTTATTTTTTTTTAAATGTATATACCCTTATAGGTATATGCCTATATATATATATATTTATTTTTATTTTTTATATTTAGGTATATAGTCGGTCACAGCATAAACTAAGTTTATACCCACTGCACGCCACTGGCACATATAATAAAAAAGAGTATTTCACTATATTATTGAATGTGTTAATAATAAAATGAAAGATAATTTATGTTTAAATAATAAGTATTAAATAAATAAGATATTTCATTTTAAAGTTTCGAAAACTGTTCCGTACCTATATTTTAACATTTCATATCTTAGGAAAAATGTGTAAATCGTAGACAATGTGTAAGATTACATGATAAATTTATATTTATAGACGAAAGAAATATGATGAATATAGAACGTAGGTACTTTTTGTAATTTATTAAAAGGCTTGATTTTAAGACTAAGAAAATAATGAAGATGAATAAAGTTAAGAAGATGAAAGTGATTAATTTCATTTTGAATTGGTGAGTAACTATTTATATATTTTTAGATAATATTTTTTCTTTGATAAATTAATAATTTTTTGGGATTATTTCCTGTTATTTTAGTTAATTGTTATATGTATATGGTTATTACGTTTGGTTTGGTTAGGTTATTAGGTTTGGTTAGGTTAGGATATTAGGTTTGGTTAGGTTAGGTTAGGTTATCAGGTTTGGTTAGGTTAGGTTATTAGGTTTGGTTAGGTTAGGTTAGATTATTAGGTTTGGTTTGTTTAATTTAGATTACGGTTATTTTTGTTACATAAAATTACCTTGCTTATTTTTATAAAAATAATTTGATTATTTTGAAGATTTTTTTTAAAATTAATATATTTTCTTTTAATATGTTTTAAACGGATTCAAATAATTTATATATTTTTAATTATTTTTATATTTTTACTGTTTGCGTGAATATTTGGTGCTGCCATGAAAAACAAAATTTATATTGCATAATATTTATTATTATTTATGATTCTATATACCTTTTTCTATGGTTCTAAAAGTAATAATTGACATTCAAAATGTACGGTAAGATAATCAAAATTTTAAAATTCAATATTTTATTTAATACTTATTATTTAAGTGTGAATTATTTTTTATTTCCTAATCAGGACATTCAATTAGATAGTGAAATACTTATTTTTACTGTATGAACAACGGGACCATCATCTTGGATTTTGCCATAAAAATATTTTTTAAATGTTTCTATCCCCCGGTTCAATTTTGTTCCACAAAATAAGTACTACTACAAGAGGGCAAAGTGTTTACGGCAAAAGTGAGTAAATGGAGATATTCCTCAAGCGAAGTGCGACTCCCTGGCTGGAGCCTGCGGCGGTCGGCTGGCCGCCTGTCCCCGGGCCGCTCGCCTTCACCCGCCCACCTGCAGGTGCCGCAGCGACCTCTAATTGCGTCAGGGCTAAAGTGACTGCACTAAGGCACGGGTCTACATTATGTATCGTCTGTGTCTACATGGAACGTTGCAAGAGCAGCATGGACCAAAAATCACTACACCATTTAACATCAAATAATTTAATTTGTTTATTTAAGGGGAAATCTGCTAAGGGACACTGAAAAGTTGGTGAATTTAGATTTTTCATAAATTTGACTTATTTGTGGCAATTTTTTTTAAACCTTTAAAAAAAATGTAGTTAACATAAAGTGGTTGAAGGAACGCTTAAACGGAATCAATCAGTCGAATAGTTATCTCTTTATCTTTCTCGCCATTTTGAAAAAAGTAATTTCGAGAAAATTACATTTGAAGTTTAGAGAAAATCGCATTTAAAGTTGTAAGCATAAAACAGTAATATTTATTGATAAAATAAGGTGGCACATTCACTGCAAATGCATATTTCGGTGTTTTTTTTTTTTTTTTACGAAAATTTGGGTTTTTATTATTAATTTATATCAGAATATATATTCTACTGCAATTTTTAAGGGCAATAACTTAGATAGAATCCTTTTTATTATTTAAAAGTAATAAACTGAACATTATTTACAATAATTAAGAAAATATAAGCATTAATCGACAGGCCATGACCAAAAAAATCGTTTTTAGTGTCCTAGGCGGCGCAAAGTTTTAATGAATATTTATATGAACGCATAATATGTTTTTTTATACGCATAAAGTATACTTTATTATTTAGAATCCGTACTAAGAAAATGAAGAAATATATAAATTGAATAATAAAAACCCACATTTTTGTTCAAAAATGCCGAAATATGCATTTGCATTGAATGTCCAGCCTTAAGTTAATCTGCTAAAGAAAATATATAAAACCAGCATTTCGTTTCTTCATATAATTCATTTCGTTGCGTTTATTTTAAGTACATAAGTTAACGAGCCTCTTTTGTGCTGCTTATTTGGCGTCACTCTCGTTTCGTAACTTTCGACACTGCAAAACTGACACCTTCTAAAAAAATAATATCGCTAGAGGATGACAGGTGAAAGTTTTCACTGCGCGCTCACCTGCCAAAAAATATCAACTTTATAAACTATAACCAAAGAAATACTTAGAATTTAGTTCTATAACTTTACAAGTATATTCCTTAAGTAAGACACCGATATTAAGTCTTTAAAAGTATATAAAACAAAAACAAAAAAATTCGCAGAACAAAAACGTAGAAAGAGAGAAAACATGAGTTAACAGAACAGTTATGGTAATAATATATGAGGAAATGGCAGCAATATCCAAAAAAAATGTTTTGAATGCCGTCACCGAAGATTATTAATTTGAAATCTACTGAATTCCAAATTTTTTTGTGTCTATCCCCTGCAAAATCATGTTTCTATAAATTTATAAGCTATATTGCCTATGAAATCTCGAATACAGTACATTAAAAATCAGTAATCCTCGGTGACTGATTTTTTTTTGTATATTGCTGCCTTTAGTTTTATATGACGGAATAAAACAGTATAGTAGTAGGTACCTATACACTAAATAGAAGAATACACAAAGTTCTGGAAAAATTTGGTTTGCAGTACAATAGAAATCCGACAAGGGACCCCACTAATCACTACACTGCTTAGCATTAATAAACTTAATGAAGGAAAGAGAAAAATGCAAGCATAGAAAAAATCTCTCCGAGCCATTACAAATCAAGTTAAAATCAAAATAATAATTAACGCTGTATTTCAACGTTATAGACCTTTAGAAATTAACAAATGAAGCTTAAGGTATGCAGTATCTATAGTAAAGTCTATACATCGTTTCATCAATCACGGTAATACTACTCATAACTCAGTTATCAATGTATGATACATTGCTTTCGTTTTGTAGTCTGCCTACATTTGGTAACCGCTTTGTTGGCTTCTGTTTGAATGATTTTACTCCCTATATACAATATCTAAATGCATAATACTCTAATATATAGTTTTTTGTTTGCGTTTATTTCTTACATACAATATATACATTTTATTTCTAATATATATATATATATTGTATCTTGCTAATGTCTAAACTTAAAAAAAAACTGTACAGGTAGTTGCTTCAGAACGGACATTGTCTAATGAAGCAAATACCTTCATTTATATGTATAAAACAATTTAAAAGAAATAAAAAAATATAAAAAAAAATAGTTAGATCATGACATCAAAGAAAACCAAATTAAGTTTAAGGAAGAAAATTTTCAATCAATGAAAATTTCTAGTGATGTAAATCAATTAAAAATATACTTGACACACAAATCATTTTATATTTATATCATAACTGTGCCTGTTTAATCATATCAGTGAATTTAATATCTAATTTGTAATTCCAGGCTGGCAATGAAAATTAAACAAGCCATTAACAATATTAATAAGATAAATGTGGTCAGAAAAAATATTTTATCAGATAATGTAGCTAATTTTAATCTCTTCATTGAATCATTATAGATAAATTAAAATACAAGAAAGCCAAATCGCCTGGAGGAGGGACAGTCGTTAAGTTCAAGAGAATCAAGAGGCCGACTAGCGTCCTTTAAGCCCGATTAAATGACGGAATCATTAAATGGAAAGGTTGCCTATTTTTTTGAATGTATGTATGTATTTTCAATTAATGTAAATGAAAATTCGAGTAAAATTGTACAAAAATCTGAAAGTAAGATTAAGGTATCTCAAAAATTAACATAACGTTTTGCATGAATAATTTTGTTCCGTCCGGTGAAGTTGGGTGACGTCATCATTCGTACCCAGTATACATCACGTGACGTCACAGGCCAGTTAGAGGTCAATCATTCCACACTAAAATACTAACTAATATACTCACTTTCATTTACAAACTTTAATATTCTAACTTTAATATTCTTTTACTCAATTGTGTATTGAAAGATTTCAACAATTTTTTCACTGGTTAATTAGCTTTGATCTATATTTTAATTTCATTAAGTTAAATATAGTATCATGAAACTTCTTCATTCTGAAAAAATATCTATGTGGCAGTGAATAATGCATGTTGAAGACAGACAGGCCAGCTTTCGAAAACGACTTATAATAATGATGATTATATTTTTATGTATCTTTTATATAAAAAATAAGCTAATTATTAATTATGCCTGGTGAGAAGGACGGTTCCTCTCGAAACCTAAAGAGTAATATATATCTAAATTATTGTACAGGTTATGCAAAGTTTGAATAAAAATTATATTTTAATTTAAAATACCATCACGAAGTGACTGCTAAATTATTCAGTGAGAAAAAATACTATTCATATAAAGTCAGATTGGGACTACTTTACAGTGGACGTGAAATTTCATGGATAGCAATAATTATAATCTATTGTCTAAGTTGGAGTTTAGTTGGCACATGGAGTGTTAAGTTTCTATCGTAATCTCGTTCCATCTATACTGCTGTGGCTGATTCATTTATGACTCACTTTTCTATTGGGGCTATTCTATCTGGGGCCGTAAGAGGCCGTGGGCCAAGGTTCCAATACGCAACAATATTTGATTGAATTAAATTCATTCGATAAAAAAACAAAATAATAAAATTCATATTAAAAAAAAAACAACAATTATTTTTCTCTCGGATATTTGAGCATTGCATGGCTCCTCCTATGCAACAAGAAATCAAAATATAAATTAAAATTAGTACGAACATTTTTATATATATTGGAAAAAAATCATAACAATCAGGTGTATTATGCTAACAGTTACGAATTTGATTAGATTTTGAATTGTTGTACGTGAATTTAGCCGAAATATTAACCGGGACATTTTTGTGAAGAATTTAATTGAAATTTGAGTAGAACTGCGGCAGTTACCTTCATATGACAAATAAACGATATAGTTCATGTCTATAGATATTTTATGTGCGATATATTAGGGTGGTTTCGAAGTCTCCAATTCTTTATCAAAAAAAGGACGTCGGAACGTTTTTTTAACGCACGTATTTTCATAGATTTATGACATTATAGCACATTTGACTTAGACAACGAAATTTAATAAGCTTTTTTGATGTTTTTGAATAGCTGAAATTTTGATACAAAGCGGTGAATCAAGCTGGTTAATGAATTTAGCTGAGATATTAATTAGATAATTTGTTCAGAAAATTATAGTTAAAGAAACTGGATAAGAACGGTGGGAGTGTCTAAACTATTATATCCCGTATGTATTATTTGTACGTAAAGATATTTTTTAACTCTTGTGAGTTACTTTTGATATCTCCTGGTTATGTTTGAAAAAAGTACATTGAAATATCTCCGAAGTTGCATATACAAACCCTTTAAAATGTATAGGATTATTTCTAAATCTTCCTTAAACTCAGTTCAATCGTGATAATCTTTATACTTGCATGGAAGCTTGGAACCTGAATAAATTATTTATAAAACAAATTCTGTAAAAACTCTGTAAGTGATGATGTACTGGCGAATGCCAAAAGTCACTGGACGGAACGAGTGACTAACGAAAAACTTCTACGACGAATATTATAAAAGTCGGGAAATTGTCCTCACGAAGAGAGGAAATCTCATAAAGAGAAGGAAATACCATGCCGTGCGGGGAAATAAATAAAGCAAACAGCAACATATCATTCAGAAGAAAATCTGTGGAAAAGAAGTCATGACTGAAGGCGGAAGTCCTGGTTGAAAAATTAAATACTTTTGCGTCACAACATCTCAAGAGAAGATAGCTATGACGTTAAAATAGAGAAAGCAAAGGAGAATTTCGATAAAGTAAAACGACATTAATATTTCAATTTAATGAGCTTCTAAATGAATTTCGATTAAAAATATTTATAAAAACTATTGACTTAAAGTAATTTGATGGAAAGCATACTAAAACCGTTATAAATTTTATTTTATATAGGTATATTTATAGCAGATTATTAAGGTTTTTAAGTTCTCTGATCGGAAGACCTAGCTTGCCATGTACTATACGTGTGCAATATATAGTATAACCATTAATATGAAAAAGTGGTTGATAATAAAATAAAACAAAGATTTTCAATTATACCAGACATGTCCCGAAAGTACGTCATGTCACGGCATCAATATTCATATTTTCAAATTTTCATAACACGTAAAGTGTGAAATCCAATTATATTTTTGATGCTTGGTGAAAGAGGATCCATATAAAATAAATAGAATTTAATAATTGATTTAGTGACGCGTATGTGTTTTGGTTTGTACGAATTAATTTATATTTAAATTTAATTTTAATTTATATAAATTAACTTGGTAAACACCACTTATTTATTGAAAAAATTCAACATATATCGAAGCCAATGGCTTCTTAGTCAGGATAACAAAAATAAAATTTAAAAATCGAAGTATAGATCAAAATATTAAAAAATTATATATAGAAAGTGATAATATAAATTACCTATTTAACATGAAAATAAATTTAAAAGATGGCTATTTGCAAAAAGGACCTGATTATTTATATCATTCAATTTACTATTTACACTCTTTCTTATTTCCAAAATTTCAAATTTATCAAATTGTGTTTCTGTATAATTTGTAAGTAAAATTTGTAAACCCTTATTAATATAAAAATAATGATCCATAGCCAAAAGATGGTTAGAAAATTCGGAATGATTATTACTATTTAAACATCTTAAGTGTTCCTTAATACTAACTTCAAAATTTCTGCAAGTTTTTCCTATATGAAAATTATCACAATCATTAAAAACGTAAATAAATATTTGGAAGACAGGTTAAGCGGTTTACAGGAACTGTTGCCCTGGAAAAACCATATTGGGAAATTGCATAGCCTTTTCAAGCGAGGAAGAAACAATACGATATCCTCGGGGCCGGCCGCATCCTCGGACATTGTCGAAACTTTGAAAAGCATAGTGGAAGATGGTCGATTGACAAAAAAGCAGCTTGCAAAAATGTTAAGGGTATCCCCTAGAACATTTTGAATATCCTACATCAGCATCTAAAGATGTCAAAAGTCTGTGCAAGGTAGGTGCCGAGAATGCTCACGCCACTTCAAGAACGACCGTGCTCAAGAGAGTGTTGCGTTGGCCGCTCTTCACAACTGTGGCTTCCTCAGTCAACCAACCACTGTGTTTGTAGTCCAGATATGGATCGGTTCATTTATTTATTTATACCCAGACATAAAAAAAAATTTTCGAGGGATGAAATTTACCCACGACGAATGAGATTAATAAAATTAAAAAAAAAACAATTTTAAAACCAAATTAATTAATCAATTAGAAAAACATACAGAAAAATCTAATCCACGAAAAAATATTTTGGCTACTACCGGCATTCGAACCCGGGTCACCTCCTTTCCGGGGCCGGTGCTCTGACCAATAAGCTATAGGAGCCTTGTAGATTTCTGTGAATATATCGACCTTATATGTTATTCTCATTTTTATTAATTGATTAATTTTTATTTTTGTCCATAGAGCAATCCACGCATTTTAATAAAAATATTTATAAAAAAAATATATACATAAAATATTTTTTCAAAATATTTTTTCGTGGATTAGATTTTACTGTATGTATTTCTAATTGATTGATTAATTTGGTTTTAAAAACTTCACAGAACTTTGTTCTGAAAAATTACAACTTCACAAATATGAATATGTTCTTGAATTTAAAACAATTTTATTTGAGAGGAAAAACTTAGGTGTAGGTAGTACTATAACTTTATCGACTAACAATTAAGTGCTTTTATTAATTAATTTTTAATATTATTACGTTTGTATAAATTGGTTGAAATAATAAAAATAATGGGAAGTGACTTTTGTCAATTTACATAATATATTTTGATGCATTAATCATCTTTAGATGGCACAAGAAACCTCCATATTGTATAAATTACCTCCCCGAATCAAAATGTATTCTCGTGTGTGTGTGTGTGCGTATAATTGTACATTGGCATGTCCTTTCGGATCACAATAATTAATGCCGGAATACCTCGCCCGGGTGACAGCGACCCTAATTTGCAATCCTCCGGGAACCACTTAAACAGACCTACCCGCAGGTACTTATAATATTATTCTCACCCTCCAAAGGATGCTATATGTTACTACCGACTTACTAACTGACTACTAATTGACTGGTGATTGATTGAAACCCATTTTCATTATATATTTAACACAGTTTTAATGTTAATAATTATGGCTAAGCCAAAGAGAAATGTTATTGTTACTGAAATTATAACTCTGATTTTCCAAAAATTGTTGAAAAATGTATTTACAATATTGAATTCCTTTGATATATATTTTTTTCAATGATCTGATTGTATTTAATTGTCCATTGTTTTGTGTTGAAAAATTAAGGCATGGTCCACAATACTTTAAGAAAGATTGAAAAATGTTTTTCACTTTGTGAAATATATTATACTAGCTGTAACCCGTCAAAAATGACGGTACTTTTGAAGAAAAAAAAAGAAAAGAAAAAAAGGAAAAAGATAAGAAAATAAATTAGTAGATACTATAAAGAGGTTACGGACGTTACACGAAGTATCGTGGACGGATCGACGGACAGACAACGAAATTATTATAATTGGGATGGGATAGTAGGTAATAAGTGTTGTTGACGCAAATAAATAAAAATAAATAAATCAATATAAATTCATTGCCTAAAGCGAATTACGTTTTTTTTAATATATATTTTTTTCATTTTTTTAAGGAAATACGTAAAAAATTACTTAAAAAAAAATTTTTTTAACGTAAATTTTTTTTACGTATTTTTTTTTCGTTTTTTTTTAATTTTTTTTTTTTATAAATAAATAAATACTTATTCCTTAGGAACCGACATGTAAAAGGACCGTCATTTTTGACGGGTTACGGCTAGTTGTTAATGTGTAACAATGGTTGAAGCGGTGCAGAAAATATTCTGCTACATTTTTTCTCTAATTAATCTTAACACTTCAATGTTATTCATGGATTTAAGGAAAACGCATTCTCATAAATATGCCGACGATTGTATTTAAAATGTCTTTTGCAGTTTGGCATCAAAAAATATAAATGTTGATATTTTTTTATTAAAAATTCACTCCAAGGACAACTGATACTGAAAACTGTCATTTTAATGTATTGTGTGGCTAGTAACCAACGTAATTCTAGTTCTGTTGTTGTAGAAAATATTCCGCAATATTTACTTTCTCTCTCCTGGTAATGTCAATATTTAAATGTCAATTATGAGCTTCAAGTTAAGTGATTTTTCGTCTTTTACATTCAATGAATTAAGTATGAATGCTTCTGGACCATGTACCTACTGTAAAAATTTTTGCTCAATAATATCAACATAAATAGCGATACAATACTTTTGACATCGATTTTTTTAGGGGATCTTGCACAAGGGATATGGAACACAATATACATGGCAAAGTCAATAAGTTCGAGAAATAAAAGGCAAGAAGGATAAAAGAAGCAATTTACTATTTTTTCCAATATATATTTACTTTTAAGCATGACAGGGTTTTTAGATCTTTCTTTTTACTTATATCCCCGAAAAAATTTCTAGCCTCACAATATGGTGATATTACAATAATCAAGATGTATCTCACAGAGATGACGCTTTTTATATGGAGAGAGTAAGTATGGAAGTCTTTGGGCGTTTACAGGACTTATCACCTGTCATTGGCTGGCTTAACGGGGAATACCTACCTACGAAGCGCGAAAAAAGGTAATTTTTGTGAATTTTTTTAAGGATACCTATATGAATTGTGGTATTTGTATCATTCTTACATGAATGTACATACTTTTATGAATATGGTATTTTTTTTTATTAAAAAATATTCAATATTGGAGGAAAATTTTTGGGTTCTGTCGACTGCCGAAAAAAAAGGTCTTCCGCGGTGACCACTCCCATTTCATCTGTAATCATCAGAGTAAAAAAAAAACAAAAATATTATCAAAATTTAAAGTATTGTTTAGTTTTTGACGTAGAAGTTTTTGAAAATGGCGGGCGTTTGAAATTAAAATAGCGTTTTTTATGGAAAAACTCGGGTTGAAAAGGTATGAACCGATAAAAAATAACTAAGACACTAAAAAATATTCAACAATTAAACAACAAATAGACTAAATAATTATGTACAGAATAATCAATAGAAATTTCAAGTTGACCGGTTCAGTGGTTGCAGAGATATTTTGGTCACCGATTTTTCAAACATGGTTTCCAGTAAAACGTGTTTGAAAATTGAGTAATGAATAAATCGCGAAATTTTTTAACTTATATAAAATCATCGATTCGAGGTCCATAATATTAATCCTACACCTTGTTTTGAATTCCCATATCATTGAGCACTCTTCACAAACATAATAAAAATATGTCTAACTCTCTATTATGAAAGAGCCCGACTGGCAGCTATCTGAGTGTATCGTGGCGCCGTGTCGCGCGCGCATAATCAACAACGGGATCCCACTATTATAAGCTATAATTTTCTTATTTTTTTGAATTTTTGCTTTAAATTTTCACAAGATTTTCTTAAGACCTCAAGCTTTAAGATAATGCAAAAAATTTAAAATATATTTTTTTCAAAATGTCTAGGTATCACCCATGATCGACTACCACATCTATCGAATTCGGAAAGCTGTAGATATATATGGTGTTTTTTGTACCTTGCTTCACTTTATTCAAAACAAAAGCTATTGCCATCTATAGTTGAAAGTCATTCCCGTGAAATAGTATATAGATGTCACCGTTGCGTTGGTAATGAGACTTTTATTCACTTAAGCCAGCCCAAACTTGTGAATAGGTTCATGTATAATACATCTTGATTAATGACGATACCTCAAGAAAGAAAAATCCAGTAATTGTGTTCTTGAAAAATTCGAACGTATTAAAAAATATTGCGTAATTGCAGCTACACATGCTTTATTTTAGAGGTTATGTTTTATATATTTTTTAAGTTTGGAAAAAAATAGTAGACAGGCTTGACTGTAGGGAGGGTGGGTTTCAGGTTGGGGAGGCACAGTTGTTTAATTTATTAATTATTATTAATTAATTTACACTTTAAATTATTTAAACCGGTTTAGTTTTGTAAAGAAATAAAATTCAATCCGTGAATGTTGCGTGTTTGCTACTTATTTAAAATTTAAGATAGTTTTTTGAGTTGTATAATTGGAAAAATTGCAAAGTTATTAATGTTTTTAGAATTTGAGTCATTTAAATTTTCATAAATTATCACTCAAATTTTTTGTATACCGGTCGTGTTCAATATTCCTTTAATTAAAGTTTCACGCATAAAAGCTCTTTAAAATATCATTAAAGAAACTTATTCAAGTCTAATTCTGAATACCAAAACTCAAAACTCGGACAAGTTTAACTATATATTTCTAACTCAGTTATTTTGAAAAGCCCTGTTTATTTAAAAAAGTCTCGTCTTTTAACTTTCTTTGAACCTGTTTTATGAAGCAGAAATGAAGGGTACTTTCTTTGCTATGTTATAAAAAAGCCATATTTCTATATTTTCAACAATATTTTATGTGAACATAATTAAAACGTAAGTAAACGTTCTTTATCAACAGTAAAGAGTTGAAAAATTAGAAATAATTATTACGTCGTTTGTCCTCCATCAGTTCATGCTTTTAAATTTTTTTTTTATTGTTTTATTATATATTTTTAGATATTTATCTTGTTTAGTAATTTATGTCGTTTGGCTTATGAAAAAAGACCGAAAAGTGCTGCGAATTATCAAGAAAGAAATCTGTAGAAAGGATTACCTCGGACAAAGTATGAGAGGGTCAAAATATAGTCTTAACTAACTCATTATCCAGGGGAAAATAAGTGGTAAAAGATGCGTAGGAAGACGCCGAGACGCATGGCTGCATATCTTGAAGGATTGATATAAGTTAGTGTAACTCGACTAAGACGTTCCGGACGTCGGTAAATAAAATCGTAAAAACCAAAATGTTCAGTGGCTCATAGGAGATGGCGCAAAAATAAGTAGTTTAAAGGTGGAAACTGACATGAGCATTATCTCGATGTGCAACATTAAACTTGCCTTGTACATGGACATTAATTAATGACAACGACACCTTGCACAGATATAATTTTAATGGAGGATATTCAAAATAGCCACAGGTAACACGTCAAACATTTCGGCATACCGCTTTTTCTTCTGTAGGACAGCTTGTACTATGAGTTTTTTAACTTTTGTAACAATGTCTGAGAAAGCGACAAGGAACGAGCCGAACGAAGGCCATCTTCTATCAATTCTTCCTCACTCTTAAAGAGAACGCCAGTTGTAAAACGTATTTTTTTTAGATAATAGTTCCCTTTAACAGCTATTTTTTTTCAAAATAATTTTAGGTAGGTAGTTTTTTTTGTTTTGTGACGGTGCGACACTATACATCTGTCCATACTTTGGGTTAATTATTGATGCAATATAGCTAAGACTCGGTGTTTACCGTTACCATATACTAATAAAATGGCGAATATTAATAATATGTCACAAAACTACCTGCACTAGTACATACACACCCCCTATCAACTGTAGGTAGAAACATTTCGGCCGAGGGCTTAGAAAAAAGCAAACTATAAAGTTTTTTTGCTTATTTTTATACTATTATACCACCCAGTACTAATCGCAGTGTGAAGAGTAAACAAGATTAATGTTTTATCAAATGAAAATTACACGTGGACAAGAGCAATGTTTTCTTTTCTGTTCAAATATAAAATCAAAGTTTTCTGTAGAAAAAGCGATTGTGAACCTTTAATATAAGAGTTAAAATCCAAAGATCCAAAGTTTTTTTGTCAAGAAAACAAGCAAGTAGACGCCACGAGATAAGAGAAAGTAAGTAAAAAACTAACCCATAAAATCCAAGTTTTTATTATACTCCCTTTTTTTGTAAAATATAACAACAATTAAAGACGAATTAAAATATATAACATAATACTAAACTTACAGTAATTTAATATATTTCTAAAATGTCAGATGTTTTGAGCTTTGATAAGACACTTCATGCTTTGAAGATTAAATTCTTAAAATATTTGTCAGTCAATTTAGATTTTCGAAATTCGTAGTGAAGTACCTATTATGTATACCGACGGAGTAATTCAAATTTAGAGAATATTCCGCGACGTTATCGGGCGGCCATTGCTAGTAATCAAACTTTTCTAATGATTCCAATTTTAAAAAACCATTAAAATTTCGAAAAATCCGAAATTATATTATTATTATTAATGTTTTTTAAAGAAAATTTGATAGATCTTCTTCATCGTCGCCACGAGTCTACTTGCCAAATTTCAGCTCGATTGGATCACGGGAAAAGGGTTAAAAATCGATCCAAAGTTTTTTCGACGGCAAGCCGGCAAGCAAGCAGACGAGGTAAAAGAAAGGAAGTAAAAAGAGGAAAATTATTCTTTATATGGTTGACTTATACACAATGAGTTACAAGTTGATTTTTAACTTATGACACTATAGTCGGCCACTGACCAATCTGTTGCAGGTAATTTTTTTTTATTACAGTCGGCACTATCTACAACGAAATCCAAGGGACATAGCAATTTATTTCATTATAAGGAGTTTTTAAAATTGACATGTTTCCTTGTAAGTAAAGTATCAATGTTTTTTTTTCTATTAAAATTATTGTATTACACTAGTTATAGGTAATCAATTTTATATAAATCAAAACTTTAACAAGTTAGTCAACTTCGTTTACATTCTTCTGATATTCTAAAATACTGCGTATCTAATCTTTTAATTATGAAACCTCTTCAACCGACCCAGGGTCACCTTTGTGAATTAAAAAAAATCAAATTTTCTAAGGAAGCAAACACTTGGTAGTGAGACATTATAATTAAATAAATAAAAATAACTTAATTAAACACCACTTATATTAACACAATGATATATAAACAACGTTTTACTGCACTAATTTGAGTTATATAAGCCTAAGCCCTTTCGATGGACACAACCATCATCTTCAGAGGCAATATTAGAACTACTTGTATATCAATATGGCCGACAAATACAAAGTAAAGGGATGACGGTAAGGGAGGGGGGGGGGAGGGTAGTTATTTATTGACATATACAACAGTAATTAATTTTTCATACAATAATACTTATTTTAACAAATGGGATGACGCAGGTATTTGAATGCTTATTAGGTTATTTTTTTTTATTGCTTTATTAAATTCTAGTATTTCTAGAGCATCCAGTTTACGACCCTTCGCCTCTAGATGTAGGACCCTAACATTATTTTGGTCAAACAAATGATCATGTTCAATACAGTGGTCTGCCATCTCGAAGTGTTCGGACAGTCCTCTGAATGCTCTTAGATGTTCTTTTATTCTTGTGCCTATATCTCTACCACTCTACCACACTACCCGATATACATAGCATCACAATCATTGCATGTTATGTTATAGATGCCACTCTTATCCTCCCAATCTTGCTTAACTTTACAATTGAAGAGTAATTTATTTAAATTAGAATTTATATAGAAAGCAGATTTAAAATTGTTTTTTTGTGAGATTGCTTATTTTATTTGAAATATTTCCAATGTAAATTAATTTCTTCCAAGGTTCTATGGATTTGGTTAAGCCAGGTGCATATAAGAATTTTAAATTAATGACAATTTCTTTGTCTTTTTAAGTATGTTGTCAATAATATTAGTATTATATCCATTATTGTCAGCTAATTGTTTGATTATATTGATTTCATTATTATATGATGTTTTATCTAGTGGAATACTTAAAACCCTATGGATCATTGATTTAAATGAGGCCATTTTATAGTGAATATAGATGAGCAGAAGAAGCATGGATAAGAATATTCGTAAATGAAGCTTTTTTACAGATTTTAAATTTAAAATGGTTATTAACAATGGACGAGCTTGGGTCTAAGAAATTATACATAAAACTATAGGTCTCAAAATCATATTTTCCAGCCCGTGACAAAAATACCTCAAAAACTATATATATTTTTCTAATTAAAGTAGTATTTTTTACATAACAAAAACTAGAGCTTGACGAAAGACATTTTTTAAAAAACAAAAAAGAGTATTTTTTAGCATTAATTCGAAATTTTCACTTTGTACCTTTACAATTGGTTAGCAAATCAATATTGTTTAATCAAGTACAAAAAAGTTAAAAAAATACGATATCCGAACATGAGTGATCATTGCAAAATCACTTCTTCAAAGACAGTTTGGGACAATGTATGTATCTCAGAAAAAGTTGAACAGATTCTTGAAATATATATCTTTAAATGCATTAAATATGAGAATAATTTATGATTTGATAATTTTTTAAATTACCTTTTAATCCCTCACTAGTCAGGCAGTAACGAGGTGTTGTACCAAATATTATGACAGTGTAGTAAATTATGCGTCTTTTTAAATACGTGCATTTTTTTACGTTATTAAAATACTTATAGATTTCCAGAACGATTAGAATAGTATTATTGTCCGCGCACCGTAGGTTCTCCGTCGCGTCGCCGGCTTAGAATGAAATTTTATAGGGTAATTTAAGGAAAATTACATTGTGTGTATCGTGTTCCTCATGCCAACTGAGCACACATTATAAGGTTGTTTTATTTTCATGATATTGTACTTCTGACTATTCTATAACACGACTATTCAACGCATACTGAGATTCTTACAATGTTTTTTAAATATATGTGTATTGTACATACATACATACAAAGATCTTATACAAACTCACACCTGAGCTCGCAGTTCGTGTTCCCCAGTTTCGTGAAAACACAATATAAAAGTGAACATAGTAATATAAGGTTTCTTACCTAAGAAGCTTACGTACCTTCTATATGAAATTAAATTAAATTTGATACCGAGCAATGGAGAACCCAGGGTAACTTTTGTCTTCGACTTGAGGCATGAATAATGGCTTTTAAAATTTGTTTGGCGTTGTGAGCGGGTTGCTTTTATGCAATGGGGGTTGAGAAAAATATGGGTTTTATAAACTTCTTAAAATATGAGTTGTATATTTGAAAAATATTTTAATAGGCACTTATCATTATATTCCTAAATTTTTTGTGTGGAAATTTTTTGTGAGTTAAAATATGTACTATTTATGTTTTGAGGAATTAAAATCTCTATTTATTAAACAGTAATAATGCCTACATGAATGTAGCAATCCTATCATAATTAAAAAAGGCGTAGGTGCACAACGATATGTTATATCACGAAAACCATTAAAAATTACTTCAGAAGCTATACAAGTAATTTAAATTTTGAACTGAGAGTTTTACTGACTGAATATAAACGGAAAAAAGACTAACACACCACATTTAATCATTTAATAATATTAATTTTGTTACCTTTTAGTGAGTTGAATAATGAGTTTCGAGAGAAAGAGAATCTCTCATTGACAAGTGAAGATCCGAAATTCAATTTAGTTTCAATTAAAATAATCATGAAATAATATCTACAATGGAAATGCCAAAATCAAACACACCACAGATTTGAAGATGATATTAAGATTATTCTAAGCACTCAACAAGACTTACATAAAATGCTTTAAGACTTCATTGATGACAGCATGAAGACTTACCATGGCTTAAAGATTAGTTTTGATATTACCAAAATGAAAGAATATAGAATGTAATAAATAAAATCAATATGGATATCAGTCAACAAAAATGAGTTTGTTGAGAAGCACGTAATATATTTAGGTCAACACAAGTAAGGAGACACAATCAAGAGAGTGATAAGAATATCTTTCTGCATTATTAGAGCATATCCTTCCTTCCTGGGTTCCAATCCGTGGGATTCGATTACAGCAAAGCACATCTCCTTCTCCGTACTCTAATCGGTCTCCGGCGAACCTCTTCAGCTCTGTGTAGGAGGTACAATTCATATCTTGGCACACTTGCTCAAAATATTCAAGGCGAGGGCGCCCTCTGGCAATTTTTCCCTATACCGTTACCTCCAGTATACTTTTGAGCAGATTTTCATGGCGTAAAATATGCCCCATTCATTTTGCACGCCTTTTCGAGATGGTATTCATCATGTGCCTGGTTTAATCGATCCTGCTGAGAACCCCTTCGTTCGTAATGTGGTCTCTCCAGGAAATTCCTAGGGCACGTTTGTAGGTCCACATCTCGAAGGCTTCAAATCGTTTTTTTTCTCTGTTGCCAATGCACCATGTCTCACATCCATAGGTACAGCAAAATACTCCACACGTAAGTTTTTATTAATTGTTTGCGGAGCTTTAGGTTCATATTGTTGGATTCGAAAATCTTTGATTTTTTGTTAAACGCAGTTAGAGCATGTCATCATAGCGAAAACACCACTATCTCTAAAGTTTAAGGCAATCAACCTGTACATTGTATATGTGCATACTCCCAGTACTTGGAAATCTAAGAACTTAATTTATTTGATTTTTCATGACTAACCTACGTTTTAAAACACGTTGAGGATACAAAGCACCGCAATTTTAGTTACGAGTATTACATTATTACTTCACCTTAAGGTGGCACCACCAAATATAAAAGAGAATAAAAGAAAATCCAAAGAAATCGATGGGAGTCAAAGAAATCTTTGCGGTGACATGGAAACGATATTTTCGTCTGGTAAATTTTCTAAGATTGAGTCTATGATTAATTCCTGATATGTACTTTTTTTAGCTTGAACTGAAACAGGCCTTATGTTTGTAAACAAATACTTCGTTGTTATTGCCAAAATTGGTTGTTGGGGGTAGCAGAAAATTCAAAAGAGAAACGTGGCGTTAGTCTAAACTACTCTCAAGTAAACTATTTTTATCTTAATTCTGTTTTTAATGACTCTCTTTGTGAAGTGTTTTGAGCTAACCGTGAATATTTATATTGGCATTAATTTGCGATTCTATACTGATCAGAATAGAAGGGCATCAGTTACTCTTGGCGCGGATCAAATTTTGAATGAAGCTTGTATGAAAAGAGGAGTCGGCTTCGGACCTTACAATAATACCTTTGAGGCTGCGATATTATTAAATAAGAGATCTCGTTAATATTTGTAATGTTTGATGGAGCTCGGTTCTGAAACACATTTTCAACAACTATGGACCCAAACTCTTTAAGAACACGCAACAAAATCTTGAATATAATCTAAATACAATAATTTCCTTATCTATCTGTCTGTTCGTCTGTTGGTCGGTAAATTCGTAAATCAGCTCGCGGCTAATATTACGCAATCACGCAGGGTCTTTATTAATTATTTCTTAGTATTTCTCGTGATTTTTCACTGATGTACGGCTAGTCCAATATTAAATTCGAAGAAAATTTTGAAAACAAACATAATAATTTCGTTTTCTGTTCGTCCGTCCGTCCGTCCATCCGTTTTTCTATCTGTCTGTCCGTGTAACTTTGTTTAACGTCCGTAATTTCATTTCGAATTCACGGCTAAGAAACGATCTCGAACCCCGGGCCAACAAACCCGATCCGGCCGTTCGGACTCGATGGCCCGGGGTTCATATGTTGCTACGACCGCTTCTATGTGGAGAGCCAAAATGATGCTGTAGATATTTAATAAGGCTTAGCAAAGACGCGAACCAATATTACGTCATTTTTTACGGGTTGCAGCTGGTACTTAATAATATCATAGATTAAAAATATGGAAATACACAAAATTGATGTTCTCACTTACAAAAATAAATTACTATTTTAATAAATTCTTTTCATGCTTTTACATTATGTATATAACTAAAATTCTTTAGGAAAAATAACTTAAATTAAAAACACGTGAATTAGTATTTAAATTGTACGACTAATTTGTAAACTATGTCTGTCTCAAAACACATTCTTCGAGTGAGACAGGCATAGTGCAACCCAAAGTGTATACTGTACGTGAATATTAAATAAATAAATAAATTATAAATTTAAAATGTATCAGCGGGTTCACCACGAGGCAAACTTTCAAAACTTTTCCGAGGACCGCCGGTAAAGTTTTAGAATTGTAGGTCTGGATTCTAACCTTTTTACAATATATGTTTTCCAGCACAGGTTACTCGGGGCCTACAAACTGCAGAGATGCGAATCCCCTTTAAAATCCAGCGAGTTCTCGCCTCGGAAGTTGCGGCGGCGGCTGACGGGAGCGGGGCGCTGCCGCCAACGCGGGAAATTTATGAAGCACCGCGAGGTGGAATTTTTCTCGAGAACGCCGCTCTAAGCCTATCGTTGTATGAAACGTTGGGATATTATTTGTTAGAACGCCTTCGCGTATGATGAAATTAGTTCCCGGAAGGCGGCCGATTCGCGCGACCCGGGAGTCGCGATATTAGTATACATAAATAGGTTAAATTCCTTCGCAGCAAGTTTTCGAAAAGGAAATGTTTTTCTTTCCGCGCGACTTTTGGCTCGTATATTCTAATACTGCTGGTTAATATGAATCGTACATTACAAAGATGTTTTTATCGTGTAAAATAAAAAAAATATAAAAATAAGTAGGTATTATACTTTTCAACAGGCTATTTTACGACGATCTCGATACAGTTCATTTTCTTAAGTAGTTTTCTGTATCATTTCTGCCATGGTTGTATTTTAGATTGTCAAATGAATTGGTAGATTTTTTAAAATTTATTATTTTTATTTATTTTCTTATTCTATAGGCTTTTACATTAAATATTTATCAATGCGGATGTAAAATAAACAATATGGTTAAGTAATATTGATAAGAAAATAAATTTAACAATTAAATAAATATTTCATTACTGTATAATTAAATCACTGTCTCAATAAAGCATTTGAAATATCACATAGTTACATTATTTATGATATGAACTAGTTAGTACATCTGTGAAAATTTTTGGGAAATAATAATAACGACGTGTCTTGCGTGACGGCGTCTCTTATGCCGCGCGTTTACACTATAAATATCTAATGTTTTAATTCCAGAAATTTACGGATTTTACGACAGACAGATGGATGGATGGACACACAATAGATAACGAAATTATTATGTTTGATTGAAACATGGAATATATCAACGCCACTGAATTTGTGAATTCTAGTTGAGTTCACTTTACATAATGATTTATTAAATTGTATGTATATAAATAAAGGCATCTTTTTAATGCTAATAATAAGATTTTAATGCATTATTTTTTTTCAATTAAGTTTTGTCGTGCGTACATTTTACAACATGATCCTAATATTAATTTAAAGTATTTATGCAAACTGATTTTAGACCTTATACACCAATAAGTTTTTATTCTTATCATGAGTAGAGTTTAACACTTAAATCAAATAAATTGAATTTCTCATTTGAGATTAATTTCACCGTTGAATGAAACGTTATTCTCTAGCGGATATTCTTTATGAAACGATGACATAAATGAAAAGCTACATTTTGAGTAAACTTTTAATGATATTCCATATTTTTTTGATGTAGGACTCTACGTAACGTCACCAGCTTCGGAATGGGCGACGGGATTCTGGACGCTAATTAAGTGGGATAGAAATAACAGGCTTGTGTTATGTCATGTTACATGCGGAAAATCAGATTTGCTCGTTACCAGCGTTTGTACCGAAGCTGCTAGCGTATTCGTGAACCATCGTTAGGAAGGGTTTTTAACGTAGTTTCAAGCATAAAGAATATTATTATGATCAAATTGGTAATAAATTTTTACATTTTCTTTATTTACTAGCGGTATCCCGTCAAAAATGACGGTAATTTTACATGATGGTTCCTAAAAAAAAATTCGTATAAAAACTTAATTCCGAAATTTTTTTTTTCTAAAAATACATTTTCGAAAAATTTTTTTTTCGTAAAAAATGTCGGAAAAAAGAATATACAAAAAAAGTTACAGACATTAAACGAAGTTACGGGGACAGACACACAGACGGACGGATGGACAGACACACAATGAGATAATAATTAGGATTAACATTTTCATTAATTAGTTTCAACAAAATCTATAATTGTTAAAGCCACATCTAGGGTTATTGTGTTTTCCGCATATTTTATTTCAAATAAATAATTATAAATATAAATATTTCTTATATTATTAATATTAAATTGATGTCATAATGGACATCGTAGTTACGCGGCATAACACATTTTACGTACTGCACACACAACTGTCATTTTTTTAACATGACTTAAAAATTTCAATTCATCCGTTATACAAGTTCTGTGCACCTCTTCATTTAAAAAATGGAATTTCATTTAAGTGTAATCAAAAGACCCCTTTTTTAATAACGCGCATGACGTCATCAATAAATAACGAAATTGTGGTCCATGCACGGCGTGGACCGGGATTCAGATTAAGTAATAATTTAACTATGGAGTTTATGTGTGGGGAGGCGCCGTTGTTTTGCCTAGGTTCTAAAGAGTAACAATACTTGCAAAATTTGGTGTAGCCAGAAGAGTGTCTGATATATATGAGAGTATTACCTATGTATACTCCTACGGATCTAAGAGTGAACATATATCATACATTTATCTTTTAGGGAAGGAGTGGGGTAGTCAGAAAGAGGTGGAAAGCCATCAATTTTTCGCAGTGTCCTAAAAAGCAACTGTATTAAACTTCGTTATTATCGATCCGTGCTTAGCACAAATCTGTGGTAGGAAAAGTGTATGAGAACTCTTAGGATGTAGAATTGTGTAGAGAATAAAGAGACAGACATACATTTAAATTGATTTGTATTGAATATATTTTTTATATATTTATGTATATAGAATATTTTTTTTACATATATATATAATATATATATATATATATATCATCATCATCATCATCATTCATAGCACTACAACCCTTGGTGGGTCTTGGCCTCCCTCAATATACATATAAATATATATATATTTATATATATATATATATATAAAATTTTATGATATAACCGGCAGATTTCTTATATACACACAAATTTAAAAATAATTCATTTTGAAAATATCGATGATTAATTATTGTAAAACATGTCTATGTAAACAAAAGCGTATTCTTCGTGAAAAATTTTAACCAAAAGTGTGTAGCTAGCAGTTTATAAATTCGGAAGGAATATTCCACAAAAAATGTGATCGTGAAAAAGTTAATGATTGCTAGGCACCGGGAAAATGAAACCACTGAATTTACTTTTCTGGTCCCTCTCAACAATTTCACTCGAAATTGTTAAAAAAGAAAACTGATTATCTCCAGAACAAGTACTTAAATACATTACTTGAGTTAAAGCAAATACTCTTTTGATCTCCTGCATATGAGACAATATTATTTTGATTTTATCGTTTGTATTTTTTAATTGTTAGCACTAAAACAGACCACGACGCCGTTACTGTAGCGAAACACATCACACCGACACGTCACCAGGAATCGAAAGTGGAACCCTCGGTATAAGAAGGCTAATGGACTACGAAGGCCACCGAATATTATACGGGTGTCTCGTAGCTAGTAGAAAAAACTTCGGGGAGACTCCTTCATTAATATAATATAATATGTTAGATGAGTGATTGACTGCAAAATACTGTAAATTAAAGAATATTGTTTAAATTAAATTCGGGTCCAACGGCATTGTGAATTTGTTAAAATAAAAAGTAATCGTTGACTAATTTCCATGGTTTTTAGGTAATGAATAAAATCTTGCAGAAATTTAACAAACATTTTCGTAAGGTTTTTGTCATTTTATTTGACATTTATTAAAGCGAATGAACTTTGATATTCCGTAAAAGTTACTGTGTAGTTGATTGTCCGACGTTTTACTGAAAATAAGTCATAAATATTGAAAAAAAATGCAAACATTGATGTAACTTATCTTTGCAACTGCCAACTCTTTACCGAGAGTGTAAATAATGTTTTCGAATCAAACTATTTTCTAATCAAATATTACACTTGTGTTTTATTAAAAACTTTAACTTCATTAATTTATTTATCTTAAATTTTAGCTTGTGCTGAAAGGTTTAATCTATTTATTATTCTCTTTGTATTATATTATACATACATTGTTTGTTTTTATAGAGAAGTTTCTCGTTATACTCTCGTGGGCTTTTTCATCGCGAGCAGCGTTTTCCAACAGCTGATGGAATATGAGGCAGCCGCAATTTCGTTGGGAATATCGACCTACAAATAAGCGGTATAATAATAACCATTCTATAAATATACAGCTGTGTGTTAGTTACAAGAGGCGGTATACATTAAGTATTAGTAGAATACCTTTGAAAATGTTTTAAAGGTTATCTATGCCTACTAATTTTATGCAGTTGTGTAAAATACAGGGCACTATGTTATCAAGTTAATCGGATTTGAATTAAAAAAAATGTAGTAAAAAAATACACATATTTTATCAATTAAGATAATTATAGAAGTGTCATAGAGACGAAGGTATATTAGAAGTAAAGAAGAATGCAACGTTCATCATTTCCACCGTAAGAACATACATACATACATTAGCATACATTATCCAATTTTTATATAATATGTTCTAAATCAATATTCTTTCAAATATTTAAAAAGACTATGTTACAGACATCTATGATCCTTATCATGGCATAGTTTACATAGATTTTTCCTAGTAATAATAATTTTCAGATAAACGATACTAAAAATTATTAATATTAATTATTTAGATAATAAACCCTGGGCCACTCTAAAACGACTTGCATATTCGTTTCCCCTATAAATAGCATAGACTCTGTGTGATTTACTTTATTTTAATTAATAATTATTCTCTGTGGACAAAATCCAGTAATTGAATTCTCAGAATAAACATATAAAAATATTGTCAAGCATATTTTATTGTTAAGTTTCAATTAGTTTTCATCTGGTTTATATAAGGACACATTTTTAAAGCAAAGGTAATTTTTAAAGAATATTTTATTGTTAAGTTTCAATTAGTTTTCATCTGGTTTATATAAGGACACATTTTTAAAGCAAAGGTAATTTTTAAAGAATATTTTATTGTTAAGTTTCAATTAGTTTTCATCTGGTTTATATAAGGACACATTTTTAAAGCGAAGGTAATTTTTAAAGAATATCATTGAGATATTCCTCATTGCAAGCCCAACCGGTTGGCGATCAACGTGCTCGCTGCGTGGGACAATCGGTGTTTCCGTAAAACTTATTTCTTCATTTAAATATTTTATTACTAAAAAAGAAGATGGTCTGCCACATAACAAACAGATAGTGCCGAATATGCCAAATGTATTGAACTTTCTGCAAGCCGACGTCACCTGGCGACAGTAGTAAAGCGGTTTGTGTCTTGATGAATTTTTGTTATAATATGTAATATCGTAATATGGTGGTGGAGGTAACTTGGATTTTTGTCGAAAAATAGACCATTTATTTTTAAATTAAATTGAAGATAAATCTTACATAAGAAAAAATATTTGTTGTTAATATGTGAACTGGAAATATTTTACCCCTCAAGGTTATGTGAAGCAATTTTTTTTTGTTGGTGTAATAATATAATTTTTGTTGTTTCACACTGGGATAATTTTTTTATTATATTAAATTACTAGATCTGGCGTCAAATACACATCTAAATATAATAATTTCGTTATCTGTACATCCGTCTATCCATCCGTCTGTCCATCCGTCTATTCGTCCGTCTGTATGTCTCTCTGTCCTCGTAACTTCGTGTAGCGTCCGTAATTTTGTTCGAATTCACGACTAAAAAAATAAATTAAACGGCCGGAGATAGGGCTTGAACTCCGGGTCAGCAAACCCGAAGGCGGCAACGATAGCTATGTTGCTACCGCCGAGCCTGCATTACCCGTCAAAAGCACAGTACATATAGGCCTTAGAAAAGACGTGAACCATTTCATGTTCTGCCCGGTTTTAACTATTCCATGGGTGTCGGTTGTAAATAAGTAAATATTCTGTAGGAACCGGCGTGTAAAATTACCGTCATTTTTGACAGGTTACAGCAAGTAAAAAAAATAAAAACAATATTTTTGTAGAAATAGAGTTAAAAACACAAGCTTCAGTCATCACTTTAACACTTTATGATAAAACTCGAGGTGTTATATAGTACCTAGTATTATCGTCTGGATCGCTATTTGTAGTAGCCGAATAATTCAAGAGAAATTCTATTATCATCTAACGGCCGTGAAAACCTTCTAGTGTATCCGACATTTGATGTACATATTTCACAAAAATATATTCACGAAACGTATTTCAACGCACAGTATGTTCATTCAGCGGGAACCTCGTCAAAACTTCAAATTCTCACGAAAATTAAGTAAGAAAATTTCGTAATATTTTTATACAATCTCACATTAACCAGTATGTATCATGTTTTATTTTCATTTTTACTAGTAACATGATAGATACCAGCACCCGATCGATCACGATATCACTTGTCAAGCAAGTGGGTCGTCGTCTATTCCCCTAATAGACTGTGGTGTCAAATTGTTATATAAGTATTTATGCCGATTTTTTGGTAAGGTTTAAATTTAAAATTTACAACATACACTTGGTAATAATATAATAATAACCACCACGGCAACGATGGTAACTAATACACTGCTGATATACTCTGTGAATTATACACAATCGTATCAGTGTAATGAAACTCGATCTCTACCTATGTTGACCATTGTAAGAAGTTGGTTATCATAAATACATAAGAAGCAGTCGGCAGCGTAATTTATTTATTTATTAGGTCATTCAAAAAGAAGGCATAAATACGTGGTAGGAAAAGAATACAAAAAAATTGGTTATATGTCTCCCACAGTTATAGGATGATATAGATAAGACAACGATAATTTTACAGACTTATTACGTAGTTTTTTAAAGTTTAACATTAATATATAAAAAAATAATTTATCATAGATAAAACTCAGTTATAATAAGCAGGAAAAGTGAAAGTAAACATTAATAATTAGTAATGCGTATAATGTATATAAGGTGACAAGTTTCCAATATCTGATTTGATTGATTAGAATAATTATTAATGATCAGAATCCAGTCCTGGGTTTGGTTCTCTGCCATGGATATCATTATTTTTGTTTTATATATTTAAGTGTTTTTATGAATATTTTTTTAACAAAAGTATGTTTTCTCTCAAGAGTTGGTTTGACACATGCGCCAGTAATTCGTTTTATTTACGTTTTTTTTAATTTATTAAATTATTAAATTAATAATTTGTTAAATTATTAGATTAAATTCTCTGTTACATGTACGCATGTATGTCTTTTAAGTTTTATGATAATAATACAAAGTAATAGGTCATGTGTGCATACATAAGTATGTACATATGAGTTTATTTATATGTTACGTAATGAATGCAGTTGTAGAACTGACCTATCGTGTAAAATTACAAGCCACGGTATTACGACCGTAATTCAGTTAGCTAAACGAGTTTTAAATCTTAATCGTGCTTCAATTATAAGTATATGCTTTTACAAAGAGACGTACTTTACCCGATCTAAATGTGAGATAAGGCAACTTATTCACTATGACTTTAGAAGAAGAATAAGAAGGTACGAGAGATGGAATCTATCACCAGAATCAAGATGATCCGGTGTTTATAACCCAAAAAACTCTACACAGAAAAATCTGAAGAGCCGCGAAAATATGAGAATATTGATTAAGATATATTTTTTTAATTTGGAAAGTAGATATGGAGGTCATTGGGTGTTTATAGGGCTTACGACTTATCATATGGCTGGAATTAAATTTTTTATGTTGTAGGCATATATAAATGTCAAAGACAGATATCTCATTACCAGCGGCGACATCTAAATACTGGTTCATGGGGATGACACATTTCGCCCAAAGATGGCATTAGCAAAGTCATACGTGGAACAAGTTGCATAATTGACATATAAACAATATCCCGAATTTGATAGATGTGGTGGTCGATCATGGGCGAAATTGGTGAACATATTGTGTAAAGTGATCACCTGGCCAGCTATATGCTATGTCGTATGCCCTGTAAATACCCAAAGATTTCTATATCTACTTTCCTATATAAATAACTTCATCCCTGTGAGACATTTGTGGACAAAACCCAGTATCGTGTTCTTGAAAAATTTAAGCACTCAAAATATTCTAAATACATGAGAACATTTTTAAATACTGAATCAAGTTATAAGTCAAATAGTATAGTAAAGTAAATCTATACATTTTTATATTTTATAACGATAGGTTTAAATCGGCAAGACCTAAAAGATAACAATTATTATAATAGCTAGATTGTGACACTACAAAACAAAAAAAAACTATCAGATTTTACGTGTACTGTATTATTTCCGACGAGTGGGATATGGCCGTGTGTATGTACCTGTCTTATACCTCGTGGAATAAATTTGATATACGTTATCCTAATAAAGCAAATTTAAATCTATTTAGATAATTTTTAATGATAATTAATTGTGATAATGTTTTAATGATAACATGTGAAATAAATTTTAGTGTAAATTCCAGCAGCATTCGAAAATAGTTTTTAATTAATAATTCACAAAGCATTACTAAATAATCAAATAGCAGGAGGTCACCGAGGTTCGAGTCTCGGATGAACTAATAAAGTAAAGTTCCACGCCCACGACCCAAAAGGGATGAATAAGACTCATGTACCTCTGGGCAGTCGGTGGTAACGGCCCCACCCCGTTATAATTTATATTAGAATTTTTGGAGTAAATTAAGATTTAATGATAAAAATATGGCATTTGTAACTAACTTACATGTTATTATTAATTTTTAAACGAACATCTATGTATGACACATTATAAAAAGTACAAAATGCAGTACGGACATGGCCCAGTGAGGGTTGTTTTATAAATAAAGCTTTGTAATATAATGAACGTTTGAATAAATAAAAAAATAATGAAATGATTCGCCTAGTATGTATGATGTAATAACTATTTCCCTTTCAAATATTTATTTTGTAATTTTTTTGATATCCGTTAAATTGCTTTATTTTATTAAGTTCAGGTACACTGCAATATACGACCCGATAGACACGATAGAGTTTTAATAATAATATATTTATTTTTAACACCAATATTTAATATTTTGTTTTGTTTAAAAAAAAATTACTCCCGGTGAATTTTGATAGACAAGATATTTCTAAACTTTTTTTTGTTGGTGTTACTTGTGTAAATTTCCTCATTTGTCGCAATTCAAAATTTGTCAAAATAACACGATAATGTTCACTAAAATCAAAAATACAACCCTTGAAATATATAAATCATGGACGGGATGATTCTTATGGGAATTGCTTAAACCCTAAATAGTATATATATAATTCATCGTCGGCTTGACATTTATGAGAAATGGCTAAACTTGCAAATCACGAATGACAGATAAAACTTGAAGTGGCCAGTAGAAAAGGGAGAAAAAATTAATGGTGTGGAATATTTTCTACATCGTTAAAAGTAGGTACAGTTAGAAGAGTGTGATTTTTTTTATTACAAACAAAGGATATAGAAACAAATCGCAACTTTGAAATTGACTAAAATAGAAATTGACATGTTTATAAAAAATATTTAGCAAAATGTATCAGTTTTCAGTTGATAATAGCTATTGATAACAAGTTTGTATGTTTTAAAAGTATATTAATGAACGTATATCAATTTTAAAATATTATTTTTGACACTAAAATCAGTTACAAATAAGTTAATCTCTATTTTATCTATTGCGTAGTGACGGTTTTAAGTACCAGGATATCTCTTATGTCGGTACTAAATTAATATTGATCCTGCTTCTCCCCTAAGATAGCTCAACTTTTGGTAGCCAGAATTCTTGATTTCTTTCAGATTCTGTCAGGAACTATATTTGATGATTTTTTACATTTCAATACAATATGACCCCAATTATTGAGCACCAAACTTGAGAACAACACATAAGTATATCTTGACCTCACCGGGAATCGAACATGGGACCCTCGACATCAGAAGAACGTGCTTATATTCACATGACGAGTAATGCCCATTATATTGTAACGGATTCGTTGTGGTGAGAGACGAAATGTAATACTTACTTATAATTTTAATTTTATTTACTGGTCACATGTCGATTTATTTAAAAAACCACTAGACACAAACTCAACTGCAGCACTATTTTATCATTCACATTAATCGACAGTCAAGTTATTCCGAAAACTCTACTGTACTCTGGTACTTTATTTCCTTGCTGATTATTGCGCCCCTTCACTTATTTGTTTTGGTTTTTCACCGTTGTCAAACATAAATAACTTTTGCGATGTTCCGCCACTCATAAAGGGAATGTTGCTTCTCGAATGTTCTGGTATAATCTCGTGGCTTCTATCGATTTAGGATTATTTCCAAATTTTTCCAGACCTATGTGCAGCAGCGCGATTATTTGTTGTTCTAATTGATTATGGATATCATGATGATGATATAAATTAATATGAGTCTGTATACAGATTCAAAAACAGACAGAATTGTTATAATTTGCTCGTATTCTAATTCTACTAAAATATGTATAAATATGGTATACTCATAAAAAAAAATTAAATTTTGTGTAAGTCATCAAAAGTATTCACTTAATTACATTAAAATTAAGTGTATATATGTATATATTATGTATGCAAAAATATGGATGTATCTACTTATGCATTATTATTAAGGGTGGTAATGATAAAATAGTAGCACCGCACCGTTAGAAAGAATATGTAGCTCCTAAAAACTGAAATATTAATTGTAAAAACGTTGATATTTAAAAAAAATCGTTGAATGAAAATCTGTTACAAATAAATATTAATAAAAAAAAAATTCCCCGATTCACTAAAAAGCATAAAAATAACTCGGAAATTAAAATTAAAATTCACACCAAAACGCGTATTCAAATTTATGTCTATCAATTGAAGAAAAAGACAATATCAAGAACCTTGAAATTATAATAGAAAGTAATATAAAAAGGAAAAAATATAGTTAATCTTATTTACAAAATTAAGATAACAACTGTCTACATATTTTTAAGACTTAGAAACATCTTATCAGCTACAAATATAAAAATAGTAAATTACGCGTTTGATACTTTTATAGTGCTTGGATATGTCTGAGTTTACGAAGGGATTGTCAATATAAAATTATAATAATAATAGTAATAATAATAATAATAATAATAATAATAATAATATAATAATAATAATAATAATAATAAGAATAATAATAATAATAATAATAATAATAATAATAATAATAATAATAATAACGCTTATTCCAACATAACCAGGTTGAATGTGCAAGACCTGGTATTCCGAATAAGCATACGCGTTAGATACATCCATAATATATTTTTAAGTATGGCCAATCCGTTTTCTTATGTTATTATTATTTCTGCTTTATCTTTTTGAAATACAATTTGCAATTTTCTTAAAAATGTTAGATAATAGCCACGCTGTATTTAGCATCCATGTGATATCATATTTATTACATATCTGCATTCATCCATTTTCTCTTCTATTTGCGAAGCAAACAGACAGTGTTTTAATTGTTAATAACTGTTTTGCTGTGTTTAGTATCCAAGTTATAGCACATTCATTAGATTTCGGCATCCATCTATATCAGTTTCTCTAGCGCAGTTCTCAACAACGCTTGATAATAGTTTTTCTGCATTTAACATCCAGTTTACAGCATGTTTCTTAGATTCCTGGATCCATAAATCTACGCATCTTTTGCGCAGCATTGTAAACAGAGTTTGAAAATAATAGCTTTGTTGTTTTTAGCATACAAGTTATATGCTGACCGTTTCGCAGACACTGTGACTATCCACTATGAAGAGATTTGTTGTAATTGGCTTAATTTCTAGAGAATTTTGTACAGTAAGGCTGGGGAGTAATATAAAATAATTGTAGTCAACATATGTTAAACATCGTAAAATATCTTATACTTTTATTAAAAATATTTTTTTTCAATTGATACAAAAAACTGTGAAATAAAAATTATGGCTGCGAATTGTAGGCGAATAATAATTTTCGACCACATTCTTCTAAATATGCTACAATCATTTTCTAAATATAATACTAAATTATATAAGTATATTATCTTCATAAATGCGTACTTACATAATTAATATTTTTTGTGGTAAAATAAGTTTCTAGAATTTGATTTCGTTTAAGCAGAGTTGGAATAGATGTTTCGTCAGTGATACGACGATTTTGGTCCGACCCGTATTTTTACTTTAATTGTTTGACTACCTAATGTACGGTTTAATGATAATAGTTTAGGCTGCTACCAGACGAGAGCAGAAGAGATTTCAGTGTGTGTTGTTTTCGTAACATTCAACCATAATGGGAACAAACTTATTATTTTAATTACCGCCATACAGGTTTTACGCTTGTTGCTCGTTTAATATTGGACATAATTCGAGAGTGCGGCAAACCATTTGTGTTCTAACATAATCTAAGATATATGGAGGTGCCGTGTGTATTACACAAAATTAACAACGCAATAACACTTGCAAGTAGTACCAATGAAGAATGAGGCATTATAAACAGACAGAAATAACAACTTTCGACTGCCGGGAAAGTATTTATTAACGACCAAATTATCAGCATCACCATAAATAACACGCAGTATCACAAAATATCTATTAAAAAGAGTTAACTATATACCTAATTTAAGAATGTTAGACTATAATTAATTAATTATAAAATTGGACAGTAAAAATAGTCATTAAAATTGAATTAAAGTTGGTTTTATTGTCTGTAATAAAACGTGAACGAGTTGTAAAACATAATATCGATCGAAATAAAAGCTCTGCCGAGGTGTAGCCGGTATAAAAAAGTGAATGGCATCCATGGCTATTTTTAATGATTGCAAAAAAGGTCGCTTTTATAGATGTAAGTAGGAGCTGAGGGTCGACAAACTTGGGAGCTTTGATCCATTTATAATTCGGCAGCTCTCAGATACCCTTTTTCTTATTGACGGCTTCAGGCGGGAGGGAGATCTCACTGTAGTGGGCTCCTGCGTAATTCATAGACGTATCTCGCGAGAAGTGAAGAGTTTTTTTATAAGAATTCATTTGGACCGTGCAAGGGCAAGTTCAGCGGTGAGGGTGAAAAATTGCTAGCGGATAGGCGTGTAATATGGGTAATCTTGAAGGTATGTGTAAGTGGTATTGAGACATGTAGGTGGACCTTGAAAAAAACGCAATTTAGCGGGAGCCAGACTGATAAGTGGGATGTGAAGACCCTACCCGGATCTGTACTAACGTGGGAATCGATGAGTGCTGTCGTTAATATATCTGTGATCCCATTCCGTATAAAATACGTTAATTTTTTTTCAGTAAATAAAATAAATTGGAGGAGCATGTACTTTTTACAACTACGTTGAATGTCAAACTAAAGAATATGTTTTTTTATTTTGAAAACGAATATCTGAAAAATTACAACCTTTTTGCAATAAATAATTTCTCGAATATTACTTTCAATAAACAATTCTCATTTTCAATTCAATAGAGAAATGTAAAGTACCTACCATATCAACAATAAGAGACCACAGGTAATTTGGAATAACAAAAATGGGGATTTCATTAATCTATAGATAATAATTTTTTTGAAAAGTTTATGCTGAGACTAATTAATGTATAACCCATATCTGATTCATGTTACGCTGAAATTCAAACATAAAAGGCAGTAATTTTTTACGTTTTTTTTTTGTATACGTGTATATCTACGACGGATATAGCACTTTTTTCAAATTTCTTTATTTTTGACAAAGGAGTTAAAAATAAAGAAAATCGCACGATAAGCTAATAAAATGAACAATTTTGAAAGTTAAGAAATCAAAATAAATTTGAAAGTATTAATTTCCATATTCCCGTTACTGAAATATTCTACTTACTCTTTTAACTTATATGCTTAAAGTTACTATTAAAACTTATGTATTAAAATATAAAGTTATATTTAAACTCACTTAGAGGTAACATAAATTATGTTTTTCACTCAATTAAATGATCACGATGAATAATCACTACGCGGATGATCGTGATGAATAATTATCGCCAAATCTATCAATAATACAAGAAGTTAAAGTTTCAAGTGTTCAAAATATTATTTCACGTATTTATAGAATCTAAGATCTTTTGGTACTCTGAATCACTCTAGCGCTTAGAGTTGCCGAGCGTAGTGGCTGAACGTGCCCCAAACAATTTATTGTGCTTTGTTAACGTGCCGTTAGAACAGAGCGGCACTTGGGTGCCGCCCATAGCGGATCAGCGACGTCGGGCTCAGAGCAGCGGTGCCAGAAGTGTGTTACAAATAATAGTGTACAACTTAAAGCTTTTATTAAAAAAAACACAAACAACGACCCGCTCCCGGAATGGATGCAAAATGGATTTTAATATTAAGTTTGGAAACAGTATTATAGGTCGTTGTACCGAGTGTTTTTAAGTGTCAAAAAACTGTACCGAATTTCTGCGAGGAAAAACGAGATTATCAACATTCTACTTATTTTTAATTAGCGAGTCGGCCCGGCTTCGCCCGGTACAGTTTTGTTTTTATAGTGATGCACTATAATAAATCAGTTGAAAAAAGAAAATAATAACATTTGATAGAAGTTTATAATGTTTATTTAAGTGCTCCCCCCGCCCTACATAGCCGCTAATGTTGCCAGCAGCCCCGAAACACATTAAATTATTGCCACATCTTATTTTTTTAAATTCCTCATAATATATTCTAAGATATTTCGTTAAACGATTTGGTGTACAGGAAAAATTTAATCTGCGGTAAATGCTTAAGGTTAATAAGATGTTCAATTTGACAAGGATTAATACTGATTTGGCCAAAATTGCTGGAAAGGTAACCATTATGTCTTAGTTATAGGTACATTTAATGAAAATTATACACAAAAAATGGTTGGTATAAGTTATCCTTAAAATAAAGATATATGCTACTGAATTTTTTATAGATCATTAATTAATCAATAACAAAAAATTCTTTCCTAAACGATTTTTTTTTGTATCTAACGGATTAGGCGGCGTGTTTATGAGAGCGCTTTAGCGGAAATTTTTTCCAGACTTGATTAACTAATATTAATGCTCAGCTCATATATGTGCTAGGAAAATTTTAAATACACAAAAATCTTCCTCGAAAAATGCTAAACATTACAGTAAAAACTGAATACAAATCCATTCAATGGTTCTTGAGATTAGCGCGCTTATATTATTAGATATACAGACGCTCACTGTGGACTTTCTTTTATACTATGTATTGATTTTGGATTAATTTTCTATTAGTTTTTTACTGGGCAATACTATTCTTACACATTATAATGTGATTAAAACATTCAATATAAAATAATATTAATATCATTGAATGATTTCGCACCTCTTACTGCAACATTTTAATTAAAAATATTATTTCTAATTTAAATTTGTACTACATACACGTGACTGTATTTTGCGCACGTTTCTAAAGAGTTACTATGGAAAGTAGGAAAAGAATAGCATACAGAATTGCATATATTTGCATATATAAGGATTGGTTTGTAAATGATTCTATTCTACGTATTTATTTATTTAATACAAGCTGTGCCCGCATCTTCGCTCGCGTGGAATTCAGTTTCATAAGAGTATCAGTGAAAAATCAATATAATCTAAACTACTTGTCCAAAAAATGTTGTACACGAGGCTGATGATAAGCAAATTTATTTTGATAAGAATTCAGCATAATCTGTTTAATTGACCCACGACAGATAAAAATTAATTTTAAATATATTTTTTATTCATATTTCATCATTTTGTGAATTAACGTTAACATATAAAGATATATGTCATTGTGGACTTTTTTAAAGGCCTTTTTAAGTTCTACAATTCTTTTATGGTAAGCATTCATAAATCTCTAACTGTTAACGCAGCGGTCGTAAGAAACGCATTCACTCGACCGTTTTTTCGTCGACTTACGTTGCAAAATTGGTCACCACGAAAAGCCCTTTTATTTTAATTGTCTTTTTTGTTTTATTTAATTGTCAATAACAATTATCTTTGTCCACCGTGAAAGTCCATTATAAATATTGGTGAAAAATTTTTCGAAATAGGATAAGTAGTTTGGGAGATTACCTCCTACATCTAAATTTTCAAACTTTACCTCTTTATAATATTAAAATAGATTAGTACAATAAATTTGTTCGGATTATAGTTTATACATGAGTATTCATAAGAAGCATCACATAAAATCCTATTAAAATATCAAAACATATGAATAAGCGTTTGGTGTATGTGAATATGTGAGAAATATTGAGTACCTATATGAGGAAAATGACGCGGTGAAGTGATAAAAAATCTATTAACCAAAGTTTTTGGCTTGAACTGTAGAAAAATTGTCATAAAAATATCTAAATCTATATTTTATTCACATTTTATAAAGCCACGTATCCTACAATTTACATTCGAATTCACAACGACATTAGTTTTTTATAATATATATTATGTGAAAAAGAAGTTTCCATTACAATCCTTAATACGAACATAAGTATTCAGTTTTATTGAGTACGGTAATAATTCTGCGAGCTCAATTTTATTGCTGAATGTATTGTATTGAAAAAGAAAATCGTAATCGTCGATTAGCGTTTTTGTAAAGTTGGAAGTACTCATGGAGTGGTTGGTACTTACGACGTAATACTTATGATCAAGTCGCTTTGAAAATTTATTTTGGATATTTTTTAAGCTTTTCATGTATATAAGTACTACAGTATATACTGTGGTATGTGTATACATGGGAGAGGCGTATTCTTGTTATTATTATATAAATATTAAAACGTTTAGTTCTCGAATTAGTTGTGCATACCATATGTATAACATTAAAAATAATTGGATAATACAAAATATCAATCATATATAAAAAAAAACAGAAAAAACAGGTTAAGCTTTAGTAGATATTTATATTGTGAGTGTAGAGCGAAAAATATGATTCTAATTAAATAAACTTAATTGGCTTAAACTGAATGCCTAACCTTTGACGTACTTATTGGTGTACTAGCAAGAATCGTGTATTATTTAGTTCAAGCATCATTCCTAACCAGCAAGTTAGTTCTATTTTTCTTACCAAAGGCGTTTCAGTTATTTTAAAAATAGTTAAAATATTGATTACTCGTATTATAGAATATTGATTTTACGCATCTAAAAAAATAATGATTCATAAGGTTACCCAAATATAACACTACATACCTACTTTCTATTTTAGCTTACATACTTGTCACCTGAATTCATTATTACCTACGCTCATCGATTCTCCAGGCGTCAGATATTAACCTCCAACAGATTTAGACTTGGTTTAGAAAATAGATTTTCTTAATATAGTTTATCCAAACAAGGGCGTTACGTCATTTCTTTGGTATCGATTGAGCAAAAATAATTCAGCAAAAATGATTAATATTGAATTAATAGTTAAGACTATGCATTTGGACAGTGATATAGTGTGAGAATTGATGAACAGTGAATTTATTAATACTAATTTTGTGGGTGTGAGATATTACGAAGGTTTACGGTCCACTGATGGTGCTAGCTGCGTCTGCTATGTCATTGAACATACTTTGGCCTGTCGGCGCATGATGTCGTCGTAGATGCACTTGGTGGCATTTCCGTCCGTTTCAACGTATATCTTTCTAAGCGATAATCGTTCCCAATAGCCGCAATCATCGCAAATTTAATAATAAAAAATATTCCTAATTAAAATATGCATCAAATAAACAAATGAAAAAAAAGTAAACAGTAAAGTAAAGTAAAAAGTAAATGACCCATTCGTAAAAATTTCAATTAGCAAACATAAGATGTAAAACTCAGCAGGACGATTTTAAAAATAAAAATAATTATTGATTACGTAATAAAAAGTTACTTAAGTATAGTTCAGCAGCTTTAAAATGTTTTAATATTCAAATTTAGAGTGATGTGACAATTTAAATAACGTTAAACATTTGATTCGTAAATAGGAAATCAAAACTTCATCCAATATAATGTCGGTATTGGATCGATTTTTTGATTAAATATGACCGGTTGCATCAAATTCTTTTTGCAAATAGTTTCTTTTTAAATTTGTTTTCATATAAGTTCTTAATTAATTATTCAAATCCCATTTATTCATTTTTTTTGCGTTTGTTATCGTCTGTCCGTACTTCGAATTTAAATTTCTATTAACTATGAATAAAACAAAACGTTGTTTACTTCACACAATGACACTTTAATTAAACAAATTAAAACGTTTTCGATACTTACTGTATCATATTCAATAATATACTATATTACTGAAGATGATGCATTAAGCATCGAAAACGTTTTAATTTCTTTAAAGTGTAATTGTGTGAAGTAAACAGCGATGTGTTTTATTCATAGTTAATTATAATAAATTCCCATAAAGGTAACTACGAAAATTATAAAGTATTTTTAATTTTAAGTATACATCGTATCCTGATTAACGAACTATTGGTTAATAAATAGTTGTTTTAAAAAAAGTTTTTCATTTTATTAAAATAAAACTACAGCTGATTTAATATTAAATTAATTTAAAATTACATTAAAAAAAATATAGACTTTACAAAACGTGCTTGGAACTAAGGAACAAAGTTTAAAAAAAATTAAAATATTGAGAAAAATAATTTCAAATTTAATTAAGAAAGTTTATTCAATTAGGTAAGTATCTATGTAGTCTGATATCATTATTGTTTTAGGAAGGTAAGAAGTATTTTATTAACTTGGCCTTCCTGCAGGGAACTCATTTGATTTTAGTAATGAAAAAATAACACTGGGATGATAGCTTTGATGTAATTTGGAGAAGTTTAGCTATCTAAATCAATTTCGGTCATTAATTATAAAAGAACTGGTAGAATTGAAAGATGGGTATCTGCGCGGAAATTGCCTGTGAATATTTTCTTTCAGTTTGAAAAGGTTAAAGTGCAAAAGTTTACATCTGATACAGAATGATTCGTACTTTTGAGGTCATTTCCCTCTTCTGTTTATGTTGAAAACTTATAATAATATATTCTAATTAATGAAATTTGTAAGTTTGTTATCAATTCAATTTGGTTTTCATTTTCTTCACGCTTTATTTTGGCATTCTTAATTTACTTCATTACTGCATCTGGAGAATGGCCATTCTGGGCTTTGGCCAGCTTATTCGTCAATGAAAAAATAAAATAGGTATCTTATTATTATTCGGTTGATAATTCGTATTTTTTAAAAAAATATTGTAATATCAATAATATTATATGAATATATTGTAAATAACCAAAAACGAAAAAAAAATCAATAAATTATGCACAACTATCATTCAGGGGCGTACTCACGTATTAAAAACAATTACTACATCCCATTTGGTCGATTCCGCGGCGAAAAAGCCAAATTTGTTTTTGGCAACCCACGATTTGACATCTTCTACCAACTCCTCCAAATCGTCATAGACTTTAACTTCTTACCAATTTTCAGAGGGCTCTCATCAGTTTTGATGCAAATAAACCATTTTCGGCTTGCCTTCCTTCGATGAAAAGAACATTGATTCTTATGTGTTAAATAAAACGGATATTTTATACGAACCGTGTATTTCACTGAGAAGCAAATCTCGACGTTTCGCTGAAGTCTTATACGGCGTCATCAGAATGGTGTCCTATCACAAGGAGGTGTAGGCCGAACTGATCGTTTCTTCCGAGGTCGTAAATTATATGCACTTTGTTGTGGAGTATTCACTTCTTCTACAGAGGTCGCCAGTGTGCAATACGTACTAATTACCTACATCTTCGGGCTTTTCTGCGACGTCTCATAAAGGTGGAATCAAAGTTGTGAGAACAGGGCGCCAAATACTTGATAGTTTGTAAGTGTCGTCTCTATTGAAATTACGAAATTAGGATAAAATTATGAAGAAATACTAGACCCATATACTAGTGCGAATCTTGGAGAAATGGAAAATAATATGCTCGATTAACCAAAGCCTAAAACTATTTGGCGGACTTCCTGAACTCACGGTTTATATGTAATATACACTACGATCATTTTTATACTTTAAATTTTTTCAAGATCAGGAAATTTTTTCAATCATGTAGAGATTAGAATATAATATCAGCTTCATTTTAAACTTGCGTTACTGGTGTATTGGGTACTAGGCATTGGGAGTTACATTATTGGTATATATTTTTCCAGAAGGTAAGTACCATAACCGCGTAGATACCTTCACAAAATTATGTTTTGTGTATGCTGATCGCTTGCAGCTGTCATTTGTGTCGCGTACTGTGTTGAAAATAAAGAATTTGACCCATTGTGCCCGGCGTTATTACAAGTAATACAAATATTAAATACAATCTACTAAAAAACTGTTCTAAATTTTTATGCTGAGAGCATGTTCAGTTTGTGTGTTAATTGTTACGAAAGACATATCTCCATCTGAACCTCATTGGTTTTTGATATTTTATTTATGAATTATTGAACAAAATTCGAAATAAATTACTGAGTGTTTTCAGCAGCAGTGTTTTCTTTATTCTTAAATATTATTAGGCATTATAATTGCATAAAAAACAGTTTAATTGGTTAATTAAAAGAATAAAAATATTAATAACAAGAAACCTCTTTGTATAAATAATTATTTATTAAATTATCAACATGTTTCATTATCATCAACAACTATTCATCAAATTATCATCAACAACTATTCATTAAGATATAATGATGATAATTCAATAAATTGTAGTTTATACAGTGTTTCCTTGTTAAATAATATTTCAACAAAACAATTTCGCTGAATTGAAGAAGAATAACAATAATCTAATTTTAAGACCCTGTCAATAATAGAATTTTAAATTTATTTATAATTGATAATTCCGGCTCCGCCAGTAGGTACTAGTATATATAGCTAGACCGCATTCAAAATAATGTGCGCAAAAAATATGTGTGTTGTTTCGATGCAAAAAATGAACACAAAATAAGTTTTTCTAGAAAGTAACCTTTTTTAAACTAAAAAATATATATTTATTTGGAATATCATAATGAGGCTTGTAATACGGGCTTGCCAGATAACTTTCCCCCGCTTTCTTCTTACCGGACAAAGCTAGGGAATGGTCTTTTGATTGTGGTCGACCTATAGCAACCATGCTACAGTGTCAGTATCGCAGGGTTAAAAATGAGTGAAAAGGACATCTATAAAAATAATTTTTTCCGCGTGTGTTATAAAAATAGCACATATGTATAAATATTAAGGCCCGCGAACGGTAATATCGGTTTAATAGTGATTTAATATATTATTTTAAACAGATATTCACAATAATGTTCTACAGATATCATGCTCGGAGACATTCGAGACGCATGACAAACATTTTTATTGATAGCGTCTATCGCAAACCGCTTAACTTTGTTGGAAAAAGTTTTTGCTCGTTTAGGAAATTCGAAATCGATTGAATACACTCTCGTGAGTGTAGGGCGGGACTTGCCCACTACAAAACAATATATCACCGGTTCGATGCTTCCGAGGCGCTTTGTGGGAAACTTCCTCCCGGCAATGGCGCGATCCAGCGTTTTTATTACTCTTGGAGAACTTTTAAAGCCATTTCTGCTCCTTCTATCTTCCCACAGGAAGGAACGCCCGATCGTTTCGTCCCCGTTCTGATTTTTGCTCCAAGTTTAAATTAAATAAACAATATTTTTAATTTATTATTTTGATGAAAACTGCTCAGTAGCACCAGGTATTGAGACTGAAATTTTTTCTGTGTTCTTTATTTTATGTGATAACCAATTAGTGTAATAACGAGTTTTATATAATAACCAATTTACTATCCAGCTTCGACAGTGATAGAAAATGGAGATGTTGTATAATAAATATGAGAATTAATTTCATATTTATATGTATTTCACAGGAAAACGCCGAAATAATGACGCTTGAAAGAATGGAATAAATAAAGAAAAATTTTTCATGACAAATCTTTTTTCCTTATCGAAAAATGAAAAAATTGGTACAAACTAAAAAAAAGCATTTGGTCTAATTGTCTTTTGTCGTTGGCATAAATGACTTTGCTAAATGGAAATAGTCACATTGACCTATAATCTACATTATTCCAGACAGAATAAACTGTGCAAATTTCACGAGAGTTCGAGAGTTTTTGCTGTTTCAGTCAACATATAGAAAACAAACAGATGTTTCATTGTTAATATTATGTTTGGAGGCAAATCGAATTCGCATTAAGCGAGGTTTTCCTTTACGTACTGCCATATTTGAAAGTTCAAGTATTAGTAAGCCCACGATTGAAAGTATATATACAAATAATATACCCTTACAAATAATGAATTTTAAATGTATGTATATCTATAATTATAAAACTCCATTTCTATCTGCCTGTCTGTTCATTATACAAATCAACAGCGAGTGGCTGACCGATCTGACTCAAATTTAGTATAAATATTTTTAGGACCCGGCGGGTAACAAACCCATCCCTTCCCCCCGATATATTTTCTATACAAATCTACACTATTTGATCGATCTGTATCAAATTTTACATAGTTATTCTTTAGAACCTAAAGGGTAACACAAGAAAACATTTTCTCCTCCCTCTTTAACCCTCCTACTCCTCCTATATATATTTTTATTTTATATAATATATTTTTTTGTACAAATTTATACCGTTCGATCGATCTGACCCAAAATTTGCACACTTATTCTTTAGGACCGAGCGGGCAACATGGGTGAAATTAGAGGCTTTGAAAAACAATGGAACGTTGTTTCCTCTTACAAACTTATTTTTAACTTAAACCTTAACCCGTGCGATGCCGGGTACAGCAGCTTGTATAAAATAATACAACAATTTAAGGACTTCTCTTACCTAAACAAAAAAAAGATCATTTTTAGTTATCCTAGTAATTTAAATACATACATTAGATACATATTACAAGACACGATTTTTTTAACAAAGTGTATTGTATTATCTAAAGAACGGATAAAAATTACTGATTTTTAAGTTGCGATACTTTACGATAAGTTTTGCATAAGGGTTCAAATAGATATTACGTAAAATATCTAGGGTACTTTCCCATAAGATAAATAACACTGTAAGACACATAAGAAGCTTTAAAAAACGATATGCAACCATAACTGATGCGAAAACCGATAAATATATATTTTAACGTTTTTCGCACGTGTTTTATAATTTATATTCTTTCGTAAATAGTCATTCTAAATCTACCACGATTTCCTAAGAGAACGAACGTATGAAAAAAGAAATACAAAATTAAATACCTACTTGTTTTATTTATTAAATTCCGTACTTCTTGTGACCTATCCATTCAACGGACATTGGCTATCGTGTCACTTTATTTAATGCAGCTTGTTGGTCTTGTGGTTAGGACTCTCGTGTCGTGATCCAAAGATCGCGGGTTTGAATCTCACTCCAGACCACCAAGTTAGTCCTATTTTCATAACACAAGCGTTTAGTTTAGTTTGAAAATAGTAAGAATATTGAAGTCATACGTATTCAGGTTTTCAGCCATGATGTCTTCCTTCCTCCAGGCCCTCGACTTCCAGCAATCTTTCTCTAAATTATGAGGTAAAAGATCTCTTACTCTAGATGTCTCATCACATGTCCGAAATATTGGAGTTTTCGTATTTTAATTGCTTAAACAACTTCTTTTTCATTATTTATCCGAAAATTTACTAAGATAAAATTTTGCGTGACCGTTGTATGCCACATTATATTATTGTGCTTGTAAGATGATCAAAAATATCCAATAAATAGGGATATGTTCAATATACCAGGAATATGTTCAAAATTGGCAATAAATATAGGTACATAATAATTTATAAATAGCTTGTTGGTGTAATGGTCATGACCTCATGATCTGGTGGTGATCGGTGGTTCGAGCCCCATTGCAGGACACTAGCAAGTTAGTCCTGTTTTCATAGCACAGCGTTTAGTTTATTTTGAAAATAGTAAAAATATTAATCACAACACGTATTTCTTGTTCGTCTCTCTTTAAAATACAGTTTATATTTAAGTATGGATATTTTTTTTCTTGTATTTATAATCTTAATTTCCACTAACTTCTTTTTTTCTTATTTACAAAATATTCGACCGTATTCTGAAATTGCTATTTTTGTATCTTGACAGTTCTTGTATAACATTGTAATGCCGCCAATTTTGACGTTTTAAGTTTGACAAGTTTGAAATTAATAAACTCAATCAATCAGAAAGCTCTAAAACGTAAACAAACGTTAAATTTCTCACAATTCAAGTTTGACAGGTTTGAAATGAATGAAGTCAGCTTCATTCATTTCAAACCTGTCAAACTTAAAACTTCAAAATTGGCGACATTATTTCATTTCATTTCATCTTATTTCATAATACGGCCAATTGAAATACCTATTACACAGAAATACTGAGAATGTAATTTTAGTTTTTTTATATGGAATCATAAAATAAATAAATTATAAAGTGGAAAATATATTTCTACGAAGCACTAAAAACACTCGGAGGATGCGCTTGGTCGTCGTTATATTTTTATAGCTTACTTTAACTGGAATTTTTAGATTAACGCAATAATATTTTTAGGTTGAAACGTTATTTCCATCATGAGATAGAAAGCGTTGATGTATTAATTTAACTTTAAAATTAAAAATTAAAAATAAATATGCTTTCGAGAAAGCAGATATAAATAACACGTACAAACAGAAATGCTTTTTGTTTTTTTTCAAGCACACATAAATTTTATTTCGTTGAATTTCGGCACACTATAAGGAAATAGAAAATTAATATATAAAAACATTGATGTCACAGGCGAAGCCAGACACGATTGCTAGAAAATGATGAGAGTTGTTTAGAAGCAATATATTTATCGAAAAAGTTTCTAGGCGATCAATTGTCGTCGACAAATTGTGGGTGAAAAATATCTCAGATACCACAAAATCATACAGATACGTACAAAGACAAGAGTCGAAAGTGAAAATAGCAAAGTACAAATCAAAAGAATTACCCAAAAGTACTGCTTACTTACTGCAGTAGTCAGATAGTACTTATTTTATTTCTAACGTAAGCCTTTATAGTATTGGAGCCAGCGATCGCCAGACCTGCGTTATAGTACCAAACCTGAAGTATTTTCTGTAGATTTACACTATCGTACGCGATATGGTTGGTTAAGATTTGAGTTTGGGGGATTTTGGCAGATAACAGGTAATACAGGTAGGTAAAAATGAATGTGAAAGTAAAATGTTAAAATATAAGGTACCATTGTTAAACAGTGGCTGAATAAAATATATAAAATTCAGATTTGTTACTATAACGTAAATGACATAATTATTTATACAGCTTCAAAGCATCTGGTGGATAAAATAATATTGGACCGTAAAATTTAAAAAAAAAACAGGTTTTAATTTTTACGTTTTACATACATGTTTTTTGTACCTGTGTTATCATAATATCCAAACCTTCTTACTTACTAAAGTATTTATACATCTAAAGAAAATATTTCAGGTTTTATAACGTAAGTCTGATAGTCACTGACTCTAGACTATTAGTCTACGTCGAAACGCGGGAAGACACGCGGGGTAGAACAGAAATTCTGACATCTCATCGTACTAAAAATGAGCAAAATGCTACCGGCTTTATTAAGCATCGTAGCATAGACAATGCGCTGACCATCGCGACGTCAATTAGATTAATTTCTACAAAATATCGTCAAATGAGATGAATTTGTGGTCCACTTACCTGCCATGAGGCTGGCGGCGTCTCCCAGATGCTTCAGAGCGTAAATGTAGAGGAGACCGAAGGCCAACTGCAATCCGCTACTCAGCAAGTTCACCAAGAATGCAGCTCCGCATATAATCCAGCTGCAAATAAATTTATATTACCAACGACGGATTTATACGTCCTACCCCAAGTGGCATAGTCAGGTAACGTCAGTCACGATAACGTTAGGCAAAAGCAAAGAAGCAAAGAGCAAGAACTGGGAGCTGTGCAAATCAAGAGTTCTACGTTTAATACAGGATGCAGAAAAAAATGTATTTTAGAATGGATTTTTTCTTTGTTTATTTTTATTAAAATTATTTACATAAATAAACAATTCAACTTATTCCAAAAATTCACTCCCTCCTTTTATTTCGATCGTCGTCTCACTGTCTTTTTTTAAAAATACCATTTCTTTCGACTTATAATAGTTCACATTACATGCCATAATTACTAAACTCTGTAAATTTCGTTAACTATTGTCCGTTAAATAATACCGCATCATATATGTTAATAATAAAATAACATATTTTTGTTATTAACTATGAATAAAACACAACGTAGTTTACTTCACACAATAACACTTTAATTAAATTTTTTTTTTTCGATACTTACTGCATCATCTTCAGTAATTTACTAAATATTAAGATGAGTAGAGCTGATATGGATAGGAGGGGGATGTTATAAATGGTGTTTGTATTTTGAGTGCATTATCATTACTTAGATTTATCTAAATAATGAGAATTAGTTTTTATAATAATGGAAATGGTATCTCATGTCATGTGTGCCATGTGTCATCAGTTTATCTTCGACGCAATCAATTAATAAGAAATAATACTCGCGTAAATCACTGGGGGAGATGAATTAGAACCTGGAGTGAATGTAATCGTTAATTTCCTTCCATTACCTGGCACTACGAGTTCGCATTATAAATCATTAATCAATCAACACCTGTTCTAATCCCGATTAAACATTTTCGGCTTTGAAATATTCTCAGCTTAGTAAGATTCTATTTTAAGAACATATAAAATTATACGGAGCTCCAGATATAAATAAATAAAATGAATTTAGAAATTTTGTTTGTAAGTTACCAAAAAATTCAATTTTAAATCCCGTTTTTGTAACCAAATATTTATTGTGGAAATAATAATTATTATAAAAAGAAATTATAATAAAAATAATTAATACAAAAATAAATCAAATATTTTTAAAATTCATACGAAATATAATAAAATGTGGAGATAACTTAGTAAATGTGTAATATTTATAGAAGATAACTTAGTAAATGTGGAATATTTATAGAAGAATATTTATAGAAGAAGCTTCTATCATTTATCATCTATTTTATAGAACAAAAATATTGGGTGTGACACTGGCTTCTCACACCGAGGGTTCCTGTTTCGATTCCCGGTGAGGCCACAATTAATCTATGTGATTTACTCAAGCCTGGGTGTTTTGTGATGTGTTTCGCTTCTGTAATTAGGCTTCTTGGCCTGTTAAAAACATGAGCTTCAAAATTTATTTTAAACATAATATAAGAGTACCTACATATTATTATGTGAACTTTTCAGTTGATATTGAGGATTTGGATAATTTTTAATTAGTTTTATGATTCATCTTCTTGTAACTTTAATTGGGTACCGACTTTTTTTACTTTTATAAAATATTTTTTAATATTTATAATATTTATATAAAATATTTTTTTTTACGTAGGGTAGATTTATTTAGGAAAATTTGTCCCAAAAGCAGTTTGATTTAAAGCTTTTATACAATGGATATTACTTAAAATCAAATATTATATTTGAGAAATTTAATAAAAGTCTAAATATATATAATTTATACTTTTACATCTCATTGATTTTTCTTAATGGTTATTCTTCCCGCCTATTAAATTTATTACTATTACTTGTTTTTTAATTCTCTGCTACAATAATTTATATTTAACTGATTTTTTCTTTCTAATGTAGTTAGCGGTTAGACACATGTGTCAAAAAATACTGTCTTGCTCATGTTGTTAAGTAAATAAAGACTCACAACCACTGTATGTCATCAAATGTCAAGCAAATGATAATTATAATAATATATAATATTATAAAAATATAAAAATTGAATGAAAAAGTATTCACATGAGTCCTTAGAAAATAAAAATGCATTTAACCCTTTTATTACGGGCCTGGATATAACAGTTTTCTCAGTCACAAATATGCTATTACATTTTATTAACTGATTTAACTATCGGATCCAAATTATATATATTGGTGTTTTAGATTTTATTGAATACAATATTGAATTATTTGAGTTTAGAATAAGTTTTAAGCATGTTTACGCAAAAAAACATTGATTTAAACGGTGTTTTTTAAAGGCAGAGAACTTTTATTTTATATTAAATACAAACAAATGTTTTTTTCTTAATATCCATAAAATTGACTTTATTTGATAGATAATTTGATGGCATTAATATTAAAACATAATTTTAAACATATGGCTACCATGGCCGGCGTTTACAAGGCGTAGTCCATGTAGTAGTCCACCACTCCATCCACGACACCCATCCACCACCACCTCTCAGTAGTGAAGATAGTAGTGGTCTAGATTTCACGCACTCTTCGCAGTAAATCAGGCGGTAATTCGGCAATAATGCGTCGAATGTTGGCTTGAATATTAAAAAAATCCTGTGTTTTATTTCAATTTCAAGTTTTCCCTCTAAAAAAAAACACCCTTTAGAATATGAATAAACAAATAATCTTTAGAAAATGCAAGGCATTGATAATAATAATTTTATTCTTATTGTGTTTCCATGTCGGGCTGGAAAATAAGTGCAGAACGAGGGTATGTATATTGATGGTTTATATTTTAAGAAATAATATATTTAATAGAATTGTAGCTTCAATCTCATTAAAGTGATGCCAAGTAATGGTAATAGGGAAATGAGAATTGAAAACAATTAGAATTGAGAATTGAAAGTTAACGCGACTTTCAGTAAAAATCCTAATCAAACATCATTAATGAATCCCGTCAGGAGTATATCTATTGATTGTAAAAGATTGAATAAAAGCGATAGAATAGATTTAAAATGATTGGCATTTGATGTTGATTTAGAAATAGAAAGAATAGGCAGAAGTAGAAGGGATGTTAAAGAAACTTATATTCAAAGAGAAAAAAGTTGTTCCAATTGGCATCAGAATTCACTCGATTTAACTTAACGATTTAAATTAACGAGAATACGACATAAATGGTAATAATGATTGGGAGACTTTGTATCAATATAGATGCAGTGGCATAAACTACTGAGAGATTCTCAATGGATTGAAATCAGGTGGTGATGAGTATATAAGTCAACCGCTGAGAGCTTTGGTATGACTGATTATCACCTGTCTTCTTCTTTTATGTGGAGTCAATGGTAGTGAAAATAAAAGGGAAATGTATATTTAGAGTTTTTTTTTCATGAGTCATACAAAACTTCTCAGCGGTTGACCCACAGTACTGTTATCAACGCATTTTTAAACATTACGAGTTGTAAAAAAAATATTGTAAACATTATTTTCATTTAAATTTTCTCTTCAAACTATTTTATTAACGGTTACTCAGTTATGCCAAACGAAAAAGATGTTTGGCACCGTAAAATAAAGGTAAAGAAAAGTGAACAAAGTAGCTAGCTATTTTTTTAATGCTAGGTTTCGACACGATAGTTATCCTAGCCCATTTTTTCAGGTGGTTTGACACGTTTCCTGGAAACACTGTGTAAAGAGATTAAAGAGAAAACAGATTGAAAGGCAACACACAATCCTTATTTGAAACGCTTTTTTTCTGGGCAGGACTAGCGAAATGGTTAACGTTTAGGTACATTCAGGCTGAGAGCGCTTCGCAAACACTGCAGAGCTTTGCTTTGTTTCGTAGCGGAAATTCCCTCGCGGTTTGCTTTTGAACTTTGGTTTTAGTATTCGTTAATATTAGGTCCTTACATATGAAATTGGCGTTTTGCCGTACTGGCAAATTTGATCTCAAATATCTTCTCTTTGGTTAGGAATTCCAAATCCAAATTTATACAGCTATTTACTCATGTATTTGTGTTTTGAAAATTATAATTCATTTGTTTTTTCCTCAATTGTTTTTTTCTTTGCGTCACTCAGTTTACAAAATGAAAAACTTGAAATATCGCGTTATTTACGAGTACGAGTTCCACCGTGGCACCAGTGCTGCAGAAACGGCTCGAAGGATTAATGATGTGTATGGCGACGGTGCCGCAAAAAAAAACACAGTGCGTTTTGGTTCCAACGTTTTCGTTCTGGAAATTTCGACCTGCAGAACAAGCCCCGTGGACGGCCGGAGACCAAAGTTGATAATGAAGAATTGAAGGCTATTGTGGAAGCGGATCCATCGCAAACCACATCCGAGTTAGCTGCCGGCTGCGGTGTTAGTGATAAAACTGTTTTAATCCACTTGAAGCAAATTGGTAAGGTGAAAAAGCTTGAAAGGTGGGTACCTCACGAAATGAGTGAAGCAAATCAACAAACGCGCGTTGACTGCTGCGTTGCATTACTCAACCGGCACAATAATGAAAGGATTTTAAATCGAATCATTACCTGTGATGAAAAGTGGATCCTGTACGATAATCGGAAGCGCTCATCGCAATGGCTGAACCCTGCCGAACCAGCCAAACCATACCCCAAGCGAAAATTGACTCCAAAAAAGTTACTTGTGAGCGTTTGGTGGACTAGTGCTGGTGTCGTTCACTACAGCTTTCTTAAATCCGGCCAGACGATTACGGCAGATGTCTATTGTCAGCAACTGCAAACCATGATGGAAAAGCTAGCTGCTAAACAACCGAGGCTGGTTAATCGCTCTAGGCCACTGCTGCTTCATGATAACGCTAGACCAAACACTGCACAACAGACGGCTACCAAATAGAGGAGCTTCAATTGGAATGTCTAAGACATCCACCGTACTCTCCGGACCTTGCCCCAACAGATTACCATTTTTTTCGAAATTTGGATAACTTCTTGCAAAGGAAAAAATTCAACTTCGATGGGGCAGTCCAAACCACCTCCAAAGATTTTATTGATTCCCGTCGGAATGGTTTTTTTAGTAAAGGGATCGATGAACTACCTATAAGATGGCAAAAGTGCATAGATAGCAATGGTACATACTTTGATTAAATAAATACATTATAATAAAAAAAAATCGGCTTTATGTTCCTCCCATACTAAACGTCAATTTCATATGTAAGGACCTAATATATGAAACATGTTAAAATATACAAGTTTAAAGAAAATACGTTGTCACATGCAGTGGAGTGCAGCGCATATAAGCAAAATTGCTGTGCATCACTAAAAATTTATGGGAAACATTTATAAACAATTATGGGAAACAAATATTAATTGAATAATCGTATATTATAAAAAAAAAATAATTCTAGCCCTAATCCGTGCTAATGGCTAGAGTTTTTACTGTCGACTCTTTACAATTTCATATTGATGCTTCTCTTATTTTAGTTATTAGCGCCCATCGCCTATACATTGTACATACATACTATTATATTAAATATGTTGAATTGTATCTGAATAATTATATATTAATAAAAAAAATCTAATTTGTTTCTTGAATCTGTAAGAATGTCGTACTGAACCGAATATTTTCCTACTGAATCCGTTTTTTATTTAAATTGTTTTTTCTAAAGGTATTATTTTTAGTGAGAACTGCGCGCACGTCACTTACAGAAACGACACTTTAACGATCTTCATATTTGCTGACATACTAAATATTGATAAAAGTATGTATTACAACTGCTTATTTGCTTGTCAAATGTCAAAAATTTGAAATTATTTACTAATAGAGTTGCATTGTTTAAATCGATTGTTTTTTTAATAGAAAAACGAAGACGTGTCGCATCAATATCCATACTATTTTTAATTAATAATTTTATTTCATTTGAGTTCATAAATAACTATACGAAAGAAACGTATATAAAAAAAAATACGCTTACTGCACAATACTGTTCATGCAGTATTTGTGTCTGAAAATAATGAAAACGAGAGAATTTTAAATAACTGTTTTTTTTAATTGAGAACTAAATTACAGCAGGATGTTGTATATATTACCCCCGTGTATTTATTATATATTAACGACAACCACTGCACGCTTCTGTAATTCGCAATAATATTTTTTATGTTTCAGACCGACGCCGACGCAAAAATATTTACGACGGGTCCAGAGCTTTCGGACTCCCTGTAAATATTTCCTTCCACTCCTGAAAGGGACGTAAAAATGAACAGATTATAAAAAAATACATAATAAATTTGTACCCTTTATGAAAGCAAAATCAGGAGCTGCTGAGTAAGCGAAAGATCAAATTAATTTAAAATTAACGGGATTTTTTACGATATACCCATCCACCCATTTTCCAATGAATATTTGATAAGCCTTAATAATTCTGATTTATGATTTAGTAATATTATAAATATCCCGCAGTTAATTGAGCCATGTAAACGTGAGCAGGACATTAATTATTCTATCTGAAATTCGATAATCATCGTTTTAAACGTTCAAAAGCTAATGGGAACACAGCGCTTTGATTTCGCAATAAAAATAAGGTTTTACATCACCGTGCCTCGATGGTTGGGATAACTGTGGCCGGTGGAATGGTTTATATGCGCTATAATAATTACTTATTCGACCAGAAAATATAAAAGGATATTAATAACTCCAGGCTGGGTTGAGTTTTCAAACAACAAATCACATTTATTGAAAATTTCATGACTTCGTATAATTAATTTATTTTATTTTTAAAATACAGTACGATAAACCACCAATCATAGGGTGCTATAAACATAAAAGTAGAACAACAGCGCAAAAGTGGTATCAGAATGTATATTGTCGGTTAATTTCTAATGTTGTTTATTTTATTTAAAAAATTATCACAAACGCTTTAAAAATTTGCTATGTAAATTATACAAATCTTATATATAATGGCATGTTAACACAAACTGCCCGTAGGCGGTCCCATGTAGCCCAGTAGATGTGACACTGGCCTCTTACACCGAGGATTCCGAGTTCGATTCCCGGTGAGGTCACAATTAATCCATGTGATTTTCTCAAGCCTGGGTGGTTTGTGTTGTGTTTCGCTTCTGTAATCGGGCCTCTTGGCCTGTGGAAGCGTAAATCAATAAATAAAATAAAAATTAAAACCCATTAGAGCTCAACTATTTTGCAATCATTTCAAACACAGGAAGAATTCTGAGCAGTATAATAAAGAGCTAATATAAATAAAGTGGGACCCGATTATCCAAATAAATTTACTTTGCTTTGAAGTGTAGTCCTTAAATTACGTATTTTCACGACCGTATAAGATCAATCCTTCAGTGACCAGTCACCCTACATGAAGATGAAGAGTATATATATATATAACTATATATATATATATATATATATATTTATTTGTCAACTCAAGATTCAAATGTAAATAGTAGCTTGTTGGTCTTGAGTAGCTTCTTGGTCTTGGTTAGGACTCTCGCCTCGTGATGCAAAGGTCGCAGGTTCGAATCTCACTCCAGACAAGCAAGTTAGTCCTATTTTCATATCACAAGCGTTTAGCTTAATTTGAAAAAAGTAAGAATATTGATGCGACACGAATTCCGTGTTCGCATCTCTATTTAAAAAAAAGAAATTAAAGCTATTAAAAAAAAGATGAGAAAAAATACATTTAATTGAGAACGAAAACACGCCGTAAAATAAAATCAAATTATGATTGCATCTGAATTAACGTTAGAAATATATTTTATTATTTTAACAAATATGTAGAACATATATACGTATGTAGATAAAATAGTACAGATAAAATATCAGGTATCCACTCGGAGTATTGAAAGAAGGCGATAATTATATTTTGTTAATTTAAAAAATTCATATTCAATATTTATTACTGTTAATTTGTGCGTTTATTCGTAAATTTAAAAAAAATAAATTATGACACGCAAAAATATTCTGCTGTGCTCTTCTCCAAACGAGAAATATTATATTAATTGTTTGAAAAATATTCAACACATTCTCATTTTATTTTTGTGAATTTAAGGATTTGTTTCAAACGTTGCCTGAAAATGCGGTTTTCACAATTAAGTGAAATGAATTATTCAACGAAAGTTTTTATTTCAGCGATGTTTGTTAATGTGATTTACAATACCATCAATATTTGTACATTTTCCACAATTCAACGTTCCGAATACTTAAATAAATTAAGCATCATATTTTCATCTGTAGGATGATTCTACACATTAACGAATTTCGATGTGGCAGGGTACTATTTATATACTAAAATCCTATGATTTGTATTCAAGTGATTCAATTGGTTTTGCTATTTAAACTTGCTTCCTTTACATACCTAGACATTTTGAAAAAAATCGATTTAAAATTTTTTGCGTTTTCTTAAAGCTTAAGAATGTTTGGTGAAAATTTCAAGCAAAAATAAAAAATAAAAACAAAGTTATAGCGGGTAATAGTGGCATCCCTTTGTTGATTACGCGCTGCGCCACACGGCGCCGCGCTACAAGCAGGTAGCTGCCAATCGGGCTCTTTCGTATAGATAAAGTGTTTATGAAGAGTGCTTGATGATATGGAAATTTTAAGCAATTTACAACAATGTACAACGGCGCCGCGCTACACGCAGATAGTAGTTGAATAGAATTATGATTATTATCAATATTAAATGTAGAATTGTTATGAATTGAACAATTTATTGTATTAAAACTTTAAATAATTAATTAGAAAAACATATGGCGCTTAAGCATTAATGATTAAATATGTTTTTATCATAGTTGTAAGGGGTATTTGCTACCTACGAAAAAACTCCATGTAATTCTGAGAAGTTTGTTATTTAGATTAAATACATTAATTATTCGTAATTAAAAAAAGGCAATTTAGTTGCAAGGTGCAGAGAAAAAAAAATATACTGCCTGCCACAAAAAGATCGCCGATAATCGGGCAAAATAAAAACCTTTAAAACGCCAGTGAGAATTTGTAAAGCGTAAATAAATAAAACGATCCCATAGGGAAAAGGGAGAAAGATTTATGTTGAAGCAACAATGAAGCGTGAAAGTGTTTTCATCGCCAATACATCGCAATTTGGCAATAGAGTTGAATGGTAAAAATTCCCCTCAGCGCCGTCCACTGGTTTGAGCTTGGCTTGAGCGAGCTTAATTTTAAGGGTTGGAATTACGACGTTACATACCGGCGTTTGCGCTGTAATGGAAAACGCCACGTATATTTGTGGGTCCGCTTAGAGATAGCACTAAATGGTTTCCGTACGTGCTTAATATACATTATTCACCAAACATTTCTAATTTTCAGTGCTAATGGAGTACCTACGCTTTTGCTCATCTCTCTTGGAGAGTTTCCGCTGCATTAAATCTACAAAACATGCCCCAAATATATAATTTTCTTCTTGCGGTCCGCTATCTCCGCTGCTACAAGTTACCTGGGCAGAGTGGGAATGGGATCTCGTTTTGAGGATGTTTCGTGGCGGAAGGAATGCATCAGAACGAATGTCATATCGGCCTCTAATGGAGAATAATACCGCTCCCTGCTGCACGGTGATTCCCAGGGGCCGGAACATTTTATGCATCTAATATAACAGAACGATCCTAAGATCGTCTAAACGAATTACCTCGTATTCGAAAATGCACTCAGATAACATAAATTAAAATCAGTTTTAATCAAATTTATAATTTATCACATTGGTTTGACCGCTGGAGTCTCTTTTTGAAACTAACCGGATTCAAAAAATGTCTTTTCTTTCTTCAGGGATATAAAAACAATTCTTAAATATAGGCACAAAGATTATCTTTTATTTACAAAATAAATATTTTTTAATTTAAAAAAATCTGTTCGTATCTAGACATAAAAATGATGAAAGATTTGGGAAAATGATATTGAGACTGGTGGTTAAATTTAGTTGCTTTTTATGGTATTTTGGTTACTTTTAAGTGCTTCAGCTATTTCTAAATATTTTTTGAATTGGTTGTTTTACTTTTGTTTATTCAATTAATTATTCATAATATTGTCACGGTATCATGGCTGTGTGAAGCAAAAAAAACACTAAAAACAATCATTTGTTTTGTTTTTGTCAAACAACAAACACAAAAAAACAAACCTTTATTTATTATGTAAAATCACTGGACAAGAACGTAAATGGAGCACCGTTCTTTATTACATGCTAATTATTTCTACAAGTTCGCACTAATCCACGTCATTGAATCATCGCTACACTTTCTGTCTGTCGCTTGTTATTCGTCTCTGGTCAACTCGCAAGGTTCGCTTTCATGTGGCGTAAAGCCGCTGTTAGAAATAACTCACTCGCGTGCGAGCTCGCATCGCTTTTATACAAAAATATTGGTTTCGCGAATGTTCGACCTGTTTCTCCATATTTCTAATAATTTACGATTTTGGTATTATATGTTAGTTGATTCTAGATTCATTTGGACCGTTTGAAAAACTGCGTAATGCGTATTTACCATTGTTTTTAGACTCTCCTGACAATATAATGCCAAGATATTCACTTTTTGACACCTTCATAATTTCCAGTAAATTTATGCCGTTGTTAAATTTAGTATTTTAACGATAAACCGGTAATGCCGTTTTATGGTAAATTTGCATACCCTATTACCAAGTAGTGAATAATTAATGGAGGTTACTGAGGTATTGACGGTTTATTATATTGACACACATATAATAGGTACTGTAGACAAAAGGGAGTAAAAATTAGGTTCCAGCCACACAGTATACCAGAGGTTGGATCTTCTACAAAGGCAAACGAGGAGAAAAACAAAGGGAGGCTCAAAAATTAGGGGCATAATAAGTTTGAATGGCCGCGATAATCTAAATGCGTCTGTTTTTTCAATTTGTAACTATGCTGGGTTGCTGAAAACACAAATGGAGAGCACTAGACTGTATTTATTTGGGTCACTGTTTGCCTATAACCGTTTCACCAGAATAATTTAAGAAAGGTTTTGCCTCTGTAAAATATTGTTTGAAAGTAGCTTTGTAAGGTTAGCAAAAAGACTGACCCGGGATTCCTCTTTTCCCTACACTCACAATTCTTTCACCTTTTCCCTTTATCCCTTAAAGTAGTGTTTCCCCACCTTTGATTCCCCATACTCTCCCCTCACATACCGTGGATCGGCTCGTAAATTGGATCTAAAAAAGCGTAGTGTTTTTTATGCTTTTCTTAAGACGTTATAGCATTTCTGTTAGATGGACATTTCGATAATTTTGAAATATTCCTTAAATTTTGCGCCGTCGATTCCCGTATTAAAAAATAGGGTATTCCCGAAAATAGAAAAATGCTGCGTTATAATAAATAAGATTTATTGCTAAACTAAAATAATATTTATTTCAAATACATAAAAATGTCATCGATGATTAGTGCCATGCTCATTTTTGACTATCAGTAAAAAAAATATGGTGTTGGTGTGGGATATGTATGTAAAGACGATAGACCTCACTCAGAATATATGTGGGGTATAAAAGCAAAGGCAGCAATATCCAAAATATTAAAAAATGTTGTAAATGCAGTCATCAAGGATTACTATTTAAAATGTACTGAATTCTAGATTTTACGCATTTAACCCTTCCGAAATCATGTTTTCTATAAATTTATAGGCTATATTTCCTATAAAATCTCGAACTTAGTACATTATAAATGAGTAATCCTCTGATGACTGCATTAATTATTTTGAACGGTACAGATTTGCATCGAAAATATATCAGGAGGGGAAGGGGTAAAATAATAGGGAGGAAATGTCACTTTTGTTACTCGCGAGTCCCAAAGCATAAGTATGCAAAATTTGAATCGAATCGAACAAACGGTGTAGATTTGTATAGAGAACAGAGAGATACACAGACAGACATTGAGTTTTATAGGTATAGAAGATCTATAGGTTTATTATATTTTGTCTTAAGATAAAATGTAGTGTAAATAATGCTACAGTGCAAAATTTAATATTGCGTAAATTCGGTTGACTCGGGGTAAAATTTTGAGGACGATAAAATATTTATTCGATAAAGGGAAGGGTCGGTTACACGGGGGCGCATTAGGCTGCCCTCGCTGTCGGGAGGGTAATCTCCTCTGGAGATCCCACTGAATTATTCTAATTGCCCCTAACGATATGTGTCGAGTGCTCCAAAGCCTCAAAGAGACGTACCAGGGGTGCAGGCTTAAAAAGAGTGAACATAAATAATATTTCAGCAATTATGACTGCTTTGTTGAACAATGCTTAAAATACAAAAATGTATCCAGCATCAATAGCATTGTACGGTGGTCACAGTAAAACCTGAAACAGCAAAACATTGTAAAATACTATTATTGATGGATTAAGCGTTTACTTTGTAGAGATTATTCACATTGATCATTAAATTGGGTGTAATACATTAATTGTATTTTACTACTCGAGATTCGAGAGTATCGGAATCTCTCATCGACAGGTGAAGTATTAGAGTCACTAAAGGCCGATTTTATTAACTTGATTTAGGTAAAAATTCGTTTAAAGCATAGATTGTTACGAAAACATGTTATTTGATTGGTGGAAATTACAAAAATGTATGCTTTCAACGAATGATTACTATACATCAAGTTGATACAATCGGTATAGTCGATCAGTCGCAGTTTTTATTTTTCACCCAATTTAATTCACAATAAGAATGTGTTCTTTAGTATATGTATATGTGTTGTATTAAATATTTACAAAATTAAAATGAATTAAAGATTTAATTCTGGCGTTATATTGACGGAAATATACGAGGCCGTTGCAGCGTAATTGGTTAAGGCACCTGCCCCGTATAGATAGGAGATTAGGAGATCCGTGGTTCGAGTCCGGGTAACAGCAAAATTTTTTTCATTTATTTGATTTTTCTGTAAGTCATTTCTAATTGATTAATAAATTTGGTTGTAAAATACCTTCACTTAATCTTGCAGACCAAATATGATGTATGACGAACATATTTATATTATCTTTCATCGCAACCGAAATAAAACCATAATTATATTGTTTTTTTATCGATATTTTTTCAGAACACCTATTGTTTGTTTATCGGTGAAATGGTTTTGTGGGTAGATATAAATTTGAAAGATTGCTTCCTATTTCACTGATGAGGGTAAACGGTACCCAAAAAACATGGTTTTGGAATAACCGTTGATTTACTACTTTGGAAACACTGAATATTACAATTGCTTATTATAATAAATGAATGGATTAATTTCTTACTTAATCGTAAATCTAATATACGATGGCCCCAATTGTGTTTAATTCTGAAATATTTATTGTAGATAGGACTAAAATTAAATTAACTGCCGTATTACGTAACAATATTGCGACCCGCAGATTTAACTAACTGAATATTGATGTTTTTAAATAAAAATATAATTTCCTTAAAGAGATGTCCTCTAACGATCATGTTATGATTCAAATTTTTATTTGAGGACGTTTTTGACCCCGAATAAACATTTTTAAGGGAAGATATTTTACAGACGGTGGACCACTTACATGATACCCTTAAATAATTTTCTCGGTACTCCAGGTAATGAGATGATGGACTCTTCATCTAAACATGCAATCTCAAAAGGAGATGACATACTTTCTAATATAAGACTTAGTGATGTTCTTGAAACTACTTTAAATGATATTTTAAATCAATGCAAATCTCATTTGAACTGCACATGAACATAAACAATATTTTTATAAGTACGTTTTGAGAATACAAGTACTGCATTTTGTCTGAAATGTTTTTTCCACAATATTGTCCAATGTGTCCACAATTATTAATTAAGATAAATAATAAAAGTCTCACAGAGGTTAAGCTCTTTATATGGAAGACATGTATGGAAGTCTTTTTAGGGTGGCTGCAGGACTTAGAATGTGTATGAGCTGGCTTAAATGATCAGTTCACACAATGTAAAGTTCAACAACTCCACCGTTGATTCTACTGTAAGAACATCCAGAGATCAGAGAAGAGGTTTTGTGTGAATACCTCCCCGTCCCGCTCGCATTCCTACGAGTGTCAGTGGGGCGGTGAGTACAACCATTTTAGCATTAAAAATATGCCGAAAATGGGTGGCGAAAGTGTAGGCCCGATATGGGTGCTATCGCTCATAGAACGGCCTTGGGTGTGTGGTGGGTCCCTATTCTCTTCTCTGTAAGAACATCTACATAATATAAACTTTTGAACCCTGTATATATTATTTTATTAACCTGTATTCTTTCAAATATTTGAAGGGACTTTGATAGAGACATCTATAGTTCTTCCCATGACATAGTATATATAAATCATTTAGTAAGATACAAAAAAAATATATATCGAATAAAAAGCCATTTTAGTTAATCCGTCATGTAGTCATGAAAAAGAAAATTTATATTACCTTAAGGCTGGACATTCACTGCAAATGCATATTTCGGCGTTTTTGTACGAAAATGTGGGTTTTTATTATTCATTTATATCATATCAGAATGTATATCTAAACTGCAATTTTTAGAGAAATAACTTAGATAAAACCTTATTTCTTATATAAAAGTAATAAATTGAGCATTTTATATAATAATTAAGAAAATACAAGCATTAATCGACAGGTCGTGGCTAAAAAATTTTTTAGTGTCTTAGGCGGCGCAAAGTTTTAATGAATATTTATATGTACGCATAATATGTTTTTTATATGTGTAAAGTATACTTTATTATTTATAATCTGTACTAAGGAAATTAAGAAATATTCAATATTAATAAAGTTATATTGTTTTAAATTTGCAAGAAATTTTTACGTTTTTTATTGTATTTAAAACGCTTTTTATTTATAAACAGAGATGAATATAAACATTCTATTATATTTATTCCTGTATTTTGAGGCTTAATTCAATAAATAATAGTTAGTATTTTTTAATAAAAACACCTTAATTATTATTAAAAAATAAAAATTCCAAAATATGAAATGTGCCAATAAATGAAGCCGCTGCCAATGGCATTTTGTTTTATAATTACGTGGAAGCAATAAAAAAATATTAAATATAAACACATACCAAAAATATGTCCTACGATAGCTAAAATGTCTCCAATATAAATAAATAATCCTTGCATTCTTAAGTTCTATTTCATTAATTTCATTTTAAATAAGATATTATTATTACAAGATGTAATATTATCATGATTAAGTTTTATATAAATGTCCATCGTCACACCCATAATTCAATATAATCTTATTTAAGGATACTTAATTTATTCTTGAACGTACATAGAATTTTTTTTTATATTTATTAGATATAAAACGATATATATTATATTGTTTTTAATTTATATTATATTAATTATTTATCATTTATTTTAAATATTTATAATATATTATATTATTAATGATTTCGCCAGATACAGCATAACACGACAGACACACATGTATGTGTGTCTGTCGTGTTACGCCGTATTTGCATATCAGGGCTGCAATAGGATCCGGAACGTCAGAATTTATGAATACTAAAAACTAACTAACTAACTAACCATCACGCCGTTTCCCTGCAGGGGTAGGCAGAGAGGATTGAACGCCACACTCTTCTATCCTGGCACACCACTTTTGCTTCGGCCACATTCATACATCTTCTCATACACGTTCTACGATTGTTGCGGCTTTTAACAGGGCCATCCTCAAATACTTGTAGTACCTGATCGTGCCAGGTCTTTTGCGGACGCCCTCTATTCCTGTTGCCTTCAACATTCGATACCAGAAAGATACTGAATGGTCGTAAAATACGAGACATATTATCTTTATTATTTTATTTATTATGTATGAAACCAAATTTCCAGGTACGGTTTCACAAGGAATCCCTTTTGTCAATTTTTAAAAATAATTTGGATGGCTTTAATTATATCTATTTGAAAATTGTAACATTAAATTTATCCCCATGCGGTTTGGTATATCTCGCTCACTCGAGATACTCATAATTTTTGGCAGGAGGAGGACTGACCAGATCACAAACTTTGGATGTGTAGTCGAGAAAGTTATCTGTCTTCTTTAGTTTTACCTTTATCGCAAGTAACTATTTGATAAGATCATTACCACTTTCGAACTACGACATCGTAGAAAATAAACTTCAGCCGAAGTTTACTGCTTAAGTATGGGATTTAATTTATTTATATTACATCAACTTCGGCTTTTCAGTAAATGTCAAAATTTTCCGTTAATGATCAAATATATTTAAATTGTATTAGATATAGCATACACGGAAATAAAATAACCAGTTTTTCGTCTACGTTACATCGGAGTGGAATGTTAAATTCCTTAGAATTACAAAATTATATGATATGTATAATATGATATTATTGTATGGAAGGTACATATATATATTCTTTTTACTAACTTTGAACTGAAATTTATATATACAGTACAGCATAAAAAATATATATAAACGTACATTTTTCTGTGGTAAAGATATCTGACAATATTAGAATCTGTAATCACAAACCAATGTAATGATATCAGAAAATTTGTAACTCTGAAAGATCATTGATATCACCAAAAAAAAAATGTTGGTAAAATTCACTCCCCAAATTCACTTCCCCCACTGGTAGAGGCTCAAGATGCAGACTCTTATCCATACTATGAGGGGCGTGCTGTGTGAACCTAAGTATAAAACTACTTAAGTTTTATAATTATAGTTTACAAAATTTTTCTTTTGTATAACACTACGTATATTAATCGGGAAAATAAATGTAAATAACCTACAAAGTTAGCAAACCTGTCAGCCACTTTGTATTCAAATGTAGCCATTCTGAAAAAGGAAACAATTATTAATTTCTTTGATCAATACATGATTCAAAAGTTTATGAATGTTGTAAGGCATAGGATGCCGGCCTGGGGCTAGGAAACCAACTGGGAGAATTTAACATCCAACTATACCAAGCGATGAGAATATGTGGATTTTGTATTCATATATCACATATTACATTGCTGTGTTCACTTACTCCAACTTTATATGAATATTAATTATAATAATGAGTATAGCAAAGTTGAAATAATTATTCGTATACCAAATTGTAGTAGGTACATAAAAATAACAAAGAAACACTCTGATGCGATATTAACGTCGTGTCTTATTCACTACGTAATACGAGTTACGTATATGGACGGTGATATTATACATCGTGGTAATAGCCGCCCTCAGTATCCTAATTGAGTAAGAAAGAATTTTACCTTTACTTTATATAAATCTTTTTGATAAGGTAAAACATCTTTGAAACCAGCATCAACAATGCTGGCAGGTTTTCAATCGCATAACGTAAATCCTTGTCAATTGAAGTAAATAAATAAATGATCCTGTTCCTTCAAATCATATTAAAGTAGAGGGGAGCTTTAGAAATTCCATTCTCCGTGCACCAAAAATATTACAGGAAGAAAACTTCCTTTTTTACTGGGACAAAAGAATCTCACCGTATAATCAGATAAGACATGGAGCATAATTTTTAACTGTATTATTTAAATAATTAGTGATTTTATATGAACGTGATGGCCTGACAATAGCAAAGCGTCTCTCACGCGAGCTCGACTGACCGAATTATCGCTTGTCAGTAATGAAAATCACAGACATCAGTTTGAACTGGACGGTAAGCACAGCAAAATCACAATGGACGTTGTAAAATTAAGTTTTTCTAGCCGTTTAAGTTTTCCTACGCTCCTTATCATCGTTTGTGCTTTGTTTCTAGCTTTGTCCAATAACGTGTTATCTGACCATTACATTAGGATGGGTAAAACGATAATATATTAAACAATTGAGAAACTAAAATGTAAAAATTTGGTCAACACAAAATGTTACTGTTAATTTATTTCGTAAGTATTTCAATTTTGAAATTTTGATAAACCATGAATAACGAGAATATAATATACATTATTTTTCGGTACAGTTGAGGTGAATAAATAGATTTCGCGGAGAACCAATTCTATGTGATCTGTCAGAACTGGTCTGGTGCTTACAATCTCATATTTGTACTTGTCAAACAGCTAAGTACCATTAGTGAGTGAAACGGATAGAGCGATCTCAGTGTTTGTTCAAATTTCGAACCCTATTCCAGCTGATTCAATCCTGTACGCCGAGTTTTGGAATAGATAATGATCAAATAATTATGAGACATTGCTTACAGAGAAATTGCAATTCTACATCTTATTTGTTTGAGTCCCGAACAACTAGTTAATTTAATAATTAACTAGTAATTAAATTAAGAAAGTTTATAATTAAATAAATACAATTTATTATAATAATTTAAGTTCGGCTTTAAAAAAATGTATTTATTTATTTTAAAAAAATGCAGTAGCCATAGCCTCTTTTTCAAAACTGAAAATTCATATAAATAATTAATTTTTAATTCAAATTATTTCGAAATATTGAAAAAAAAACATGGATCTATTGCAATTATACAAATACTTGCTTTGCTACTCGGCTTCATATGGATATGGATATTCGCATGTTTATAAATATTAATCGCTGAAAAAAATGATGCTTGGAAGAAAGAAAAAAACCTGAAACAAATCAATAAATATTTGGTAACACATTTTTTAATTTAATTTTCTCCGGGTATTCTTTAAAATCAAGCGTAAAGAATCAAACAACTTTTTCTTACTCAGTAGATACCAACAAAATTTATCAAAATGTTTTGAAAAATCTAAAAATTTGTAACAGAAAAATGTTTTTTTTGACAGTTTTGCAATTTTGACAATTTTGCAATGTTGGGTAATTTTAAGCTTCATGTTCGCACAGAAAGTTGCGTTAACCTAGTAATTCTAGACGAAAAAAGATGTATCTATCACGAAAGAAGTTTCCACTATACAATAACGATTTTTACTTGTATTTATCATAGGACTGTTTTTGCCGGGGTAGATTATGAATGCGTCTAAACAAGACATTACCTACATGTAGTCGAGATCATTGAAATATGAGTTGAGAACTCCAGAATGTAAAAATGCACTTAGAAAATAAATAATTATTAGAAATACATATCAGAAATAAATACTAGAAAAAAAGTTTCCAATTAAACAAACCTATTCATCAAACAATTTTGAAATAACTCATCATGTAAATTATTATCATGCATAAATTATTTGACTATTGAAATAAACAAGTCATTATTTTTTTATATATTTTCTTATTCCGACAAAAATGCAAGGATTTTCTCTTCGAGTGGAAGTAATTAACGACTTTTGAATTCATTTTGGGAGCGATCTGTGATAAAATATTTTGGCATGATATGTTTTTTTTTTCTAATCCTAATATATATTATATAAATACATTGCAACTCAATATTTATTTAATTACAAGATTAAATCAACTAAAAATAGTATTGTCAAATAACAAATATTATGAACTAGCTGTGCCCGCGCGGCTTCGCACGCGTAGATTTTTAGTACACTGTTTGGATCGTCATAGGACTTACGTGAACCTTCTAGAACATTGTCCTTCCAGAACTTTCAAGAAATTTGTCGAATTCTTCTAAGTCGGAACCTTCTAGACACACCGACACATTCCGCCACTCAATTTAGAACCTTATAGAACTTTCGGGAATTTTCTAGAACCTTCTCCTTCCAGAACTTTCTAGACCAGTTTTTTTCGGAACCTTCTGGACTCACCGACACAGTCGGCGCGCCTATTTTGAAACAATCGAACGAAACAAAACAGTATGCTAGAAAGCACATTTTCGTCACCCACTCTCACTCACGCACAGCCACTCCCACCAAACTCGCATATTTTCGACGTGACACCAAGGGCTATCCACCACCATAACCACCGGAGGGTGGTTGTGGCTGGTTGTGGAGAAAACTTGGCGGATAGGGAAACACGGGTTTCTTTTTATATATATATATATATTGATTTTGAAAAATCATGCTGTATTTTCTTTTTATAAATTTTTCAATATTTATGTATATTAAAATTTTATTATTTTCTGTATTTTAAATGATATTTAAGAATATTTTAAATAAATTTTTCAATATTTATGTATACGAAAATTTTTTTATTTTCTGTATAAATTTGTATATTCTGTTTATAAATTTTTCAATATTTATGCATATTAAAAATTAAAATTTTTGACTTGTCATAGTAACGAGGTGTGTAAAATGTTCAATTAAAAAGCAAAAAGAATGAAATCAAAATTATTTGAATCCATTGACTAAAAGTTAAAAGGTTGAGTATGGGGTTGATCTAATAACCAGTAAATATTACGGAGCCTACGGTGAATGAAACGTAAACAATGTTGATTATTTAGGACGGGAAACAGATTTTTCCGACCGTCATAAAAAGTGAAATGATGAATTCCTTCCATTCTGTAAAACATTGCTCTCGAAATTTGTTGATGGGATAACGCCGGGCGTGGGCGATATTTCTTTACAGAATATTTTTTTTAAAGTACGCTTAACGTTATCACCGGCCCGCATGCGAGGAGGCTTAAACTTGTACACCCGCATGCAGGAGCCATAGATGGGGCGGATATGGGGAAAATCAATTATTGGCTACGGTACCTCCCTGTCTGGAAATTATAATGTTCCAAAATTAAGGATTGATTTTAAAGTAACGTTTAATTAGTCTCATGCGCTAGTAATGTTAATTGTATATATCTAGTGCGTATTCATGATTTATTGTAATCGACGCCAAAAATAATTTTCTTCTGGTACCCCGAAGTATCGTTTTCCACATTTTTTTCCACAATATATAAATACTTATTTAACCAATGACAATTGATGACTAAACATATGATGAATCTAATCATTTATGGATTCAAACACTGCCTTGACTAGAGTACGCATCAAACCCACCAGAGATCGATTGAAATCCAACAATATGATTGAAGAGTTTAGGTTATTATTACGGTCGTTAGACATATTTAACTGTAAATGGTTACGGATTATGTTTTTCCGAGAGACAATTCTCGACGTTTCGTTAAAGTCATATTCGACGTCATATTTCGCCTCCGGACGCGGAAACATTAATCAGTTTGCCCTATAGCTTAGCGGGTAGAGGTCGTTTTCCAGTTGAATACGACTTCAACGAATCTTTGAGAAATGTCTCTCGGAAAAACATACGGTTAGTATAAAATATCCGTAACCATTTACAGTTAAATATGGTTGAAATTGAATCCATCAAAATCTATGCATACTTATATTAAATGATATTCTTTTTTATATTATACACATTTTTCTACTCCTAATTATGTTAAATAATTAATAGGAACATGGTTAGTATGAGAACGAGGCAACATAATACTTTGGGGGGATTAAAATAAATTATGAATTAAAATTGTAAATAAATCGCTGGATATTTGGATAATTTTTTTTGTTTATTTCATATTTATTCACAAAAATCATTTCATTATCATTTATTCACAAAAAAAAACTAGAACCAGAAAGCGATGTACTGGAGCCTTTTCTGCAGGACCCATCTGGTTTACGACAACTTTAAGTTTTTTCAAGCACCTCGATAAATATTTATGGCAAAAATTCAATAAAAGTGTCAGAAAATGCTCTTAAAGATTTCTCGCATTCAATCCGAGTTTTATTTCATACGCATAAATAAGAATGTAATTTGTTGGTAAATATGCGTGAAATCGAAATTGTTTCAAAAACAATTAAAATCATTCATTATTTTTGGAACAACTCATCACAAAATTTATCAAATTTATTATGGATTATTTATTACAGGTATTATGGCCTGAACTAAATTGACAAATTCTAAATGTCCACGTAATGGTTACATATTTATATCCTTAATGTAATAGAAGAAAAGAAAGCATTTATTTTTTGACGCCATATTTATGGCATTGTGAATTTATTGGCTACGCTTTTAGATTACGTAATCCAAGCGGAAGATGTATAAATTCTGAACGTCCTAGTCACCAAGGTGGAACCACTACTTCTCATTCATGCCTTGAAGCATAATTTATAATGTTTAGATAGATACCAGATACAACAAGAAAACACCTTTTTTTTACCTAGGATTAAAATAAATGTTCTCCAAAATATTCGAAATCGGGATAAGGCAATTTTAAAAGTTTTGTTTTAGAAAAACGACAAATTATTGGTAGTAATTTGAACAAAAATAAAAAAAAAAACAAAAAAATGAGCGAACATCATGATTCCACTTAATTGCCGTGGGCTCGTAAGAATGATAAGGTTAACAAAGTAACAGCTAGTGAAATAGAAATGTAAAGTAAGAAGTTAATCGTTAAATAAATTCCAGAGAGAACACGAGTGTGATGGGGAGAGGAGATGGAATGCGGATGAGGACAGATAATAAAACATAAGTAAATTCTATACGGCACATTATGATATCATTGTGGTATTGTAAAAGACAAGCTCTTTTAAATGCGTATCAAAGAGCGGGGAGAGACTAGTCTGAAGATTGTATTGCAATGTGTAAGTTTCCCTGTCCAGGGCAGTGCGAAACAGCTCTTCCACGCTTCTTATGTCGGTCCACTTTCAGATGTTTCGAAGCCAGGAATGCCGCCTCCTTCCGACTCCTCTGCGACCCTATCTTCCCCTTCACGATGAGCTGAAGAATGGAGTACTTTTCGCCTCTCATTATATGACCAAAGTATGATATTTAAAGGATAATATTCACCTTCAGCGTCCATGCCTCAACACTGTAAAGTAGAACTGACCATACACAGCATTTGATCAATATTTGTCTGAGCTTCAAGTTTAAGTCGTCATTACAGAGTAGACTTTTCATCTTGTTAAAAGATACACGGACTGTCTCTTTTCTGCATTTGAACTCCGTATCAGGGTCCAGATTCTCAGTAATAATACTGCCCAAATATTTAAACTGTTTTACTTTCTCAATGTTAACACCCTTCAATTGAAGGGACACATGTGGATGACCCTCTTGTTCTATTTATACAGGATTTCCCGTATGTCGACGTCAAGCCAAAATTAGAGGCAAGGCAATTAAAACAAAGGCCAAGTCATAATAGTAATTAGAAAAATATAAAAAAAAATCTAAGTCAAGTGTTTTAAAAATTATAAGCATTAAAAAAAATCTACATCCTGTGACGGTCTTTTCACTCCTATTGCAACAAATCTTTATGTTTCTTCATTTTTTTAAAATATGTAATCCTAAATAATGCTTCCGTAAACCTTTGGCCAAAATTCAAAGCCAAGTGCTCCAGTTTGGAAGAAAATGTCACTTTTTGACCAAATCAAGTATTTTTATTTTATTTTTTAAAATATTTTTCTGATAACTATTATGACTTGGCCTATCACCCGATTTCGGCTTGACGTCGAGATACGGGACACCCTGTATACCATATGTATGTAAGGCGGACTTTATATAGTATAACTTTAAGTTAAATTAATTCGAAAGAATATTATATATACATTAAAATGAATATTGCTAGTATTACACTTTACAAATACATATAGAGGTATCATTGTCAGTTGCAAAATCTATGTATTCTATGTTATCGGAAGAGCTATAAATGTTTCAAGCGTAGTCCGTTAGAATATACGAAAGAAACTGATTAAGAAACTGATTAAGAACGCACAAAAAACGTAAAAAACACAAAAATCAAAAATTTGATCACTTAAGCCAGTACATACAAGTCATAAGCTCTGGGCCACCCTTTAAAGACTTCCATATAAATTTTCCATATAAGTAGCTTTGTCTCTTTAAAAATTCTATGATTTATCATTATTATTATAATAATAATTATAGTGATTTCAATTCGATGTTTTTAACAAAATATATTAGGAACGTGTTTTAATTTTGAGGGGTTCCTAAAAGAGGGCATAACTTGTACTATATCGCATCTGGGCGTATTGTTTTTATATTCAAATCAAAGTACTGTAATGTTGTTTTGGTTTTCAGCAGGTAATTTTGCGGAAGTGTAAACAGTTTTTTTAGCATTAAATATGTTTAATGGAAAATAAACTTGCAGAATCATGAGAGTAGATCATTCAACTGTTTTAGGATGCTTATATGTACTAGGAATGATTCAAAAGCAAGGGAAATGTGCAAATGGAATATCCATGAATCGAGCATACTTAGAACCCACCATATTCTCCAGACAGTACTACTTCTGTTTATCACTTGTTTTGATCGATGTCTCATGGTCTGTCCGAGCAACACTTCACTTTTTATGAAGACACCGAAAAATACTGAGTTTTTCAACATGGTGTACGTATGCTGCCAGAAAGATGAGAAAACCTAGTGGCTAGTGATAGACAATACATCAAGTGATTAAATTTTAACCACTTTTTAAAAAGAAAGTTGTAATTTCACAAGAATATCCCTCAAAATAAATGCACGATCCTTCATCTAAATATAATAAAGTCGTTATCTGTCTATAGTAACTTCATGTAATGTCCGTTATTTCATTCGAATTCACGGTTAGTATGTACTAATGGTAGAATGCTATCAGACGCTAGAACCGATTTCACTTTTGGTCTTACACATTGCAATACAGACCAATTTTTTTAAAATTTATGCTTACGTAAATGTCATGTTTCAATGATCTCACTGTACGCCCTTGATATGAAGTCATTTTATTCATGACGTATTCTATTCTTAATATCCATTATATACGCAAAAAAATATATAACCAATTTGGTAGAATTCCGGGAAAAGGATCAAATCCCTGACCATTTGATAACTAGATAAGCTTGGTAACGTTAAATTAAAAAAAAGAATTGTTTAAAGAAAGAATGTATTTTATCTTTATTAACAACTTGTTACTACGACTGTAGTTTATTTTATATTATGAACGCATGTGTAATGATAACAAGTGAACAGTAAGCAAATTAAATAATAACAAACATTAGATAAATAACATCGGAACTAAATTTACAAATTTTACTGAATCTAATTTATAAACCCTAAAGCATTTGACTTGTAGAGCAAACTTTGGCAACGTGATTACCCTTCCGCACACATTATTATTGATTTGAACTGAGTTGTCACCATTCCCAAAGCAATACTACGCTAGAGCAAAACGCTCGACCTAAGTAAACAAGACGATTATTTGTTCAGCACCACTGTTTTAAGCTGCACCTTTAAGGATAACCTTGGAATAAAGTGCCCTGTCGGGGTGAAACTTACCCCCAGCCGCCTTCCGGGTAGAAGTGTTGCCGGATGGCCAGCGTGTCCAGGTCCCGCCGCCGCAGTGCCGGGACACTTCTGTGCAGTGCGCGTAGTTCCCTCTCGCATAATCCCGCCGCGCCCCAGACCGATTCTTCTTCCTGGACCGGAATTTCCGCTCTGGGAGGCACCTCTGGAAGACAAAGTGTACATATTTTTAATATTTTTTAAGGAATTAAAATATTCATACGGATGAACACTTAATACAAAAGGACTTCTTTCCAAAGTAAAATTAAGTTTAATTAATTTTCAAATGATTAATTCAATTTATTTTTAATTTTTAAGTCTCCAAAATGAAAAACAAATAGGTAACCTTAACTAATGTTCTTATTAAAATATATTATGCGTGTTTATTTGTAAAAGATAAATATATCTTTTTGATATTTATAGCGTTAACTTTGTGTTTGGATATAATTATTAATTTTAATGAAACAACTTGGTATTAACCACTTAACTAGTAACTCTACGTCTACCAGTTTTGATACCACTGTATTTTCATCAGGATGGATGCAAACTAACTATCCATTACTTATTCTAGCAAAAAATTGATTTGTTTTCTAGAATAAGTAATGGATAGTTTGTTTGCGCCCGTCTTGATGAAGATACAGTGGTATCGAAACCGATGGACGTCGAGTTACTAGTTATGTGGTTAATACAAAGTTCTTTAATTAAAATTAATAAGAAATATCTATTTTACAATATCTAACAGGTAAATTCCTGTATAAATTCGAAAAAGAGTTGATAAATTTCAAACAACAATGTCCCAATATAAATTATCACACAGATAAGCGACTTCAAAATTTAATTACTTTTTATAAATTTGACCTTCTGTAAGACGTTGGACTATCATCAAAGTAACTTATGCCGAACATTAAAAATTCATTCGCTTTGACATAATTAAAAAAAAATTAATAAAATCTTGCTAATATATTCTGGTTCAAATTTCTGCGAGATTTTAAACATTTTATTTGACTCATTGTGTGCCGAGGATCGCGAATAATGCAAGAAAAAATTCCACTGTAGAAGGAGATTTTTTTTTTTTTTTTTTTATTTTTAAAAAAAAATAGAGATGCGAACACGGAATACGTGTCACATCAATATTCTTACTATTTTCAAACTAAGCTAAGCGCTTGTGCTATGAAAATAGGACTAACTTGCTAGTCTGGAGTGAGGTTCGAACCCGCGACCTTTGGATCACGAGGCGAGTGTCCTAACCACAAGACCAACAAGCTACTAAAAACATCAAATTAAAACATCAAGTTGCTAAGGCATGAGTTCACTGACTAACAGAGATATCGTTGATGTGAATATGCACTGATTTAGATTTTAAGTATCTAAATCATCTTTTCTATAAATGTATAGGCTATGTTTTCTATAAAATCTCGAATTCAGTGCATTATAAATGAGGCATTATAGGTAGGTACATATACGGAGGGCACATCAATCAAACATAATAATTTCATTGTCTGTCCGTCTGTCCGACTTCTGTCTGTCTGTCTGTCCATGTAACTTCGTGCAACGTCCGTAATTTCGTTCGAATTCACGGAAAAAAAACAAATTAAGCAGCTGGAAATAGGTCTGGCCCAGCAACCCCTAACCGGCCGCCCTACGCATTTTGATACGATCACTTCTCCGTTGACCGCCAAAAAGATATTATAAATATATACTAGAGCTTAGCAAAGATGCGAATCAATATTCCGTCATTTTTGACGGGTTACAGCTAGCATTCTTATAATTTTCAAACTAAGCATAAAGTGCTACGAAAATAGGGCTATTTTTATGGTCTCCTGGAATAAGTATAAAATCATAGAACTACTAATTTACGAGATCATTGGACAACAGCTTTAATCTCTAGACCATCAAGCTACTTAAGTCAATTTTATATGATTTATCACTTTACATTATGCGTAAAATATACGGTAAGAGTTATCATTAAGCTTATTAACTATTTAAATACAAAAATAATAAAAATATCGATGAAAATGAGATGTGCCAGAAAATTATTTTTAAATGATAAAATAATTGTTTACAGGATTCAATGAGATGAAAATACTATAACGAAGAAAATAGTTAGAAGTATTGCAGAACGACAAATTAATATTTATTCTCCGAATTTACCGCTCCGTGCCTGTGACAAACTGCACTTTGATTGTGATTGTGTTGGAAGTGGTCCAGAGGGGATGGCCACAAATCACGTTGCCCCGGTGCATTATCTCGGATCCGTTGCGACGCCGCAAACAATAAGGGCAGAGATTCCAGGTTCGTTTCCGATTCGGAGCGTGCTGAGAAAACGAATGCACGCGAAGCATTCGATACGCTTGGCGGGATTCCAAAACGACGGATTACTGCTAACAGAATCCAACCCTCAAAACTAAAAGAAATAGTAATTATACGTACGATATATACCAACGTGAAGATGAAATCGTTAATAATATTTTTGAGTAGGTTTCCTGTTCACATACTACAGGTATATATATTAAAAATAATATTGCCACAAACTCTGGTCAAAAATTGATATCTCATTACCAACGGCGACATCTATGTATATAATGGTTCATGAGGGATGATCAATTACAACTTTAGATAGCGTTAGTTTAAGTCAAAGTGAAACGTGGTAGGTATATAAATGACATAAGTATATAATGTTGCAATTTTTATTTATTTTAGTATTAAAATGATTATTGCACATGAGGTACTGGCGGTGGCGTGCAGAAGTGTTAAAAAAATATTAATGAAAGGTGTGTTTTTACGCTATTTTTAGCGCATCAAACGTGTAAAAGACTATATTTGCTTGTTACCTTGTATCTTAAAATGGAACTTAGTGCTTCATTCATTTCCAGTATTCAAATTGTTCACTTCTGTCGTTCACACTTTCTGCATTCTGTCAAAACAAAAACTTCTTCACTGGCCCTGCGTGGCGCCTTATATACACGCGAATAATTAACACATTTAATGCATTTTCCAGTTCCATTAGAGGTGCCCTGAATGCCATTATAGCCCATAAAAATCTGTCACATTAAGCTATATATTATGTTTTAACATTGTTTGTTTTACTTATGATTTCAAGAGAGAATAATGTGGCGTTCTATCTTCTCTGCCTATACCTGCAGAGAAACGGCGTGATAAGTTGGTTGTTACTAAGAAGATTTAAATTTTAGATTTTGTTTTCTTTATTATTTAAAAATAATTATCGACATCATCTATTCTACTTCCATTATAATGTTACGAAGATCTAAGTCACACTTTATAATCCGCGGTTTATTTAGATCAAATATCTTGTTTCCTCTATTTCAGTCATTAATTGTTTCTTGAATAATTTTATAAATAGATGAGTATTTTGGTAATCATGAAACCACTCACATATTATAAACGAAATTAAAAAAAAAATAACATAACTCATCATTTGAGAATGGTACCATGTGGGTTGAATTTTGTTTGCAGGAATACGTCCAAGTGAGGGAGAGAGCAGTACGTGTTACTCGTCTGGGGCAGGTCCCAGGACGACCTTTACGTTGTAGATTCGAGGGGAAACAACGGAACATCGCACCCTGACACAATGTGGAGGATAAGGATTTCGGTAACGAATTGCGAAGAATCTCACTTTCGTTGAAGATTTTTCTCGCGTCCGTTGAAGTGTCTGAGTTTGTCGCCAGTCCGGTGCTGGGCGCGAGACCGTCGCGTGAAATAAGGCTTCGACGTGACTTTTGTTTAGGAAAATAAGCCTTTTTCTATACAAAAATATTTTACATCTGAAAATGGAAATGGAGACACGTTCACGTTTCAATACATCTAGATTTATTTGAACGAATTCAGCTTTTAGGCATATTGGAAAAATAAAATTTAATAAATAGATATCAAATTTATTCTTTACTTTGATTTTATATATTTACTAAACTGGCTTCGAAAATATTTTTTAGAAAATAAAAATGGATGTATCTATTATCGATTGATATGGCAGTTTCTATGTGGTGCAACAAAATTATTTTAATTTACACTAAATTAAACATTGTAGTACAAACACGTCGAGTTATGCATATTTATCACGCATATAGTTACGAGAGTAGCAGTCCCGCTCGTCAGGTGCAATTAATTGTAAATCCTCTGTAATTAATTATAAATTACATTTGATGATGCGCGAGGATGTGCGAGGGACCACTCTTCTCGAAACTATAGGAGTGTTATATTTATATATATAATTTATTTTCTGGAGGAACCCGCGTCAAATAGTCCCGAAATTTACTTTTACACTCCCGAAGTGTTTCAAATAGATAGCACTATTCATTCTCAAGGGCCTTCAATCTTGAACCCTACCCAAAACCGGACGAGTAAGCTCGAATATTCGGGGCAAGAGCCAGGATGAAAGTGAGTTAAAAATCTTAATAAGTGCTCAAAATTATTGATTTATTTATTTAATAACCGACTTTGTGAATGAGTAATGACTTTGCTAATTGGATTTTCAATTATTGTTGAATTTTGTGGGTTAGTTGTTAATGTTGGGTTTTTTCTAGGGATTGCAGTATTTTTAAATGTGTTTGTCTCTAAGATAATACTGCAAATATATGTGTGTACATATAACTCAACGTGTGTGCATTAGAAAATTTAATTTAGTGGGTTTATCTCTCACATGTTTGTCTCACATGTTTGTCTTTATAAATGATTTGAAATCGTAAGAAATAGCTAGATAGAAAAAGTTAGACATGTAAAAGTATTATAAATTATCAACAATATATTATACATAAAAATAAAAATATAATGATTAAGATATAGTTTGTAATTTACATCGCAATTTCATCGTTGTGAAATATCGTCTGTTAAAATGCGATTATTGGATTTTACGCCTTCCATAGCGGTTATTAAAATACAGAGGATTTAATCCGACCACCGAAATATTAAGCCATGCGGTATGCAACCAGTGATTAATCCTTTTTAGAGTTATTTGAAAATGTACCGTGACTGATAATAATGCAGCTACAAAGTTATTAGCTGCATAATTTTTTTAAATCACTTAGGTTGTATTATTTTAATTACGGATAAATTATAGAAGTTTCAATGAAACGAAGCTAATTTTTTTAATACATGAGAAAAGTGGGTGATCACTCTACACAATGCAATTTTCACAAATTCCATCGAACAACCACACATGATCAAATTTTTGAAAGTTCTATATATTTGTTTGAAATCAAGGAATCATTAATATATTTCTATGGTCTCTGCTAGAGACATCTTTTGTTTTTTTCTCATCAAAATGTTAGTACATATAGCTTTCGTAACTGGTAATGATACTTACATATTTTATTTTTTAACCGTTATGTTACTACCCGAAATTTTTCACACTAGTTACTACCCAGGGTACCTGGGTACTCTACTTGGGTGGACGTTCCCCATGCATTCTTTTGTTTTGTATATCGCAAATTAATATTGAGATTATGATCAAATAGCTTCCTTGAAGGTCACTGCTTCTCATAACGATATCTGTATCCATTTATACCTAATTTTTGTCAGTTTGCTTGACGTTGACTAGTATATTTTGGCTGAATTTTTCATTTATATCTTCAATTCTAGCTATCTTAGTAAAATGCGGACATGTCTCATGTGCAAATTATTTATTATATATTTATAACAATTATAATTTATCATTTGTTATATATTATTTATAGTTAAAATTTATCATATGTTTAAAACATTAAAGTTTTCATCGTCTCAACTTTTTTCAAATTCACTAAAATTTTAATAATGGTAATATGTGTTGATGTTTTCTTATTAATATTTTCACATTAAATGAAATCAAACATATAAATTAATCATATTACATTTTTTTGTTGATAGAGCGCTTCTGAAAAAAGATTGTTAACTTCAATTGCTGTCTTAGATATGTCTCAATATGGTCTTAGATACAGAGGATTTTTGAATAGCAAGAACGAAGATTGGATTTCAGAATGCACTTATCAAAATAAATATTCAAATACAGAAGATGACGATAAAGAATTAGTAGAAAATATGGACTATATTGCATCACGCGAAAAATAAGATCCACCGACATCTGCTCAAGTTCATTTTCGGGCTAGAAATACAACGAAATGATGGTGGCATAAAAATCCGCATATTATAAAACTATATCGCATTATATTGTTCATCATCGGCAAAGAAAAGATTTACACGGATCAAGAAAAGCATTATCTATTAGTATTACATAAAAATGTGATTTTACACCAGAAATTGTTGATACTATTGTCCGTCACACCAATAAAGACGCCAAGAAAATATATATTAAGTAAAACGAACATGATCGTACTAATAAACCACATTGGAAGGATTTGACTTCATCCAAGTTAAATGCATTCATGGGTATGCTGATAGCATATGGTGCCGATTACCTAAATACATAGTATATTTATATATATGATTTGTTCGAATGTAATTTATACCCAGTGTCGAGTGTCCAATTTCCTCGCTTCGATGATGCTAATATGAGGAAATACCAATTGAATCAAGGTAGAGCTGCGTCGATATGTGAAATATGTATCGTTGATAGGTACTGAATTCAAAAATTTTTAGCGTATGTAGATTCTACAACCCAACTTTTACAATCAATGAGCAATCATTTTCTACAGCGGATGTATACAATTTATGCAATATATTCAGTCTAAGCCCGCTAAATAGGGGTTAAAGTATGGTGGATATGTGATGCAGAAAATTATTATCCTCTTACTGGCTAAATATACACCGGAAACTGGACATCTGGACGAGAAACTCACCAACGTGACAGAATTGGCCGCTCAAAGGCTGTGGACGCAAAATGTCCAATGTTATATGCCAAAGCACAACACATCATTTTATCTTGGAATATGATAACCGGTATGGTACATTGAGATGAAATAGAAAGTATATTCCGGCGAAAGTAAAGGATTGTTATTTGGATTCAATGATAATGTAAAAAAATGTTCTTGTGTGCCAAAAAAACTGAAGAAAATTATACTTTTGTCATCTGCGCATCGTGATGATGTAACGTCGGGACTCAAAAACAAACCGAACACGATTAATTTTTACAATACAACGAAATCTGATGGTTAAATTTATGTCTATCACTGAATGAGAATATCAATACAGAATGGGTACCCGGGCACCCTGGGTAGTAATCAGAGGACTAGACAAGTTTAAGGTCATAAAAAATACCTTTTTAAAAATAAAATTACACCAAAAATTACATAAATCCCTTTCAAATATCTCATATAATGGGGATCCGGGCGAACAAAAGCATCAAGGGTTTACGAATAAAATTATTTTAATTTGAAGTCAGAAATGGATACCCGGGTGCCCGGGTAGTAACATAAGGGTTAATGTGGAGTTTTTTTTTTAGCAATATTCCTTTTAACGTAGGAAATGTTTTAGAATTATTAAATATATTTACTAGAATACGCCTGAAAATTAATATTTACAATTTTTAACTCTTAACATGCACCCCATTTTAAAATAATATTTTATCTGAAAGTATGTTCATAGAATACAGTAAATGGATGTTGTCCCCAGAGGGATGATTAATTAATTAAGAATAAATTATACTTGTCTCACAAAGCTATTTTTTTTATTTTATATTACTAAAACGAGCCACGAGGTCCAGTACCGGTGGCGAAACCCATCATAAAAACACCCAGGCATAACACCGTATGCACCACCTTGACGCATCAAATATGCTTATAAAAAAGTGCATGTGCTCATAAAAAATAGTTTAATTATAATTGCCAATCTTTAATTAGCATTTTTTAATAATAAACTATTTAAAAATAATAAAAATGGCCTAGTTGTTTGTGCTCCCAAAGGTAATTGTGATGCACGCAGCTGGTAATGGAAATTTAAAAGTTAATTATTTTCTAGTAAAACTACGAATTAGCGTATCGAAAAAAAATTTTTTTTGTGCAAATAAGAGCAGCAGAAGAATTTATTTTTAAAAGATAAGGTGAGCTAGTGCCATGTCATACTGATTTACCAGGTTCGTCATGGAGAAATATACTAAAATGTTGTTAGCAAGAATATATTATAATACTAGCTGCAACACGACAAAAATGACGGATCATTGGTTCGCTTTTTGCTAAGCCCTAGTATACATTCATAGCATCTTTTTTGCGTTCCACGGAGAGGCGGCCGTAGCAACACGCGTTAAACGGCCGGTTCGGGTTTGGTGGTTTGGGGTTCAAACCCCATCTCCAGCCGTTTAATTTGATTTTTTAGCCGTAAATTCAAATGATATTATGGACGTTACACAAAGTTACGGGGACAGACAGATTGACAGACGGACGGACGGATAGAAAAATAAATTATTTTATTTGATAAGGCATAAAAACGATATTTTAAGATTCAAATAAATTTTGTTTTGCTTCGTGAAATATTTTATCCTTATCATAATTTGATAAAAATGTAAGAAAATCGGATGAAGACAAATTTGGCGACATTTTTTTTGGAAAATAAATAATCATAATGATTGTAAAAATTATTCGTGAAATGTCATGACAAAAATAATTCTATCTGCAAGTCAGCATTATTATGCAAGCAATTATTTTTTCTTCTTAGAAAACTCTACTTATTTGTAGAATCAAAGAAAACTCCAAGTTTGCATTTAATTTTGTATAACTGACTTAATCTAAGATGACCGCTGACAGAGTTACTTAATCTTTATGTGTAAATTTCTTAAAATGAAGCAAATATTTTGAATAAGATTTTACCCATATTTAAAAAGTATTTTTATTGCCCTGTTGGAAGCTTCCACAATTAATGAGCGTATATGAGAATATGGCATGTCTCAAGAGGCAGTAATATCCTAAAAAGAAAATAAAAATGTTCTGAATGCAGTCACCGAGGACTTCTAATTTAGAATGTACATATATGTAATGAAAATCATTTTTCTGAATCACTCTTAAAAGCAAAGATATCCTCGTAGTATGAGAAGCAAAGGCAGCGACATTCACCTCAACCCCCAAGAATGTGTCGTGTGACGAAATGGCCGTTTCATACTAAAGTGAGATTTGATGTCTATTTTAGGTTGAAACATAATAGAAAAGGCAGTAAAATTCAATTATATAAATAGCAAAAGCATCAAAGTCCACTATTTGTTAGCAAACACAGCAAGGTCTACATTTAAATGTAAAATATTTTTTGATAAAAGTTTATAAAAGGAAAACTGAAGTGGAAATCATTTTTAAAAAGATTTTTTTTAGGTTTCGTAGAAATTTACTTGAGTAGTGGCAGTATTTTTCTATTTAACTCAGAAAAAACTCAGTGGGATATTGCTGCCTTTGATTTTATACCTCTCATGTATGGAAGTGAACTAAGACAGAAGAGTTACTCAATTCTCTCTGCTTTTCACTACGGAAAAACGGTGTATTATTTAAACTAATTACTCTATTGTAAAATGGAAAATTATGATACCAATTACATTTCAACAGAGAACCTGTCTGTGTGGGGTCCGCATTTTTTCAAAAGATTTGTAGATAAGACGATGTAATTAGTTAGCTGTCATCTTACGTCTGCACTAGCGCAGCTGAGCTACGGTTGCATTGTAAACTCACCACTACAGTGGAAACTCCCATAAGATGCTCTGCATTTGAAGAATGCACAGCAATATCAAGAGATGCTGTTTTCTCGAGCAGAAAATAAATAAATGGGGAATTAAGAATAAGAACCGAAGCGAGAAAGAACAGGTAGGGGAGACAGAAATGTATCGTGCAATTAAGGAAAAAGGAATTTAAATTACAGGTGAATTTTATTAAAATTTTTGTGAAAGTGCTTTTATATGAATTTCAATGTTGAAAATAAATTGCAAAAATGAAATAAAAATATGTAATTATCACAAAAAAAGAAAATATAGGTTCTCAAAAAATTATTTTAAACTTAAATGTTAAATTAAAACACCCATATTTTTTTGATGTAGTGACGTTAATTGAATGTGTGAATCTAAATTAACACAATTTGTGAGTCTAGTAATTAAGATTACGTAAATAATAAAAAAATGGCGTACTCTGAAAATGTGGAACTTCCCTAGCATAATATTATCAGTATAATAATTCCACGATAATACTATTTCTGCAATCAAATAAATTCTCGGGTTTCGAATATTATTTATGGATTATGAATGTATTAATACGTTCATTCAGTCTATTGTCGTCCTTGTTTCTTCCCGTCGTCATTGAAGACCGACTTTTTTATTAGCATCCTTGTTAATTCCCATCGTCATTGTACATCGATTTTTTTGTTATTGTCTTTGTTTATCTCATCATCATTGGCGGTCGATTTTTTGTTGTTGTTGTACTTCTTTATTCCCATTAACATTGTGGACCAATTGTTCTGTTTTGGTCTTTCTTTATTTCCTTGATCATTAATTCCTGGAGTGTATCTAATTTTTTTCTAGCAGTATTCCCAAAATATGCTTACACAGGCAGAACGGAGGTTCTGAAGAATGGAAACATTCACTTGTCTCGCAGTCCATGATGCATGCAGTGTACGATAGCAATACCAAGCTTTTGGAGGTATCTAGCATGTTTCTTTCTTTCCTTTTCAGTGTTCTTGTATCCTCTTTTGTTTTGAGTTGAAATCAGGACACTGAGACTAGAAAATACGCTGATATTATAGGGGCTCCTACTAAAATGGTCCCTACAATATTGTTGAAGTATTATAGGTAGGTAGCAGATGCCTGCAGTTGGTACATTGAATCTTGAGCACGTAAATACATACTCGTATTTTGAGAAAAAAGGAAATAAAATATTTATTTCACAAAATTATATGACATATTTATATTTTATAATGATAGGTACATTGAGAGATACTTAATTTATTTTGATTCTATTCAGGGCTTGAGTGTGTTGCCCTGAAGGTGGACACGCACAGGCCAGAAAGGTAATAGAAATATGACCAAATATTATAGAAAACTCAAACAAAAAGATTCTGAAACATTTTAAAAGAAGGTACGACCTTCATTTTTATTTTTTTTTATATATAAAAAATTGAAATGCCGAAACGGATAACATATATATATATATATACCTACTAGGCCAAAAGCATGCTTAACTTTTATTCCCTTATAACCTTCCAGATATCAAACACCAACACAAAATTAACGTAGTACATTATGACAATTGTACATCGCCATTATACTTTTTTTTTATTAAAAAAAGTGTAAATCTTCCGTCTTTTATTCAAATCATTTTTAACCCACGTGCCTTGGAATTATTTATTCATCGGTGTACGACACCAGCCGCCTTTGCGTATCACCATATTTTATGAATTAATTAATGTATACTCAACTACGCTTTGTCTCCATGTGAAGTGATTTTCCACAAAATGTGTAATTTTGTTTTATCCTCGTTCGTCTGATTTACATAATCGCTACTTGATTATACATTCTTGTGTACCAACCCACACACAGGCACAAAATAAATTAACAATTGAGCTTTCCGATAAATTTATCAGATTCGTAACCGGATTGCGGGATGAAGAGCTTTTGTGATTAATTGTTTCCATTTTGTCGATTTTTATCGGAAAATATGTTTTCATTCAAAAAACAATGCGCGGTTGTTTTGTGTGGGATAATTTATTTGTGTAAATTGTTACATCACAGATCTTCCGTCCGGCGGAATGCTGTAATGTAAATTTTGTTTAATTGGGACCAAGTTCTATTAAAAATACGAGTTTAGAAGAAACATATTTAAAAAAATTGCTCATCTTTGTACATACACACTTAAATATTAATATTAGGTCCTTACATATGAAATTGGCGTTTAGTATGGGAGGAACATAAAGCCGATTTTTTATTATTATTATATATTTATTTAATCAAAGTATGTACCATTGCTATCTATGCACTTTTGCCATCTCTTAGGTAGTTCATCGATCCCTTTACTAAAAAAACCATTCGGACGGGAATCAATAAAATCTTTGAAGGCGGTTTGGACTGTCCCATCGGAATTGAATTTTTTCCTATGCGAGAAGTTATCAAAATTTCGAAAAAAATGGTAATCTGTTGGGGCAAGGTCCGGAGAGTACGGTGGATGTCTTAGACATTCCAATTAAAGCTCCTCTAATTTGGTAGCCGTCTGTTGTGCAGTGTGTGGTCTGGCGTTATCATGAAGCAGCAGTGGCCTAGAGCGATTAACCATCCTCGGTTGTTTAGCAGCTACCTTTTCCATCATGGTTTGCAGTTGCTGACGATAGACATCTGCCGTAATCGTCTGGCCAGATTTAAGAAATCTGTAGTGAACGACACCAGCACTAGTCCACCAAACGCTCACAAGTGATTTTTTTGGAGTCAATTTTCGCTTGGGGCATGGTTTGGCTAGTTCGGCAGGGTTCAGCCATTGCGATGAGCGCTTCCGATTATCGTACAGGATCCACTTTTCATCACAGGTAATGATTCGATTTAAAATCCCTTCATTATTGTGCCAATTGAGTAATGCAACGCAGCAGTCAACGCGCGTTTGTTGATTTGCTTCACTCAATTCGTGAGGTACCCACCTTTCAAGCTTTTTCACTTTACCAATTTGCTTCAAGTGGATTAAAACAGTTTTATCACTAACACCGCAGCCTGCAGCTAACTCGGATGTGGTTTGCGATGGATCCGCTTCCACAATAGCTTTCAATTCTTCATTATCAACTTTGGTCTCCGGCCGTTCACGGGGCTTGTTCTGCAGGTCGAAATTTCCAGAACGAAAACGTTGGAACCAAAAACGCACTGTGTTTTCTTTTGCGGCACCGTCGCCATACACATCATTAATCGTTCGAGCCGTTTTTGCAGCACTGGTGCCACGGTGGAACTCGTACTCGTAAATAACGCGATATTTCAAGTTTTTCATTTTGTAAACTGAGTGACCCAAAGAAAAAAACAATTGAGGAAAAAACAAATGAATTATAATTTTCAAAACACAAATATATGAGTAAATAGCTGTATAAATTTGGATTTGGAATTCCTAACCAAAGAGAAGATATTTGAGATCAAATTTGCCAGTACGGCAAAACGCCAATTTCATATGTAAGGACCTAATATAAAATATTAGAACAATAAATGAGTTATTTTGGTATCTACATAAAATCTAACTATCTTGTCTGTTGTTTTTAATCATCAATTTGTAGCAATAACGTATTTATCTACATTTATAAAAAAAATTTACTCCTTTTCAAATGGAGATGTGAGCTTCTGTTAAGCTTGCAATTTTCATGTTTAATAATTTTCATACAATACAAATAAATAATATTACTCATAATACAACCTACACAAATACAAATCGAATTAAAGTTCATACAAAAAAAATATTAATGCGTAGCCCTCTTAACCAAGAAATAATTCAACACCTCGATTCCTAGCGTCTGTCCTGTCTGTCAGGAGCCGAATTCAAATAGGTGGAAAAAGATGAAGAAGAAATAGTGCCTCTTAGTTTCCTTAGCGGCCATTTATTCTGAAACATTGCGTGTAGCTTAAACAACCCCTTTGTATTCCACTCTCAAATTTTGTGCCTTGAACAACATTATGTGTGCGCCGTACAATATGTTATCGTCTGCAAAAGGCAGTCAACAAAAATACATTTATTTTACTTACATCAAAAAAACAAGCCTGAAAATTTTGCAGATTGCAAGGCGGCAATATTTGGCGATACCAACATCTCTCTCATTGTGTACTGGGGACATGCATCACGTTAGAGAATTAAGTATCAAATTGATTTATTTTTATTTATTCTTCTTTTTCTAGATTACATTCAAAAAGTGTACATAGGTAATTCTAATATAAAAATGCCTCAATATATGAAACCTGCTCTAGGGCAGATATATTTCTCAATATAAATGTTTTCTTACATTAGGTAAAATCTTAACTATGCAATATAAGAAATTGACTTATAAAATATAAAAAAATATTGATAAAGTGACAAGAATAAAGAAGCTCATGAAATAACAAAATTAAAACATATATATAAAAATAAAATATTGTCATGGGTCGTGGCTTAAGAAGACAAATGAAAACCCTGGAAATTAATTAGCGATTTAATCAATGATTAATAATCATTTTATTTAATTGCTAAGTCACTTAACACGAATTAAGTAAATACACTATTCTTGAAATCGACATAAAGATTTCATGTTTAATAATCGTTGGGTAACACTTATTTATCACCCGCTGGAAAATGCAATCCAATTCTCGCACACAGAAGTCGCACTTATTTATATCGCCACAATCGGTAAGAACTCGCTCGATTATTTCACTCTATATCTATCGCCCCGATATTCCGCGACTAGCCATAATGCCCGTCGTCAGCGGCTCGCTTCGTACCAATCGAAATGTCAAAACCCTTTGTAGACCCTCTGTATATACGCAATACCGTTATGGTTTCGAAAATCTGAGATTATTCTAGTGTTTAGGAGAACGTCCCCTTCGCTTCTAGGTATTCCATTAGACTCTTTTTTGCTGTTACAGGCGCCCTCCGAATGTTATGTACAATACGGGAATGTGGTAGAAGGTGCCAGAGAGTTCGATTTTATTGTTGTCATTAAAATATTACGAGGTATTCGGACAGTGTGCAATTCCTTCTGCTTACCATTTGTTAAGATATATCCAATGACAAAAATAAATTCAGTTCTCTGTCATATTTTAAATGAAAAAAGATAGACACCATAAATAAGCAAACATTTTCCAGTTCTGAGGTCAAGGGTGTAATACTTCTTCAGAATACCTTCTACTTAATTTTACAAGCTAGTTAGTTACACGGTATTTCAAATTGCTATTTTTTTCCTTTTTTCTTTATTTGACAACTTTTTTAAACATGTTAAAGACATGTGGGGCAGTGAAGTGTATTTATCCAAAATAAGTTTTAGGCACATCAAAATTAATTCTGTACTTGCTTGACACGTGTTGTTGGGTCTATTTTACGCTACTTTGTTTTATGAAATTTTATATAAAAAGTAAGTTTTAAAGACACAATTGCCTCGGGTCGAGAACGTCAAATATTGAAGGAAACATTCTTGATCTTTTGCTGAAGATTCACATGATATATTTTTGAGTCTATAGCCATGTATTCACTAGGGGACAAATCGCGAAACATTCCGCTCGGCATGTCGCATCAACATCTACGCTCATGTTTCGGGGACAATGACGCGGCCATTTGACGTGTACACACCGGGACTCGCATATCTTGTCGCGGAAATGTCACCCGATGAGGTTATGTTGACAGCTGCGGTATCTCTTTGGCGAAAACGGGTTCCCCGTCAGCAATTGAAATGTTTTTTTTGGGTCCGCAAATATTCAATTACGAGGTTTACTGTAGTAAAGTTGAATATGATTAAAAACACTGGTCCTTTTTTCAAATTATTGTTTTCCAGACTTCGCGGAAATATATCGCCCTATGAGGTTATGATGATAGCCGCGTATCTGTTTATGTTAATGAGTTTATCGAAAAGTAAGAGGAGAAAAAAGAAGAGAATGCGAAATTATTTACTGCAAAGAGAAAGAAGGACGGACATTCTATGCGATCTTCGATCGATACAGCTCGATGAGTTCGAGAACGATTTCGTTTCCTCGCATTGTCATCTTGACATATCAGCGCATGCGTATTCCACTTGTAAAACATCTACGTGGTACTGGACGCTTGCTCTACGACGCTCGCTAGCTCTGGGGGCGCTTGGCCTGGTTGCTTCGCAGACGCTATCACGCCAGGGTCTCGCTTACGCTGACTTGAGCCTGGACTGCGGCGTCTCACGAGCGAGTGGGTCTAGTGGTCGTGCTGCTATTTTACCGCCACCATAGGCTCTTACATGTCTAGCCCTGGTCTATTTACTCTGATCCGCTTAGGCGGCTTACGGGCTGCTTTCCTCTCGAATGTTGCAGTGAGTACGCTCGGTACAGTTGCATGGCCGTTGCCCGGCACAGAAATGCCGCGCTATGTTGTGCGCGAGGTCGCGGAACAGTGCACGACGTTGCAACGTCACGTAGACTCTATGCCGCGCGTGCTGTTGAGGGACAATTTGTCCCCTAGTGAATACATGGCTTATTGCTAGCATTTGATAACATTTGACCAGATTATTCAAATGCATAGCTCAAATCTAATGAGTAACAAGTACTTGAGGAACGTTTATATTCTACAACAAAAATGCACATACTGAAACATCGAAAATGTCATAAGTTGCACGAGTGTAATGACGAGAGACTGGGAATATAGTTGAAAAGTTCCGAGTTGGAGTATCAGACAGAGCAGCAACAGCCATTGCTTCAGGAGTTCTGCATGACATGAACTCTGATTTTCCAAGTTTAGATTTGTCTACGATTAGTACTATGTATAATATTTTAGTTGTATACGCTGGAAAGTAATTCATGATGTATTTTTAAGTCAATTTGATGAATTTGCTGTCTAGATTTAGTGGATACAGTTATATTTATAAGCATTTAAAGTAAAAAAATGCTTCATATTTGTGAAGTTGTAATTTTTCAGAACAAAGTTCTGTGAAATTTTTAAAACCAAATTAATTAATCAATTAGAAAGACATACAAAAAAAACTAATTCACGAAAAAATATTTGGCTACTACCGGGATTCGAACCCAGGACACCTCCTTTCCGGGGCCGGTGCTCTAACCACTAAGCTATAGGAGCCTATATAATAGGTGTACCCATAAGTAATCAATTATTTTTGGTGTCGAATGTTAACTTCAGTCAAGCTCAGTAAAGTGAACGTGTAAATAAGTGTTTTATAAGCAATATTATAATCCGTGGTCTTGTGACTTGAAACAATTAAATAAAAAAAATTTATTACTCTGTTGTAAAATGGCGGACAATCAACTAACTTAGAAAATTTACGTAATTGCATGCTGTTTCATTTTCTATCGGGTGTTAATGCAACGGTTGCAACAAAGAAATTTTGTGATGTGTATGGAGACGTATTGAAAGTAAATAAGTACCAACGTTGGTTTAGAAAATTTTCCGATGGTGATTTTGACTTATCTGATAGCAATCGAAGTGGGCGCCCGGTAGGGTTTGATAATGACTCTTTAAAAACACCTAGAAGCACATTTTTCTTAAAAGTCTACAAACTAGATGGCAAAAGGTCCCAGATACGATGGAGATTAAATCGATTAAAAATAAAATTAATTGTAGTTAAATTCTTTTTTTTTGTTGCCACTTAAATAATTGATTACTTATGGGTACACCTAATATATATTTATATATAATTAAACATATT
>JADDOH010003282.1:0-10408 GCA_016648135.1 Agrypnia vestita | reverse complement strand
AAGGCACTGATACACATGCTTATTAGTGGCACGTGAGCATGCGCAGTATTGACCTTCTTTAGCCCTTGCTTATTAGTGGCATGTGTGTACGCACATTGCTAATAATGAGTATGCTCATTAGTGGCATGCTAAAAATCAACCGCTGGTTGATTTATGAGCATGCTAATGTCATTCATCATGAGAAAGGGTATCTTTTGAGTGTGTGAACAGGCTTGTTTATTATGAGCATGCTTGTGTCATTCCCGGCTAGTTTCGATTATCAATGCGATCTTCTCAGTCCGCGACAGATGAAACAAATATGGCGCGTTGGGGAGATGATAAAACATTATTTTTCGTGACTTATTATAGGAATCACAAATGTCTGTGGAATACTCGGTCACCGCTGTGTAAAAATAATATAGCAAGAAATAATGTTTATGAAACTTTATTAAAAGACATGAATGATTCAAATCTTACAATAAAAATTATAAAAACTAAAATCAAAAATGTGCGAATGGAAACTCGGAAACTATTTTGATTTATTGGTTCAGTTGAATTTTCTATTGCAGTTTGCAGTTTCCATTTTGAACAAGAGCGTCTCTATTCTATGACAAGAGCATGCCAGTAATAAGCATGTGTGTTTGATTAAACCCATTAACTGTTTTGGTTCACTTGAATTTTCTATTTCAGTTTGCAAAGTTTCAACTTTGAACTAGAGTTCCTCTCCATTCTATGACAAGAGCATGCCACTAATAAGCATGTGTATTTGATTGTTAGCTTTGAGCATGCTCATTTATGAGTATGCTTAAAGTAAGTATGCTAATAACGAGCAAGTGTGTACAGTTGTTAGGACATGCTCATTAGCATGCTCAAAATAAGCATGTGTATCTGTACCTTAATTGTTTTAAACCAAATTTATTTTCCCTTATTTAATGAATATCACCCAGTATTTTTTATTTATCTTTATTAAAAAAATTATAAAATAGAGATGAATATGATAGTTAGTGGTCACATCAATATTTTTACTATTTTCAAACTAAGGTAAACGCCTATACCATGAAAAATAGGACTAACGAGGCTCGAACCCGTGTCCAAATGTCCTAACCACCAAACCAACAAGCACGTCCCGATTTCAATTAATTAAATATTCAAATATGACACGATTGTCAGTTAGTTAAGATGTATGACGGCGCCGACGCAAGAAGATTAGAACCGATTTTCCACTTGTATTTAACCCAGATAAAATGGCCGCCATTCTTGCGCCGTGACGACTTCTATTGTTTTGGGACGAAATTGCACGGACCGACCCATCACGGTGAATATTTTAACTAATTAAGGATTACCGAAGAAGAAAGTGAGAAAATTACATTTCGAAACGGATGCAAAATAGACCGATGTTACGTAATCACTGCATTTACGGTTCTTTGGTAAATGGAATATTCAAACTATTCAATCGTGTGGTTGCGTTATGATGTGTAATGGATGTCTTCAGAACAATGTTGTATATCCATTAATTTTTCTGCAAAATAAAGTGCAATTACAAACGAATAAAAAACACTATTGCGGACACCAATGTTCCGAATCACTAATTTTGTGTTCATGTTCAAGATCGTTCTAGATTTCAATTTTTGAATTGACAATCTGTTCATTTAGGCAATTGTCGTACCTTTATTATGCGTACAAATCTAATGATTTCAAAAGTTTTTGTTGCAATATTTTTGTGTTAGTGAACTATAGTGAACTGTCTGCATGCTAACTACTAACTTTTACGTTATATCCGAACTAGCTAAGTACTTTTATTTGTTTTTATGTTGCTAGTTTTATAATTTGAAATAGAAAACCCAAAGATAACCAACTTGGTTAGTGGAATTTGAAATAAATCTTTGTATAAATATTATAAAATATATTGCCAGCCAACTCGCCCTGGGGGAGGTTCTTGAGTTAATCCTTTTCACCCTTTTCCTTTCCTATTTACTTGGGCTCTCTTTTTATGAACACGCCAGTACTCCTTAGCCATGACCGTCTTTTTACGGATAGGGTTGTCCTTCTTTTTCTTATTACACACAAAAATTTAGCTATGTAGTCAGGACAAGGCTGAAAAACTGTCAAAAGTGACACCTTCTATATATGATGATCATCTTTTTTCTAGTAGATTATTTGATAATAAAGGAATAATGAAAGTTTTTCACCTGTTCACAAGAAAATAAGTCAGAAATAATGAAAAAAATGCAAATTTTGATGTCACTTATCTTCGGAACCGTCGACGTTTCACTTAAAATGTTAAGAAATTTTTTATATCGAACACGGAATAAGTGTCGCATCAATATTCTTACTATTTTCAAAATAAGATAATAATATGACTAACTTGTTGGTGTCCTGGAATGGGACTCGAACCACCGACCACCAAATCACTAGTTTAGCGTCATGACTATTATACCAACAAACTACTCCGATAGAAGCATATCCCTAAAGTTTTTGTTACTAGCTACGAGACTCCCTGTAGTTACTTTATAAGATATTCGTACTATAGAATATAGTCATAAAAGAGGTATATACCTCCGGCACGCATTTATTTCAATATAACAGGTGTTCCCAATAAACGTTATTTAATTTACCGTCGGCTGCGAATAATAATGGCAGTCACAGTTTCACACGCAAATTAAATCCGTAAATACCTTGACATGATGCGGCTCTATGCAGCCCGTGAGTGACGCGCGAGGCCGCGCATCCTCGGGCCAACTCGTGAATGAAATCACGGGGATAAATCAAACTAATTTTCATACAATTATGTGACGCCGCGCCGTTGAGAATTAAGGCACACATTATTGTGGTGTTCATTAGCGTGATGAAGAGTCACGCATCTTATTGGCGGATAGTTTCATTGTTCGTGCTTACATCACCTGGCCTGTCATTCCAAGATACAAATATTATTCAATGCAGAGAAACATTTTATCACTAGCTGTAACCCGCCAAAAATGACGTAACACTGGTTCGTGTCTTTGCTAAGCCCTAGCGTATATTTATTGTATTTTTTGGTGGTCCGCGGAGAGGCCGCGGTAGCAACATGCGTAGAGCGGCCGGTTCGGGTTTGCTGGCCTGAGGTTCGAGCACCATTCTAGACCGTTTAATTTGTTTTTTTTAGTCGTGAATTCGTATGAAATTACGGACCTATCACGGACCTATTACGGACGGACAGACAGACAGACAACGAAATTATTATTTTTGATAAAAACACTCGTACAGAATCATCTGAGGTGATAATGCATCAGTGTGGATTTGAGAAAATTGTGTGTCAAAATAGTGTAAAAATTAGTAGGAAAAACCAATGCAAAATTGCAAAAAGACAATAGAAATAAGTAATAAGTTTGATAGAAAACCACAGAACTTACTTTAACCATAAAGCTTAGGAAGAATATTATAAAATGGATATAAAAAACATATTAGTAATGGCAAAACAAACTTTTTAGGTAATGAAATAAATCTTCGAATCATGAGTTGACAAAATGGTGAAAAGGCAATTCATTAATGTCTTCATTTGGAACATAGCACTATACGGAATTGAAGTCTGCATAATTTGTTTAAGAAAAAGAGAGAAATTTTTTGGAAACATTTGATATTTGGTAATCGAAAATGATGGAAAGAATAAACTGGACTAAGAGAATTACAAGAATAGCAAGGAAAAGATTATCAGTAGACATCAACCAAAATCGAAGAGGCTAATGAATAAGACACGTCTTTAGAAAAAAGCAATTTAGGGAAAAATTAATGGAATAAAACATAGAGGAAGTCGTAAGTAAAAATACCTTCACCAAATTATGAACTTCTTTGGGATCATTGCAATAGCAAGAACACAATTATGCATATAAGAGAAGATGAAAGCATTCGAGAGTTCCGTCTTCAACTGCCTTACTCCTACTCGAGTAGGTAAAAATTTTATTGGCTCTTAATTCTCTGCCTTATTAAGGTTATTTATGTTTAGCAATAAGATTTTTAATATGACTTAATGGTTAATCGAAATAGTCCATTCATCAGAAACATTCCAAACCTACGCAGCCCGAGCGATTCGATATTTATGATGTGAAATGTATATAGTACTAAATAAAGTATACTATAAAAAAGATACTGGTAAAACGATAGTTCGTTAAAAAATTAAATACTCGCCCCATACTTAATCAATTTTTTTTTTAATTTGAATGAGTACCTACTCAAATATTAATCGACAATTATTTATTTACCTGCATTCATTGTCATAACACTACTAGAAAAGAGTACTAGTTTATTATGCGGACACCACTAGCACACAAGTGTACCGCTTCTTCTCTGTGTTCTCTCTCTCTCTCTCTTCCTACCACTTCTATATGAGATGAGTGCGAGGAAACATATTTAGTTGTTTGATTTTTTAAATGTTAATTAATTACCTTTACAGACGCAGTAATAATGTTTTGCATACCTATGTGATAAGAGTTGTGTATTTAGTAAAAATAACAGACAACTGTTATTAAGAATTCTTCTTGAAGAAGGAAGAAATAGGGTCAATCAGCGATATAATAATGGCATCCAATGACAAGACGATATCATATTTTTAATACAAATAGGTTGAAATAATTAGAAACATGTACAGAAAAAAAAATGCTACTAAATGAATTTGCTTTCATTAAAAAAATATACAACATCACATAGTTCGTTGTTTGCGTCATATATATACATAGTTTGCATATCTGTGTGTAATAATTTATTCACATTTTTTTCTTTTTTACCACGCTTATATTAGCTCCACCTATCTGTCGGTGACAATACATGAATCAATTATCAGATTCAAAAATCAACCAATTAATCCATCATAATTAATTAATCAAAGTTGTTTTTATATGGAAAATTAATTAATCAGCTCACCAAAAGATTGCGGTAGCTTCTTACTAAAGTGATTTTGTACGCTGGGTAATATTAAGACTAAAAAGTAGAAAATTATATTGGATAAAAAAAAGATTTTAAAAAAAGGTTATATTTAAACGTATAATAAAAAAAAATTAAAATTACGTCAAAATTTTTTACTTCACTCTCCAAATAAAATCGTGGGAGCTTTCCTCCTTCAACAACAGAATTCTGTAATCTATATCAATATCGCGTAGCGCCCATGTTCTCCTTTAAACATGGGGGGCAATGTCATCGTAATATTGTATTACATATTGTAGAATAGTGTCACATACAAAACTAACAATCCGTATTGAATCACCTTATACAGGAATATATAATATGAAACTTTAGAGTGCTGATAGTTTTCTCATGTATTTAAGTCTTGAACAATCACTTCCACTTTTAATTCAATACAATGTTCCCAACCGACAATAAAATAGCTTTTTAGCGACGCACAAAGGTGTATTTTGTGGATAAGCAAATTTTTGATTGATTTCATTAAAATTTAATAAATTGAAAATTTTAAATTTTAAAGAGTTACGTTTTTGTAAATAGAAAAAGACTTTTTTTAAATTACTTTGATAACTAGTCTCTTCACCCTTTCCCCGGGCAACATATTAGATTAAAAGGCCCCACCCCATACAACTATTCCATACCGTAAGATGGACTGGGCAAACGCAAAAAACAATATGGTGGAGGATTATTAATTACTTACCAATTCCAAATCCAAAGGCGGTCCTGCATCGTAGTGTTTGACTGCGACCACTTTGCTGTCACCCGGCGGGAGCGGCGGGGCGGCAGGGGGGCGCGGGGCAGCGGGCATCTCGCTTCCTATGCTCTCTAACACTCAAGCACGCTTCATCACTGAAAAAGAGAGAATTCATCGCTATAACATACCGAATGGAAGGAAAAAATGTACTTTTATAAATGCATAATAAGCTATCTGTATATGGCGTCGCGTTTGGCTCGACAAGAAAACCTGTCTAGTCGTCCAAGATATTTGTATTAATATTATTGTTATATTTGTAGAAAATAATAAGTCGACTATTTAATGTAAATTACACAGATTACAAGTAAAAATAAAAAAGTTACAATTTTACAACGTACAAAATACAAGTACAAAATTACTTCGTACAAAATACACGTGTAATTAGCAACATTTTCTTTAATCGTGTATGATATAAATTATTTTATTGTTTAACGAGACACTAATAACAAAAAAATATATCAGTTATTTATCACGATCTCAATGATTCATATTGATGTTCATGTTTTTTTTTATTATTATTATTTTGATCTATAACAATAGAAAATATGTATAAATTTATGGATAAAATATATTTTTTTAAATAATTTATTTCAAACTCAGCCAACTATCCCAATTACAAGTGGGCCGGCTCTAGCAATATACATATACATACATGTTTAGTGTGCGATCACGCACGAAAATATAAATAAAGAATTGATTTTATGTAGAATACGGGTTCAGGTTATTGTCAAGAAAATTAATGTCGTTTAGGAGTGACTTTTTAAATGATTTATCTTCAAGAAAATCAGCATCACACGTTAAAGTATTAAAAAAAAAATTATAAGTATATCTTTTTTTCAAGCTTTTCCCGTTATTTGGGGTCAGCGCTCCCAGTATTCAAATGTATCATAATAAATATAGTTTTAATGAAACCTCAAAAGAAATGGGCCGACGATATAGCCGCCGCTCGGGAGAAGAAATGGCTACAACTAGCAAATAACAAGGAAAGATGGAAGGGTATGGAAGAGGCCTATATCCAGCAGTGGAGAGATGACGACTGAACGAGAAGAAGAAGAAGATAGTTTTCATTAATTGTTTGTGGAGAGAACATCAAAATAATATCTTGATGGGTCTACTTAATATATTTCTGCTTCATCAATTATAGTTTTATTCTCTTGAGCTCGAGTAGATTTAAAGCTATTTGACACTGAATAATTTGAATTTATTAACTTGTAACAGTATATAATTTCCACAAGGTATTTTAATTTCCTTTAATTAATTTAAAATTATAATAAAATAATAATTAATAATTAATTTTAAAAAAAGTAAATGTAATAATTTAATTATTAAAATATTATTTCCACAAGGTATGTTTATTGACTTCAATTTTTCCATTCATATGACAAATAAGTTGTAATTTTTGAAATCGGAGGCTTTAAATCGGCGCTGCCAACGGTAGATGACTTTTTCAAAGAATAATTTTCAAATCAATTTTCAAATTATGAATGCGGTCTAAAAGACTTTTAACTCATGAGGTATGGAACTTTCCACCATTGAAAAACAGACACATATACATATAGTACATTAATCCCCTTACTGACATAGGCAGTCAAATATGTACCTCGTATCATTTATGTAAAAACGATGGATAATTCTAATTCATTGATAAAAATTATTTATTTTCTAAAACCAACAACCCTTTTGTAAATGTTTATTCGATTAATACCAAGATTAAAACAAAAAACAATATTTCAATAAGATGAAAATTATTTTCTGATCAGCCTGACCACTTCAGCGGAACTAATTTATTAAACTAACAATCCATTGCATGGTTACAGATAATGCCACAGACTCATCGCAGTGATTCCGTGGAACGTGCAAACATTTAATTAATAATGAAAGCTGATTAAATTGATTCGAGCGTTAAATTAATTAATTTTCGGAGTGACTTCAATTACACGCTGTGAGAAATATGCTGTAGATTTAATAACAGAAAAAACTTAATTTATTGCTTTATCATTTTTATTCATTCGAAGCCCAGCGAAATAAAAAAATATTTTGTTTTGATAATAATAGCACGCGGAATGCATAAAGATCTAAGATATATCAACGTGAATGTATCAAAGAAATCCGCCGACAGGTTTAAGAAATATCTACCTATAACTTCTCCGCAGTGAGTCGATATTTCGTATAGCTACATTTTTTGGATTACTGGATATTTTTTGTTTATACTCGTGTTTATAATAATTACTATAACCGCTAATTATTACTACACCACAAGCATGTTCACAAAAATAATGTACCGACTTTAAACGCATTAAATAAATTTTGAGCAATGCTGTGGGTGTGTTTTATTTCTCGAACAAGTTCAACATCGTGCTACAGAAATTTCGTAATCTTCAAGGGCCTTTAGATCACGATGGTCCTATCACATTATTGATTTCTCGCTTTATAATGAAGAGATGTGTTTTTGAAAAAAAAGTTAATTTAATTTCAAAGCAAATACGATAACATCGGATCAATTTGATTTAATATTATTTCTGAGAACATTTTTATATATCGTAGATTAATTGTCTTTTGATAAAATTGGAATCAATTTTTCAATGATGGCCTGATAACTTCATTATAACAAAGAATATGTATTTGAAAATCTTCGCTCTGGCTTTAAAATCTAAAATGATTCCAAAACATTATCTCAATTACATCATTTGGATAGTAAGATTTTTGCTTCTGACATACACTCCGTAGTCATAATACTCATAGTTATAGACAAAGAACACTAACAATCGGAAGTATAAATATACTTAAATTCAATAAAACAGCCACGAAACACCACTACTCTTACACATTTTTTATTTATTTAATTAATAATATATATAATTTTTTTCAAACAATCATACATAGAAAATGTTTACAAAGTCAATTTTTTTTTTGTGTGTATATACCTCACCAAAAAGAATTATGATTCTTGTGTGTGGTGAGCGATCACCACTTACAATCATATAGATCAAACTCAATCATAAAGTAAATTCTACAATAAATGATGTATTAAGTATCTACACATGTATTAAGTACTTAAATAGTCTGCCAGTAAATATAAGAACCCAAAATAATGATATATTAAAAAAATAAAAAATATATCAGGAAATAAAATAGGTAATATATTTAAATATGTAATTTTAAACATCATTTTCCCATGTGTGTACCATGAAGTATAAAAACAAAGGCAGCAATATCCAAAAAATTAAAAAAATGTTTTGAATGCAGTCACCGGCGATTACTAATTTAGAATATACTGAATTATAGATTTTATTTATCTGTCACTTCCAAAATAATATATTTACTATAATATTATAGGTTAAATTATTTAATCCTCGTTGATTACATCCTTTTTTTTTTGATATTGCTTCCTTTGCTTTTATACCCCATGTATTATGAATATTCTTATTTATTTATTAGTTTGCCATCTCTTACATTAACAACTTTCTCATTTAAAAAATTCTTAGTTCTTAGGTTTTTGTTTATTTATTAATTTACTATCTCTTATATTAACAATTGTCTCATTTAAAAAATATGCTTGTACTCCTGCTTCCCATAGACAAGTTTTTAACGGAAAATTCAACCTAATATTGTTATATATGTATTTTGATCAAAAATAAAAATGTTCAAAAAATTAAACGCGCAAATTGTACGAAGTAGTACATTTTTTTTATTAAAGAAATATATGTTGTTGGGAACAAAATTATTTCAAGCAAATTATAGGCAGAGAAGTGTTCAGAAGGAAATAAGATCCTACTAATAGACAAAGTGAGTTCTACAAACCAACATCAACCATTTAGAGGATCTAACAAAACCAAAAAGCAAAACTGATCGTTTTCTATAAGTTGAATTTAAAATATGATTGCCTCGAAACAATGCTAACACTTTGATCTCACGATAGCCTTGAAAACAAAGTAATAAATATTTCTATATTTATATTTATAGGTATATTTTTCTACGCTCTATTGTTATGCCACACCGGATATCACCAGAGACCGGCGACTGATGATAATTGAATGAATTATTGGAAGACTATTAAGATGTGAGAACTAATAAGGAAATTGGCTGTTTGAACGCTGTGAAATAGGCAAAGGGCGCGGTCTTTCGAGGCCGACAACTCACGCAAAATCATCGGTAATCGAAATCGAAAATGAAAAACACAAGATGCCAAATGAATCGTAAACTATCACAACAGTGCCGAACGATCCTTTTTTTTAACTAGAGTGCGAAATTTGTTTTTACTTAAATATTCAATATAAGAATCATAAAGGAAATCATTTTTATTTTTATTTTTAAAAACAGTTAAAGAATCTGAAAATTTATCCATCTTTATTCATCTTAATTTGGAGCCCAAAAAATGATAGTTGGTAAAATTTTATTAATTAAATTAATAATTTCACTTCAAAATCATTTGTGTTTCTTGAAGAAGGTGAAATAGTCCGTTAAAAATGCTATCGGAATATGAAACGACACTTTGTATGATCAGATTGACATTAATTTATAATAAATCCACGAATGGATGTTTGCAATCGGATTGGGTATTGCTACTGTATTGATGTTTACCCGAAACAAAGCCTTAGTATGGATACAATTTGGTGGTAAAGCTCAGCATATATCAGTTGCTTACTCTCATTTCCACTCAAAACACTATAGGTACATAATAAAATAACAATAAATAAAATACAATATTTTTTGTGCCATCCTTTTTTAACACTGTTGTTTCTCCTT
>JADDOH010003281.1:0-28053 GCA_016648135.1 Agrypnia vestita | reverse complement strand
TTGGATTTTACTATAAGCAACAAATAAGCATCAATCGGCACACCGGTTGGGAACCACTGATCTAAGGAGTTGCAAGGATTAATGGCATCATTTTTGTTGGTTCTTAAGAGTAAATGTAAAATTGTCTTAGGGAAATGAACCTTGGACAGTCATGATCTTTTTACTGTAATATATGTATGTGTTTACATATATTTTTTATACATATATTTTTTAATAATTTTACCCAGATTGAGATTCTTTGGAAATGAATAAACTTGGGTTTAAAAGATGTCTTTTTTTTTTAAAATTTCATTAGAAAGGTTAAATGGCTATTCTTATTTTTAACGTATTGAATCTTAAAATCACAGAGATTTTCTACTACTATATAAATATTTATCAAACCACATCATTCAATTCCAAATCAATCCACACATTCTCAACTCCGATTATAAATGCATTACGCAGATATTTGTATACTCATGTTTCGTATGTCTATCAGATCTTTTTTCAAGCAAATCATTTAGTTAACTATTTCATTCAATACGCATTGCGGTTTTAAATAATTGCTAAGTAAATAGACTACAATCACGACAAATTTACTTAATACCATAATAATTATGATTTTGATAGCCTCTTAATTAATAATAATTATTATTCGTTTTATATATATAATTAATGTTTTCAGATTAACGTTTTGAAATCAGTTCACTTGATGCATTTTAAAACTGAACAATAATTTTACAGAATCAAAAAATTTCACAGAAATATGTAATAAGTAAATTCTGGATTACTTTAACCTAGGTAAGTAGTTTTTTGATATTGTAAACATAAATTTTGATTATTTCAAAAGAGTGTGAGTATTTTAAGAGCCTTATAAGTGAAAAATACACTTATCAACGGACCTGGATTTACTACAGGATTAAATGGGATAGGATATTGCCAAGGCCTACAAATTGACATTGTGTTTGAACTTTAAAATTGATGAAATAATAAGTGATGATGCAATCAAAAAAGAAAGAAATATGTATTAGTTATATTAATTAAATTTTTATGAGGCCCTCAAGACATAGATATTAAATTAGCTCAGGGCCCCTTAAACAGTAAATCAGGCCCCGTTTCTCGGGCTAAAATATCTATAAAATACTTGTTTTATTTATATTTCATTTCATTGTGTTTAGAAAACATTCTGGTTAATGTAGAAACACTGACTTTTCTATAATAAAGCAGTTAAATGCACCGAGGAATACGTCATTAATTTCCATTGTACGCAATGTACATAAAAACAAATGTTGATATTTATCAATCCATATTTAAAAGACTTGTTTTCTTGCAGAATTTCAACATACACGATTACTTAAATTAGAACTTAGACCCATCTCAATACTGATTTGTGTGGGAATCAACAGAAAACATTAACTTCTAATATTACACATGGTACCTTATGAGTAGAATAAACATTTTTGGCAGCTTTTTATTAGTTTAAATAGAATTGTTCTATAAACGTTAACTTTGCTACACATAATAGATAATACAATGTAGTAATATACATAGGTGGCAGTGAGAAAGTTTCAGGCCTTAATTGATAATAAATTAACATAGAAAACATGAAAAATGTGCATTTTGTACCCATTTTGCTAGAAATACTTTAAATATTCTAAATATAAATAATAAATCTTTCATAGGTAAATAAAATACATTTTGAATTGCTAAAAAAATGTTGGTCAATGATTTTACTTACATTTTGCTGAAAACATAGTTCAAAATATAATTCTATGCTACATAGGAACATGGTAATCAAATTCTATGTTAGTTCTTGATTTTTTACTTAATATTATAATTCTTTGATTATTGATTGGTTAAATATATGTTTATGGTTGATACATAAGTTGTTTTTTATTTAAAACTCTACATCCCAATGTTTCTTAAAAAGGAGAGTGAACAAATCAATAAATTTAATTCACATGGGCGATGATTAATTTTAAATGTATCCTTGTGTTCGGAAATACGGCTTTAAGATAAATTTTAAATTTACTATGTAATCGTTATGGTACACTTACTAGGGAGAGACTTTGATTCCTCATTTCAGAGATTTGTCGGTAAAGGTTGGTATGTAACTTTATTTTAATCTAAATACAAAACAAAACAGACGGTAAGTCATAACTTGTTCCTCACTCACCTCTGTACTTTTTCACCTTCAAGAAGAGTCTCTTAGTTAGCCCCTATCCATGTAACACATCATTACATTAATTTGTTCAATAAGTATATCCAACTTTTTTCAGCCTTTGTTGAAATTATATCAAATAATCATTGAATCATTTAGTTGCCAAAACTTTTAAGTAAGTAAACTAGTAGGTACATTTCGAACAAGTTAGGACCGGTTGTATCAGTTTGGATTATAGTGATCTTAAGTTTAAATCAGTATTTTTCAACATTTTTGAATACATGTTACATGGATAAGACTTCTTTCTACTCTGCCTATAAAATATGAAAAACATAATCAATTTATGCTTACTTCATTCTCAAAACAGTATTGCCCTTTATACAAATTTCAAAATGAGTCTCCGAGACATGTCTCATTCGTGTAAACACGCTGTTGGGTTTTTAATTCATGATAACATGATAGCTTCTTTATCTATTGCCAAACAATAACTTATAAATTTATTCAAAATGAATATAGAATCATAAAAAAAGTTTTAACTTGAAATATTAGTATCTAATTTATTGTACCCGCTCACTTTCTAAAGTAGTGACATCAGTCAGACTTGACAATTGTACAGATGGCGAATGATTTGGTGTTTGTTGCTGAAGACATATATTTTTTCATTAATTTTTATTTTGTTATTTAGAAAGATGCTAGAGGTAGTTAAGTCTCCAATACAAGTTATTATCTATGTAGTTTTCAATTTCGCACAGAAAAAGATGAAAGTCAAAATTGTTTTTTTATAAATAACATTTTCTCGTTCTCCTCAAGCCGTACATGTTTTTATGGGAGACTTGATCCCCTCCAGATCAAATGTAATGTAATTTGATGTTATTGATTTCTTTTCCTTTCTTTTGGGATCACTTATTTATTTATTTTTATTTATTTATTTATTGATATTAACGGACATAGTCCAATAAAATATAATACATAACATGAACAATATATAATACATCAGAATAAAAATTATAGCATTTTAAATACAAAAACAAGGACAAATGAAAATTACTAACAAGATGGAGACAAGGTTAGGACTATCTAATCAGAGATTGTTTAAATCTGGACAGACTTACACCAAAGAAGTCCAGATCCTGTCTTGAATTTATCAGACGACATAACCGTGACATGGGAGCGTGAAATCCATAATTGGTTCTATGATGGCTAAGGAACAACAGTTCATTATTTCTGAGTCTACGGGAAGGGATATTGAATTTTATTTGGCCCAGTAACGAAGGCACATCAGTGTGGCCGTTTAATATTTTGAATATGGTGATTAAGTCAGTGTTTTCTCTACGTTTTTGGAGGTTATAAATTTTTAATATTGACTCAATTTCACTGTACGAGTAGTCTCCTCTATGCGTAGAGTATATAAAACGTAGAGTATATAAAACGAGAAAATATACTCAGGAAAGAAGACCAATCGATAAAAAGTCAACTGTAAGCAGAAATTACTTAAAAATGTTGAGTAGTTTCGTTACAATGAGTAATTGTGTACCCAGGTACTTAAAATGATAGTTGAAAAGTAAAGATGTTGTTAAAAGTCAGTTTAATGAACACAATAACAATTTCAACATAGGCATATATTAAATTGTATACCTGCCTAAGTGTACCATGTGTCCCTAAAGAATGGGAGACATGCTCCCCGGATCAAGTCATCCATAGTGTGGGGATCAAGTCTTCAATATATATGGGACACTTGGTACCATTCCCTTACTCTGCTGTTGGTGGGATAGTTATAAAGTTTATAAATCAATGATTATTGTACCAAGTAAGTATACCCTACAATAAGAGAATTAGAGATAAAAAAACAATAGGGGGATCAAGTGTCACCAGTCTCCTATACATAACCACTAATATTCAAAAATATGTAATATAAATTAATCTATAGTTAAAAAAAGTGATGTAATATTACAGTAAAACCTCGATATAATGGACTAATTGGGGGGCAGGGTGTCCGTTAAAGCCGAAAGTCCGTTACATAAAAATTGGTTTAAAATAAATCAAAAATTTTTTTTTGGAAATATGTAGGTGCACTGTATTTAGATATAAATAAAAAATACAAAACACAAACAAAATTCTATTTAATTGTCTTTGGAAATTCGTCATGAAGTGACGTTGCTGTTTGATATGGACGCACTTGCTTTCGGTTATCCTGCTTTGAAAAGGGAATCAAGTATTGTTTGCACTTTTGAAGTTTGCCATTTTTTTATAATCAACTCTCTAAAATTACGAAAATGCGTATAATATAGTTGAACTTCGTTATCTGACGAATAATCAATAAATGTTATTAGATCAACACCCATAGAAACCTACGCATTATTATATCAGGGAATTCCCTAATATACTATCGCTCCGGCTAGGTGCACGGCTTATGTCTCAAATTCTAGTGCTAGATGTATGATGTGATTATCATGGCCGCTTAAAATTGTTTACATGCGGCAACACTTGAATTTAAGCATGTATAATATTAAAAGGATGTTTTTAATTTTTTTACATTTGACCGGATTTTTTGTCCATTATATCCGCAATGCGTTAAATAGAGGTCCGTTATATCGAGGTTTTACTGTATTATGTTCCTTGGAAATTTTTGGTTATAATAATTAACTTTCAATGTCATCCTTTTCAATGCTGAATACATGTTATATAATTCTGATACTGGTAATAAAATAAAATTTTAATATGCATCCATAAATTAAATAAATTTCCAGTGTCAATCTAAACTGAGGCTTCATCTATGACTGTTATAAGCCTATTATTTGCAGTATGCTGCGGTGTGAGCTTCCACTTAGAGCTCCTCCCATGGTTGTTGCTGGAAGAGATTTGCGATATACAGCTTTCATCGGGATCCGGTGGCTGTTCTGAGGTTAATGTCACGCCTCCGATCCCAACAGTTCTCGTCGCCCCCTTGGCGAGAGACCATTTCCGTCCTTTTCGATCGAGAATCACAGGCATTTCAGCGATGAGATTATTCTCATATTCGCTAAGCATGAGGTAGTTTTCAACCTGTATACAAGTATATAAAATTATTAGTTTATTTTACAGAAATTGTTACAATCATTCCACAAATAATAAAAAAAGTGATTTTATTAATACCACGACTCAAATAACTATTACTTTTAAGAGCAATATAAGTTTATGCTTAAAGTTGTTTACAATGATTCTGATTGTTATAATGTTTTTGATTGTAGACATGTTATAGACGACATTCTGTATATTCGAGAATAAGGTGATTTGAATATTAAGCATTCAGGCTTTGTATGAAAAACTGACAGCAAGAGTATCTCAAAAATAAAAATAATAAACATTTATTAGGCAAACATTGAATTCACACATTGCGCTTGTATGTACATGAATTCCGTTACCTTCAACTTCACCAACAACCGGCTTTACATGGTATTCATTTTATTTTTAGTTTGCTCTATGAAATAGGTAGGTATTAAAACATTTAATATTAATCTTATTAATACATACATAATATTAATGGTAATCCTCGATGACTGCATTAATTTAATTTTTATTTTTTGGATATTGCTGCCTTTGATTTTTACCCCACATATGATATTTATCACAAAAGTAATACAAACATTAAAAAAAAATTAAATCACATTGATTGTTTTCTTAATTTCATTATTAGACCTCTTTCCACTTAAGAAAGACAATCGTATTAGTATGTGTAAGTATTGCATACGACCTAAATTGTTTCAGTTTATACCCGTAAATACTAACCAGTGAAAAAACGTGCATAGTACGCATGATTAACACATACTAATTCGTTTGTTTTTCTTAAATGGAAAGATATACCTGACTCTTATTGTAACTGCTGTTAAAATAAACAAAGGAGATCTCTATTTAAAAAAAACTCAGAATTTTTGTAAAGTATTTCAGGTACTTGATTTATAAAATTAAAAGTACCTATATTATTATTAAAATAAATTGGAAGAATTATATAAACTTTTTTAAATGAAAACATTCTAGAAAAATGAACATATAAGAGACTCACCTTATTACAACTAGTGATGCAATCACCAATATAGTCTAGGTCTTCTAAGAGATTATCAGGGAGGTCCATATCAGCCAGTCCCTCTTCAGAGATGCATGTCAGTTCTGCTTTCATCTCCGGAGCCGAGTGTGCCTCACCTCCCGTTGGACTCATGTCACCTAAAACTAAATATATATTTTTTTTAAAGTGAAACTCGCTTAATAAATTCACTTTTAATAAGTTTGTCCGCAAAATAAGTTTAATTTCTACGGTCCCGAAGAAGTCCCATACAAATCCCACATTTCTTTTAGGCTTAATACGTTTGCCGCTTATGTTCGTTTCTCGCCTAAGCCGTGAAAATATTTATAGCCGAACTCAATTTATTCATACAAATAAATATTCATAATACGTTTTTCGGAAGACGAAATTTTGTTCAACATTCTCACAAAAGTTCTAGCCGCTGAAAAAACCCTGTAGTATTTAATAGGCTAATAAAATAATATTTAATAAATAAATTTATACGGCGATTATTTACGATAATTTTTTCAAAATCAATCAACGTCGGCGTAAAATAAATTCGCCTAAACGAAATTTCGAACGAAATCATTTTGGTTTTATTTCTTCGAGGAAACAATTGGCAATATTAATTACGTAATATCTCCTATTGTTTTCTAAGGCCGGCGTCACACTAGGTGTATCTTCCGTCGCGTCTTTGACGCCGCGGAACGCCGTTACTACGCGGATCATCAATCGTTCCGCCACCGTCGGCGCGGCGGAACGCTCGTTTCGACGTCTCTGTTCGGTTTCTCGCCCGCGGAACTTACGTCAACGTAAAATCGGTGACGTCACGTCTCGTGTTTTTGATTGCAACGCGCCACATTTGACAGATTTGACAGATTGTCCGCACGTGTATTTGTTCTCCGCGCGGTCCGCCGCGGAATATGGTAGGTATGTGACGGCTAAATTCGGTTGCGGATTTGACGCGACGGAACAAACGCGTAGTGTGGCGCCGACCTTAATGAGTTACAAAAAACGGATCTAATTTAATTTAGCAATAAAAAATACCACGAATTTTCTTTGCGCCCGGGAAAATATTAAGGTAGTTTGAAATCAAACGTAATTAAAATAAAGAAAATCGTAATTAATCACAAATAAAAGGACGTTGCTCAAGGCGGTATGTTGAATGTACATCTAAATTATGTAGAAATTATCACAAGGGATAAATTTTTAAAATGAAGCAAACAGAATTCTATTTAAAAATGGTTATTTTTTACAAATGTGCAATCTTTACCAAGCTAGGGAAAGTAGATACAGGTAGCTTTTTGTATTTTTTTTCGTATTCGTGAGGTTTTTGATTTGTCAATAACACCGATTTATAATAAAATTTTTTGACAGTGCTAATTTTTTTTATAGTTTTGGTGGTTTTTATTGTTTTTTGACCCTCAGGTACTATGTATTTACATAGGATATATTTTACAAATGTATATATTTACCTACTTCATTTTTTTAAATAAAATGTCCTTAAATTGTCATATTATACATATAAACGAAAATTTACTTAAAACACAAAATTAGAAAGTGTAAATAATTTATGAAAATATTGAAATCACTGTTAATATGTTTTCACGCCTAATTAGTTTTTATTTGCTGGTCCCTTGAAAAACGTATTAAGAGAGTTTCAATATAGTGTGTATTTTTTGTATGTAAAAATAATAATATTATCTATAAATATACATAAAAGTATATTGTTACACAAGTTTAAAAGACCAGTGTTTACTGTTGCCCGGGTATCCATCAAATATGTACCAGGTTGAGCTTAGGGTGATATCTATGTAATACAGCGACAAATTGGCACTATGACATTTGATTTGGTCATCAGAGAATGCTTTATCAACGCGCATGCGAGTGTCACAAGCGAACGGTTGCACATTCCGCCAGCTCATTCCGTTTAGCATGCCACTTCTTCACGATGCCTCATCCAGGTAGCCACTTGGGCAGAGCCTTTTGCAGGGCACCACTACTATATTATTAACTTTATTTGTATAAAAAATGGCATATTTACTCTTTATTGAACTGTAAATACATATTTTACTGTGATTTCTTTCCTCACTGTTAATCCAATCTAAAAATCTAATCATCTGAACAGATTGGATGATTTGAATTATTGAAGTAGACTGTCATTATTTGTTCTTTTAATGCACTTTTGACATAACTATAGGTATCCTCTATAAATAATACATATCTCTTTAAAATCCCTTTTCGGTTACTTACTACCCAATGCTGCAGCGGCTGCGGATCCCGGCAGTGATGGTTCTCTCTCCTGCTCCTTGGAGAAGGAAGCCCTCCGCTGCGGACATCTCTTGGAATCGCACAAGGCGGTGCTGCCATTGCTTCTGTTCACACAAATTCTAGAATGTATATCAACATACAATTATTTGTTACCTAAAATGTTGACGCGGAGATGGTTGCATACTTTTATAATTGATTTGAGGGTCGTATTAAGGGTGAGTAGAAGAAGATAGTACCTAAATAATGCTGTCACGCAAGAATTGGAATATTATTAAAACATATTTCGGTCAGCTATTAAGGCTGTGAGAACAGCGCTATCTAGAGTAACCAAGCATCTTGATAACGTTAGTTGTGGACATAATTAAATAGAAAATTATGCTTTTTTGCTTTTTATATACCTGATTATCTATCTCATTATTATTTGAGCCATCTAGTAGCGTTAGTGATAGACATTGTTACGTAGAGAGTTTTATATTTTGATTAATGATTATGTAATACTAATGAATGACATATTCAATATAGTAACGGATAGTAGCACTTAAAAGTTTTAATTATCATTGAATTGATAAATAAAAATAATCTGATTGAGAGTGTTTAATTGAAAAGCATATAGTCAATTTTTCATTTTATTTGATAACAATTCTGAAATCTTACTAATTTGAAAACGACATGAGATCAGCTACGGAATAGGAAGTTACGAATGGATACTTAAAATTATTATTATTTGGAGACTGATTGAAGTAATTACATATGCTAAAATAACTGAATACATATATTTTTTTAAATAATAGTTGGAAATGTCTACTTACCTTGTATGCTTGTGTCGCGACATATTTCTCCTGTGAAGGTCAATAAAGAAGAGGGCTAGACTACCCACAATGACACAGGTGGAGCTGAAGTAATATCCTGACTTTCCACCGCAACCGACGTTGATATATCCTGTAATGAATGAATAATGAAACTTTGAACAAGATCCTATAAACTGGATGGTTTTTGTGCGAGCTATGTTTATTGCTGACTATTTCATAGTCATTATTCCGATTCAAAATTTCCTTCTATCAATTGAACTTTAATCTCTTAAGTATTTGTTATTGGATACGTTACGTTTCAAAAAATATTATACAGTAAATCCCCGTTAATTCAAACACTAATATTTCGAAATTCGCCATAATTCAAAATTTTTCAACGTATAAGCTCCACAATGTTAATTTCATAGTATATTAATACCGATAATTCGTAATTCATAATCATTTTTAGCCCCTTGCGCAATAAATTAATACATTTTAGTTCACATAATTCGAAATTTATTTGAAATTTGACAAAATTGAAAAAATGTTTCGATTTTTTTAACAAATGAGAACGAAAAATATGTATAGGTATATTGATTTATTAGAAATTGAAATTAAGCAATCTTATATAAGAATAATAAACATTACGTTTTTGAAATGATTTCTTGGAATACGCAAAAATAAAGACGTTTTTCACAAAATTAATGGCTTGTCTCACAAGTTTTACAATTATGTTTTGGCTAATTTCACAATTACATCGTTTTTTTGTACCTTAAATTTCAAATTAATGGGGTTCGGCTTAATTCAAAATGTTATTTTGGATCTCTTGAATTTTGAATTAACGAGGTTCTACTGAACTTAAGAATTCAAATGGTAGCTAAGCACAAAATGAGATATTTCAAATAATGAAATGAAGAATAAAGAAATACCTGGATTTCAAATATGTACAAAAATATGTACAATGTCAACATATATAGAAATAAATACCTGATATTGGAACTCCAATTGCAATGGGAATAGCTTGAGAGCATTGCACGAATCCCCAAGTCCTTGCAAAATTTCTGGATCTGACTCTTTCGTAGGTATACATTTTTAGGGAATAGTGGTATCCTCCGCAAAAAATTCCTGGTGGAGAAAATAATGAAAATTTTTAGTAGAAACTTTTCCTGGCAGTAAAATTATACAGGTAGGTATAGGTCTTTTCATATAAGCTTGCAAGCTTGCAATTGAGTTAGTGTGGGTACAGTGCGTAATATGCGCATTCTTTCGTTGTGTTAAGTTTACGGATATGAAAGGGGCATATCCGTAAGTTAAGTTTACGGTACTGTACCCACACTAACTCAATTGCAAGCTTATATGGAAAGACTATAATGAGGTAAGTCAAAGTCCCTTTTATAAATCTTCCACGATATATTTTTTGACTTAAAATTCTATTTTTTATTCTTACTATCATAATTTGATAGAAATGGACATTAATATTTTTCCAGTGGAATAATAATATTTTCCAATTCTTAAATGAAATATGAATATGAATATTTTTTGATACTTAGTACCCAAAAAATTATTTGCTGTTCGTTGTGATACACGAGCAAACCTATATACACAAAACTTAATTAAAAAGTAATTTTATCATCATTATTGCATACATATGCAGAAATAAAATGAAGCATTGAACTTCCACATTTAAAATGAAAAAAATATTAATACCAAAAATAAAATGAACCAATTGACGTCTAAAAAAAATACTTTAATTATCTTGGTACACAACATTTTTTCACACTTCTCTTTTTATTTATATAGCATTTTGAACCTTCAATTCAAGAATTTTTGTGATATTGACTTGGGAGCTTTACATTTTATCACGGGATCATGGCTGTGGGAAGCACATAAAACACTGGAATTAATTATCGATTTATTAATTATTTTAATAAAATTTCAAGTCATTGGACATGTATTTAATCTGAGCACTGTTCTTAAATTCACACTAAATTTCGGAATTTGCATTAATTATCACTCCCGAATAACTTATCTCTGATATACTGATGCACGTTGCTTAAATCGTTCAGTTTCACACTTGAAAACTTCTCGCTTGCCTACTTACCTACCGAGGTACTTTCTTGATTTACTGTCGCTGGAACACACACACACTGCTAGCTCCCACATGGTTTTATTGTCGTTTTGTCTGTGGATTTCTATGTTGCGTTGTCAAATTAACTCTAACCCTGACACACACTAAGTGCGCAATAGCCGGTTGATCTCTTTTTATAGGTAGTGTCGCGTCTCGAACGTTCCAGAATAATCCAGTCAATTTCATATTCATGTAGAATGTTCGAAAGACTTCGACTACTAGCAATTACCACCGCTTCACTTTCATGACAATAAAAAATAAATATAAAATCATTTTTGTAATCATAATTTTATAATTAGAACTCTTCAACACTGTATTGATAGATCGATGCAGTTGTCTTGTCTCGAAAGTGCATAAAGGATAGTACAGTTGAGTTGAATACGAAGAGAACTAGGATTCATGACTGCATATATTTGGTACACAACTGATACAAATTGACCTTTATCACAAATCTCTGAGATGAGAGATGAAAACTTTCCTGTACATGCTTGCACAGTTTGCGCTAAAAAAGCAGACCAATTTACCTTGAAAGAGATGTGAGAGAAGACCAATTAACTTTTCTTACCGTATATCCATGCAAACATAACATAGCCATGGTAGTTTCCATGAACGGCCGTGAATGCAAGAATCGATAGCCCGCACATGAAGACGGCAGCTTGACAGAGGTACTGGCGGCCTATTCGACATTCTGGTGAAGATTTGACCACCAAGAGACCAAAAGCAGCACATCCAGTGGTCCATGCAAGGCCAAGGTATGCTTGCAGCAGAACAACAGCTTCCCCTAAGCCTAAAACATAAAATAATAGTGTATTTAAATATATGTATATATAATACAATATTCTGTTTTGGTTATAAATCTTCATATGTTAAATTATGATAATTAATTGTGTGGTTATGATAAATAACTTTTTTGATGTCCAGAGTCCAAGTCATCCAGAGGAAGATCAAAGAACTCCTGGATGACTCAATGCTCCAAAATATTACATAGAAACGGCCTGGATGAAAACGATACCCAGAACCGAAGAAGATATAGCTTGAGAACGAGAAGAGCTGACCCCAACAGCCTACCTAGGCAATTATTAGGTCCTTACGTATGAAATTGGCGTTTAGTATGGGAGGAACATAAAGCCGATTTTTTTTTATTATAATATATTTATTTAATCAAAGTATGTACCATTGCTATCTATGCACTTTTGCCATCTCATAGGTAGTTCATTGATCCCTTTACTAAAAGAACCATTCGGACGGGAATCAATAAAATCTTTGAAGGCGGTTTGGACTGCCCCATCGGAGTTGAATTTTTTCCGTTGCAAGAAGTTATCCAGATTTCGAAAAAAATGGTAATCTGTTGGGGCAAGGTCCGGAGAGTACGGTGGATGTCTTAGACATTCCAATTGAAGCTCCTCTAATTTGGTAGCCGTCTGTTGTGCAGTGTGTGGTCTAGCGTTATCATGAACAGCAGTGGCCTAGAGCGATTAACCAGCCTCGGTTGTTTAGCAGCTAGCTTTTCCATCATGGTTTGCAGTTGCTGACAATAGACATCTGCCGTAATCGTCTGGCCAGATTTAAGAAAGCTGTAGTGAACGACACCAGCACTAGTCCACCAAACACTCGCAAGTAACATTTTTGGAGTCAATTTTCGCTTGGGGCATGGTTTGGCTGGTTCGGCAGGGTTCAGCCATTGCGATGAGCGCTTCCGATTATCGTACAGGATCCACTTTTCATCACAGGTAATGATTCGATTTAAAATCCCTTCATTATTGTGCCGGTTGAGTAATGCAACGCAGCAGTCAACGCGCGTTTGTTGATTTGCTTCACTCAATTCGTGAGGTACCCACCTTTCAAGCTTTTTCACCTTACCAATTTGCTTCAAGTGGATTAAAACAGTTTTATCACTAACACCGCAGCCTGCAGCTAACTTGGATGTAGTTTGCGATGGATCCGCTTCCACAATAGCCTTCAATTCTTCATTATCAACTTTGGTCTCCGGCCGTCCAAGGGGCTTGTTCTGCAGGTCGAAATTTCCAGAACGAAAACGTTGGAACCAAAAACGCACTGTGTTTTCTTTTGCGGCACCGTCGCCACACACATCATTAATCCTTCGAGCCGTTTCTGCAGCACTGGTGCCACGGTGGAACTCGTACTCGTAAATAACGCGATATTTCAAGTTTTTCATTTTGTAAACTGAGTGACGCAAAGAAAAAAACAATTGAGGAAAAAACAAATGAATTATAATTTTCAAAACACAAATACATGAGTAAATAGCTGTATAAATTTGGATTTGGAATTCCTAACCAAAGAGAAGATATTTGAGATCAAATTTACCAGTACGGCAAAACGCCAATTTCATACGTAAGGACCTAATATTTGGGATATTGCTAAGAAGAAGAAGTGTGTGCTCTAGAGTGCAGCTTTATTTTGTTCAATTACTGTGTGATTATTTTTAATGCAGAACTGCACGATGTTGGATGTTAAGTGCAGTAATATGTTGCATACAGCATAGCGGTTATGTTGAACTTTCAAATAAATTGAACTTGTAATATGTTGCATATGTTGGATGTTAAGTGCAGTTAAGTTGCAGATGTTGGATGTTAAGTGCAGTAATATGTTGCATACAGCGGTTATGTTGAACTTTAAAATAAATTGTGCAGTAATATGTTGCATACAGCGGTTACGTTGAACTTTCAAATAAATTGAACTGTAAAAAAAAAAGATTTGTTTTATGTTAAAAATGTTCACGGCCGTTTAGAATCTTCTGCGTGTAGTTTTCTAGGATATTCTGCCATGTATACCATACCTCTCTGATCGACATCTCGGATCCCATCGCAGGCTCCATCATCAGGACTGATGTGTTGTAATGTGTGTTGATGATTTTGTGGTTAAGTATTGGGTTGCAATACCATGTCGAAAGCAGGGTGTTTTGTTGTCTAAGTACTGGCTACCAATACCATGTCAATAAAAGGATGTGTCTATGTTTATGCACCATAGGCATATAAATATAGACACACCCTGCTTTTGACATGGTATCGCAAACCAATACTTAACCCCAACATCACCAACACACATTACAACACATTAGCTGATATGAGATCCAAAACGTAGGCCAGAGAGGTCAGATATATCACGGCAGAATATCCCAGAATACAACATGCAGAAGATTGTTTTATGTTGTATGTTATCAACTAATTACAGGGGGACAGATTAATGTATTGTCATGTAATTGTCTTAAATGCTTATGTTTTGGAGAAATCATTAATAAAACATTTATTATGTTAAAATAAGTCACTCACCCTCTTCTTCAGCTTGATGGGCCAAATAAAATATCGGCGTGTTGATTCCGAATGCTGAAATTCCAGTCGATAGCAGCAATATCCGAACTGTCTTAGATTTAAGTGTTGAGAAGTCAAAGAATGGCGGGCTTTCGTCAATCTTGGTTTTGTCTTTGATTTTCCTCTTTATCTTGTTTTGGTTCTTCAAATGCAAGATGGCTCTTCTCTGAGGATGGTACAGCGAAGCGGAACGGTAGAATGTCCCCAGGATAAATGTAAGGAAGACGACCCCGGTCACAGCTTGTAGACCCAGTCTCCAACCAATGGCTCTGGAAGAATTATATTCAATAATTAAGATCAGATGTGGTGCAATAATGTGCATGCTCATGCATTTGGAAGTTCAGTGAGTCTTAATGATACTCATGACACCACTCCTGATATTGTATTGTGGATGGAAAATTTACAAATATGATGATACTCACTTACTTACATCGCCCTACCTTTCTGGCACTTCATATATCTTTCTTACCATTATTTTTTCATTCATTCGCTCAGCATATCAGGAGCATCTGAGCGAACCTTTATTTAAATTATATTAACTACGCTAAAATCAGCTTTATATTCTTTCCTAATTTCTTCATTTTTCTCTGTATAATAAATGGATTTGCCACACATATGTCTAAGTGATCTCATTTCCACTGTATTCAGTCTATTTTCGTTCCTCTTCTGCCAGCTCTAGGCTTCACTTCCATACATCAGTGTTGGTAGTAGAATTTCATTGTGTACGGCCTTGGTAGACATATATCTATTAGAAATTATTACATAAAAAGTACCATTCACCTTATTCCCTGCAGTTATCCTCCTCTCTACATCTTTCTTAACTTTCCCTCTTTTATCGAATATACTCCTAAAAGCACAAACTTATCTAGGTACTTGTTCCAAATATAGATACCTAGATAAGTTTATGCCTACTAATATTTCGTACAATGTCTTACGTTCGTATTCTCGAATGCCATCACCTTTGACTTGTTAATATTCATAATTAGGTTACTTTTCTTGAATAAATACATCATACATCCTGCTTACTATATGTATGATGATTATAATAAGAAAAGCAAATTGAGAGGAGATATGGTAGAAAACAAAATGTTTCAATAATAGTTGTGATGTAACATATCAGATTAATTGTATGTTGTATGATGAGAGGTTACTAACGTTAAAATCGACACTTACTCCTCAGTTCTACATATATTTTTCAATACATATAATTTTTTTTACTTTCTAGTTTGGAAATGTCAGTTTTGTAACATTTAGTTGAATAAGTAATATACAATAGGGTAAATAATACTAACGAGATGGCCCCCTTAATGAAGGCGCTCATGACTGCGATGCCGAGACCACTACCGGAGACCACGAAGACCTCAACCAGTTCTCTCTTGCGCTTGAAGTACTGGGCCACCATTAGGGTGGCGCAGTCTCTGGCCAGGCCTACGCCCACACCCACCACGGCACCTGGTGGAGAAATCGTACAACACATTTTATGCTCTGCCATATAATTACAACATACTTTTTTTCACAACATTGAAGTTGAAGCATTGAAAAGAAGAAGGAAACCACGCTGTAATCATCCCCTGCTGGCAATAAAATAATTTGTTCCACTTTAGGATGTAACAAAGAAATGGTGTCAGAAGTGGGATTATACTAAAAATTGTGAAGATCTTCAAGAATTGGAAAATATCCACATAATTTTTTAAAAACATAATTGCAACATATTTATCTATACATTATTTTTTATGGGGATAGAGTTTATATATTAAATTTTTTATTAATAATTATTTCTGAGGCACCCTTACATGTGTATGTTTTCATTTGTCTAAAAACCTACACAGTATTTTTTTAAATTTTATAAATGACTTTTAGGGGTCACTACCAGCTTTGAAAGTATAGGACTTAACTAAAAAATATAATTTTGCATTTAAACTGTAAAAAAATATTTTAAGCAAATTTAACGCATTTTAAGCAAAGACAAACAGACGGACGAAAGGACGTAGATTCGAAATTAGGAAAGTTGATACTTTTTATATGTAGGTGTTAGTTAATAAATTAATAAATACGCACAGACTATAAATCATTTAGCAAAGGAATAACTCCATGGTACAGCTTATAATACGTGATTTACTCAAGCTTGTGTTTTTGTGATGTGTTTGTGTATTGGGTATCATGGCCTATTGAAGCTTTAAAATAATAATAATAATAACATTGGGTGAGAAGTGTTAGAGCAACACAGTGACACTGATATAATTCAGCAGAAGCTGCGACCACATACACTACTTTGACTCTGGACACGGATTATGCTTTGTATGCATTCTGGCTCAGAGTTAACAATTATTTTATTAAAATCTTGAATTGAAATGATTTGATGTGTATTACTATTTTGAATATGTGGGGTATAAAAGCAAAGGCAGCAATATCCAAAAAATAAATAAATGTTTTGAACGTAGACAGCTAGGATCACTAATTTAGAATACGCTGAATTATAGATTTTATGTATCTATCCCTTTCAAAATCATGTTTCCTATTAATTTATAGACTATATTTCGGATAACATCTCGAATTCATTACATTCTTAATTAATAATCCTGGATGACTGCATTATATTTTCTTTTGGATATGGCTGCCTTTGCTTTTATACCATACATATGTAGTTCTCACCCTATGAAAATTCTGGTATTTATGTCATTTTTGTAAATTGGTAAAATTTTGTCTTGTTTAGCAATCGAAGATAGAGCATTTGTTGTTTGTTTACCTTAAGAACAGTTACCCATTTTACGTGATAAATGTGAATAATAAGGCGAGGGGGTTGATATTAAAAAATATACATGAATAATATTGCATCTCCAGACAAATAAAAAACATTAATGAATCCTAGATGCAACTCACCATAGCTGAAGAAGAGCTGATGAAACTGCGAAGCGAAGGACGTGAAGAGGCACCCAAGAGCTGCGACCAGGCCTCCCATCACGGCCGTCACTCTGGTGGACTTCCTGAGGCAGCAGGCCACAGTGACGGGGGATATCAGGAGAGCCACAGCTGTGGACAGGGCTCCCAGCCATCCTGGAATTAAGGGACGGGGATTAATATTGGTACTTCGCATGGTTTAAGGCATGATGACAGATTTTGAAATAACCTTCTATAATGAACATCTACATGTCTAGTATTAGGCCGAAAATAATATTATTTATAGTTATTATTGTTTCACTGATAGTTTCGGGAAAAACGAAACTTCCTATCGACAGGAGTAAATGATGACATGGTCTGTTGTCACTTACACCTGTGGATGGGTAGTTCCGTTCTTCCCGAAACCCGAAAGTAGAGAAACAATAGGTCTAAACAGTAGGCATGATGACAGATTTTGAAATAACCTTCTATAATGTTCTATAACCTACACGTCTACTATTACCGAAAATAACATTATTTCAATAATAAACTAAGTTTTTGCGCAAATAATTACATTTTCATCCACCTATTTTTAATTTTGCAATTCGCTATTTTTTGCAAAAAACAGCTTCGTCTACGTGACGTCAAGCCTAAGTAAACATTGCATTGTGTCTATGACAATAGTTCAAAGACTGGTGTCAATCAAAGGTGATGAATATAGATCCTTTCATATAAACTTGCAATTGAGTTAGTGTGGGTGCGTAATACAGTGCGTAATACGCGCATTGTTGCATTGTGTTAAGTTTACGGATATGAGAGGAGCGTATCCGTTAATTTAACACAACGAAACAATGCGCGTATTACAAACCGTACCCACACTAACTCAATCGCAAATTTATATAAAAAGACCTATACTTAGGGTATTCGCTCTAACCGATGTTGCAGTTAAAATGGCGAATTGCACAACTGTATACTTTTATTTTATTGAAAATCTTATTAATCTTAATGTGTGTATTAAAAGTGGATCATTTTTTAGAATCCTTTCAAAATATTTTCTTCTCTAAATACACTATTTGCGCAATAAAAAAGATTATCAAAAATAAACAATGGAAAAATATTTATTTCACTGTTAATTTCTGTGGGCGAAAGGAATAACCCAATAAGTAAAAAATGCAGGTTTTTTATTTATTTTTTGAGAGCCAAAATAAAATTTTGGAATTTCGTTTATTTATGAAGTATCTCGATCTAATTTTTGTTAAACCAAGTTGACTAATGTCGTTGTTTCTTGCCAAATTTTTCAAATAACTAATCACGTCATTTATACTTTTTCAAAAAAATAAAACGATAGTCACGTTTCATTATCTGACACATCTAATATTTCCGTGCTAGATATGTATCTAAAGAACAACTCTTCAAAACTCGGTTTTATTGACTCATTCGGTTATTTCTTTCGCCCACAGATTTAGTTCCATACATATATATAGGCTAATTAACATGATTTAGATTAAAAGCATATTGTATTACATTAATTTATCTTCAGTCATTTAAAGTTTCTTTAGTATACTATTTGCACTCCAGTTTAAACTCCTTTATAGCCACTGTATTTTTATTGCTTTCAGTAGACGATCGAAATTTTTAAGGTCTTTGTACATTAGACAGTTTTGTGAAGCAATGGAGCAAGATGGCCTCCCAGAGTTCTGAAATGGAGAGCTTGGGAAAATAAAAGAGGCATCGGAAGACCTCAAAAGAGATGGGCCGATGATATTGTCGCTGTGGGGGGAAAGAAATGACTACAATTAGCCAACAACAGGCAAGAATGGAAAAATAAGGAAGAGGCCTATATCCAGCAGTGGAAAGACGAAGGCTGATGAAGAAGAAGAAGAAGAAGTGAAGCATTTTTCTTTTGAAGTCTTAAATTACCGCTGCCTCCTGTATTGTATAAATGAAAATCCTTATATAGTTTCATCCTGTTATCAAAGTATTTGAGCAGTAATCCGCGTCTAATTTTACATATTTGTACAAAACTTCTTTGATTTACTGATTCTAAATTTAGGTCATTCAGATCATAATGACGGATTAAATTAGTTTAAAGTGATAAAAATTTTATTAAAAGATTAATCGATTATTACAAAACACATTTCATTCAATATTTTTTTAAATGTTACAAATATATAAATTTATAATCGTTTTGTTAACTTGAACGCCTCTCCATCAAAAGGATCTTTCTAAAAGTATTTCCATACACCGTATACATTAATAAGTATTTTAAAAATGTCCTTAAGTACATATTTTTTATTATTTGTTAACAGTCCACAAAATACATATTACGAAATAAATAAAGCATTTTTTAACATTTAGTAAGTAACTATGTCTTAAATTCATGTGTTTTTAAATTGAGATACGGTATAATCATTCAATCTGCCTTAAGGCACATTCCCGAGTGTCAAATAAATAATCGGCTGCTATTGTAATTAGTAAACTCAAATACAAATTTGTACTTTCGACTACTGAAGCAATAGAAGAGATATCTATATAGGTAGGCACTTATTCAATATTTTTTTCGAAAAATTATTGAATAAGTAAAAGGAAATACCTAAAATACGAAAAAGGAGAAATATTTATATAACTCGGGCATATCTATTTCTTACGTACGAGTAGGTACAGATTGTCGCGTGTAATGGCTAGGGAGGAATGAATGAAAACACTGGAAGTTAATTAGCGATTTATTAATTAATGATTAATTAATTATTCAATGTACGAAGTCACTTAAGAAGAAGTAAACTTAACGTTATTTTTTAACCTACACTACTATATCGCAATATATCACTCAGTATATGAACTCGTTATTATCGCTGGGTAACGTTTTATTTAACTTTCACTAGAACTTTCATCCGATTCTCGAACGCATTAGTCGCATTGATTTATTTCGCCACTTAGTACTTTGCTCGATTATTTCGCTTCATTTATCGCTTCGATTATCTCACGATTGGCCACGCTAGGTGGCTTGCGGCCGACTTCGAACCGAACGAACTGCCAAAACACGACAACTGCGCGGCGGCCTAGATCTGCGCTATAAATATCCAAATGATGGTATTTTTGAACTTTTTAAATTATTCTAGTGTTTAGGAGAAGGTTCTCTTCGCTTCTCAGTTGTTTCAAGCATTTCTCGAATGTTGTAGATCACCAGATCTAGATCGCTATAAGCCGCTCTCGATCCTTCGATAGTGTTGTGACATATTACGAGGGATTATCTATGTAATCTCTTTTGCCATTTCGTTACAATATATAGATTATCAAACAAATTTTTATTAATCATTTAGAAAAGACACAGAAAAATCAAATTAACGAAAAAATATTTAAACTGCTATCGGGATTCGAACCAACGGACCTCCATTCTATCCGGGGATGGCGCGTTATCCAATTTCGCCACGGCAGTCTGGTAAGTTAACGAAATTTTTTCGACCTTACATGTAGTTTCTTTTTAATTGATTAACATTTTTATTCCATCTTCAAAGAAATCCGCTTTTTATAATGCAAGTCACAAATACCTTTGTGAATCTACCGCTAGAGGACGATATAAATTAATTTTTTCATTTTAATTTTTGGAAAAAAATTCCTGGATGTCTTTTCTAATTGATAAATTAAATTTTGTTTAATAATTCACAGAACTTCGTTCTGAAATTGCAACTTCACAATAATAATTTAAACTCCGATAAAACATACTACATTCCCTTTTCGATAAAAAACATAAAATACCGCCTAATATAAAAAATTACCATCCACAATAACAACTGTGACAGAATGACCTGCAACAACTCATGCTCAATAATAAATCCAAAAAAGGAAATCAAATATCTTGGAGTAATTATAGACCAACATCTTAAATGGCATAGCCATATCAACGAGTTGACGAAAAGAATTAGAAGATGTACATATATTTTCATAAGACTACGAAACATTCTAAGCATAGACAATTTAAAAAAGGTATACTATGCAACTGTCCATTCACTACTCCAATGTGGAATAATAGGGTGGGGTGGAACTTATAATATTGTAATAAATCGAATTAAAGTAACTCAGAGAACAATTATTAAAGTCATACTTAAAAAAAAATCAACATTACCCACACAAACACTATTCAAAATGTTTTCAGTCCCAAAGGTGGAATCTATATACTAAAGAGTATCAATTATGTAACTTATCAAAGAAAACGATCAGGCAAATTTCGAAAAAAACACAACACCAAAATTAAGAGACAATTTTAAAATCCCAAAATGCAATACAAAAAAATATTAACAAGGTTTCATATACTCAGGCATGAAATTTTTTAACAACCTTCCAATAGAAATGAAAAAGATACAGGATACAGAACAATTGAAGAGCAAATTGAAAGAACATCTCTATGAACTGAACTAGACACCATTCCCTTCAAAGTCAAAGACGTTCACTCTACTACTTCATCCTAGATATATAATATAATATAAAATAATTAAATGTAAATAATGTAAGGTATTATATATATAAATTCAAATTCGTAATCGATATAAGTTACTATAATGTTTTGTAAAAAATCAGTCAGAAATATTGAAAAAATGAAAACTTTGATATTGCATCACTCCATAACTATTGATGGAGTTTGGTTGCTTGAACATTTTCGACCCATAATCAGGGCAAAAATGCACCTGTAAAATATTGTGGACTAGCTGTGTTACACCATGTATACATTTTTTTTTCATAGACGTATTTTCTAGAACAAAGTAAAGATTATTCTATCAAAGAAAAAAAGTGAAATTTCCCTATTCTGCATACGTTTTTCGTTATCCATCGATATGTATTCTTGCTTTAATATTTCAATTTTAATATTTTTTGTTTTAGTATTTAAACCAGCTGAACTGATGACATATTTAAAACAGCCGACATGTCTTCACATACTTCTGTCCCTTTCCAACTCCACGTCTAGATATCACACAGTAGTCTGCGTATTCTCGTTTGTACATCAGATAGGCATCAGATGTCGTGTATGTGTCATTCGTAGTTTTTATTCGTCAACCGCGGTCTTGCCGGCCGCGTTTTTAAGACAACGCTAAAAACCGTCAACTTTGAACGCCTGGTGGAGACAATAATAAAACTATTAGAACCGGTGGTTTTTCTCAGTAATAATAGTAAAAGCTAACAATCAAATATTTATCAACTCGGTTGACGGTCGCCTTAGCGTACTGTAACGTTTGCGGTATATAACAGGGGATGTAGGTGATGCTTTTTTTTTGAAAGTTTAAAAGGCTAGGCTTTGAAGAAGCTTAAGAGCTTAAATGATTTTACTTTAAGTTTATTTATTAAAAGTCTATTTGAGATCTGCTTTTGCAAGCTCAAAGTTATGCTCAAAGTTTATTTACGTGTGACTTTATTAACTAAACTTATAAAAGTGCAACCCGAAGCTGGGGACTTTTAAGCTACCGAATCGCACTGTGAATGAATTTAGGATTTCGAGAGTATGTTTACGTATAGTCTAACATATAATTTGGCCAGTAATCGTCTAGTGATAGTAATCTAGGACTCCCCGATGTGACGTGGTTACCCAAGCTCTTTAAGGGGCGTAGCAGAAGAAATGCCATTGTATTCATACGATGTGAAACTAACATAATATTCTTAACGCGCAACTTGAGCCGCGCTCTTCTACTATAATCGTATATATAAATATTTTCGTATAATTTTTCAGCAATGTCTACTTGAATAAGTCAATATCGTTAGAGTACCTATAATACTTGCTCATAGGCACACGGTGTTGACCTTGGAACCCGCGCGTTCGCCGCAAAACTTGTTAATCTATAACTAACTCATTTCTAAATTATACTATTGATTTGTGACAGTCTTTATTTTGTTCTGAATATTATTTACAGTTTAATTTATCATTGTGACATTATTTATTATTAATTTATCATAAAATCATAAAAAGTGTATTGTGTAAAAACTTGTAAATCTAAAACTCATTCTTATTGTATTTATTGATTTGCGACAGACTCTATTTTATTATTAATATTTTTAATATTTAGAGCATTAAGAATGTTCTTAGGTTTTTACGGCCACTCAGAATCTTCAGGTTTGTGTTTTCTGGGGTATTATGCCATGTTGTTACGACCTTTCGGGCCGACGTTTCGGATCCCATTGCAGGGTCCATCATCAGGGTATGGGTATAAAAGTATGGGTGGCATAAAAATATTTTCAACATCGGATTCAGTATTAGAACGATAATCGCCGATTGTTATACTTAGTGATGATCAAACCATTATTTTAACCGGTTATTTTCGGTACAGTTATTTGGGATTTGTATCTGATTGTACTGATTGGTATCTAAGCGGAGCTATTGATTCTCTTTCTCTATCTGACATAAATTTGCATTTTAAACCCGGTATTAGAAACCCGGAGTTCTTTAGAATAAGCCAGCACACTAATAATGTTGGTTACTTTTCTCCCTTCACAAGGTTGTGTCGCACATATATGTAATATGTATTGTGCTGACCCTAACATTGATGCTGATATTCTTGCAGATACCTTACCATCGTTCAAAAACTCACTCATACACAACATTTATTTTCTATACGATGACCTGAACCTATAGATCCATTAAATCAATTATTTATTAAATACTAATCGCACTACATTCAAACACTAAATATACATTACATAGATGTTGCTAGAGCGTGCCGAAGACACTTGTAATTGGGATAATGGGCACAGTCTCCATTTATAATGTTTTATTATTAGAGTATCATGTACCTACCTATTATCCTGCTAGTGTCTCTATCCAATTCAATTCAATTCAATTTAATTCAATTTATTTAATAATATGTACATTACACACTAAGTGTTCAAGGCATACATATTATGGAAGTATACATCAAAATAAAAATATTTAATAAATTAAAAATAACATAAAATCTGGTCAAAGGTGTAGAAGAATCCCGCTTCGGAAAACCTCCTTAGGCCCGGTTGTTTCAAGTTCGATCAAAGTAAGCGGTCGATTAAAGCATAGATTTTTATGAAAACGGATCGTCTGATTGGTGGAGAACGTAAAAATCGATGCTTTAAAAGAACGCTTACTTTAATCCAACTTGAAACAACCGGCCCTTAGACACACGGAATATATCAATACCCAAACCGATTTTGTTCAGCATAGCTGTGGCTATGTATAATAAATATGTATAAAAAATATTTTAAAAAAAACTTTTGTGTAGTACCGATGGTTGCCCATCGAATTACGAAAAATTAGTAGCCAATCGTCGAAAGATAGCGTTTCACCAGTTAAAATGCCATCACTAGTACCTACACAGAATTAACAAGTTCCACGAAGTTAATTTAATGTGAAGCAAAAAATGATGTCGCATGTCGGCAGATCAAAGCGGCTGCTCACTGTCCATCATCGCAATTTTACGACTATCATTTTTTGTAACATAAATCATCGTTACTTTTTAGAAACAATTACTCCATAGTAACGGACTTGGCACGAACGTAATGACTAAATTTTTTGGTTAGAACTGTCGACTCACCTTCCAATTATTGTACGTTAAGATAATGTGAATTTATTCGTTTGTAAACATATTAGTAGATTAAATCCGATACATTAAAGAAAACACATCACTTATTTTTTTTATTTATTGTTCAATAATATTTACTAGCTGTGCCCACGCGGTTTCGCACGCGTAGATTTTTAGTACACTGTTTGGATCGTCATAGAACTTTCGCGAACCTTCTAGAACATTTTCCTTCCAGAACTTTCAAGAAATTTATCGAATGTACAGGAACCTTCTAGACACACCGCCACCGACACATTCCGTCACTCAGTTTAGAAACTTAGAGAACTTTTGGAATTTTCTAGAACCTTCTCCTTCCAGAACTTTCTAGAGCAGGTTTTTCCGTAACCTTCTAGACTGATCGACACAGTCGGCGCGCCTATTTTGAAACAATCTGAAGCATTTGCGGCCTTCCCATAACAAAACAATGTGCGAGAAAGCACATTTTCGGCACCCACTCCCACCCACGCTCAGCCACCCCCACCAAACTTGCATATTTTCGATGTGACACCAAGGGCTATCCACCACCATATCCACCGATGGGTGGTTGTGGCTGGTTGTGGAGAAGACTTGGCGGATAGGGAAACACGGGTTTCTTTATATATATTACACAAGTGTTATTCATAGTTCCTCTCCATTTAAGAGCATTGCTCTTATATATTAGGTCATGGTTGCTTGAACATTTTCGACTCATAATCAAAAGTATTGTGGACTAGCATTGATACATCCTGTATACACTAAGAGTATAAAAATGATTTTTAAATTCAACATTTTAAATACCCATCAAAACACGTCATTTCAACTAGTACGAGTAAGTGCGTCACAATCGTATGGTACCCAGATATACAAATATTACGGCACCATATGAAACGCGCGAGTTGATACGTCATGACCAATCATGCGTTTTAATAAAGACATATTTTTAAAGATTTTTATATTAAAAATTATATATGAAAATTTCTTTGTCTGTCTGCCCGTCCGTCCGTCTGTCTGTCTGTCTGTCCCAGTAACTTCGTGTAACCTTCCGTAACTCTTTTATAGAGAATTTTTTTTTCGAAAATATTTTCTTTCAAAAAATTTTTTTTTCCAAATTTTTTTTCTTTCGAATTAAATTTTTTTTAACGAATTTTTTTATGAATTTTTTAAAATAAAATAAATAAATACTTTTTCTTTAGTAACCGACACGTAACAGTACCGTCATTTTTACGGGTTACAGCTGGTGTAATTAATATTTATGAATATATTTCATATATTTTCATCGGTATTTGTGCTGTGTGAAATTTCTCCATTGCGATGGCAACTCATTGTAGCTCTGTTCCATGTCGGTTTTTTGTTAGAAATTTGAAATATTCTCCGAAGTAAGTTAGAAAATTTGAATTTGTAAAGGAAAGCTTGAAAGTTTTATATAAGTTTGATCCAGTTCTGCTTGACAAATCGTCTCGCAAAGAAAATTTCTGTATTATTTTTTTCGATAAATATTTGAGATTTTTACCACCTTAGTGCCAAGTTTATAAAGTTTTATAAAAGTTTATAAGCTTATTTTTTATGAAATTTAAAATTCATAATAAGCACCGAGTTCTACAAATATGCGTGAAGCATTATTTGAATGTTAAAGTTATTTCGGCGGCTCAGGTTGTCAAAATGTCCAAACCGTCGAAACAGCTGTAGGGTCAAGTGGGAAACAATGTAACACGGGGCACAGTGTAACGTTAGAAATATCTCTGTCTCTTTTTAATTTATCTATTGCGTCTGTTTACTTAGTGGCCGCCATCTAAAACCATTATCATCGTTGGTTATATTACAACCACATAACAACCAGCTTTTGTTTTGTAGCATTCTACTCATATACTAATATATAAAGAGGTAAAGTTTTTAAGTTTGGATGTAGAAGGTAATCTCGAACACTACTCATCAGATTTCAAAAATTCTTTCACCAATATTCAGAATGCACATTCAGAATGGACATATGTTATCCCGTTTAAATAAAAGAGCTTTTCGTAGTGACCTATTTTACAACTTTTTTACGAACACTTTTTTACACGAACAAGGACTGCCTGAACGGTACAGTGATTAAATACGTATTCTATCGCAAGAAGTGTGTATCAATGGATTCAAAGTCTATAAGATATCTGAGATATCTATATTATATATATAACGCTATATATATCCTGTTAACATTATATATATATATAGGAGTATATAGATATTAGCATAGTAGCACATATAATATATATATATATCATAATTATATATACATACTGTATGAATATATATTAGTTTATATGACTTATATACATGTACTAAAGATCATATATTATAGATATAATTATATATACTTATATATATATATAATATATTATATATTAGATTTTTATATATTATACAAATCATATAACACATAATATATTATAAAGTAGCACATTTAACTGACAGTATAATGGGTTTGGATATCAGGATGAAGTACATTCTTCCGCTGGGACCCATTCCCGCCCTCTCCTAAAGAATCAGTTTACTTCATCTCTGTACATATTTTACAGTCTGATAACACTTTTTTTTGTTATAGTGGGTTAATGTGGCGAAATTGGTAACTCTGATCCTCGTAACATTCTGGGTTCGTATCCCGGTGGAAATCATATATTTTTTCGGTAGATGAATTTTTTCTGCACATTTCAGGGTTCGCGAAAATTTGATATTTATGATAAGTATTAAAATATCCGTTATTTGATATATATCAACGATAAGAAAAAATGGTTAACATCTTCAAAATGGTGAGGTAAAATAATAAAACATGAGCTTGATTATTTGTGGGGTATAAAAGCAAAGGCAGCAATATCCAAAAATATTGAACGCAGTCATCGGGGATTACTAATTTATAATGTACTCAATTCGAAATTTTATAGAAAACATAGCCTTTAA
>JADDOH010003280.1:0-34766 GCA_016648135.1 Agrypnia vestita | reverse complement strand
AAATTAGAGGAGCTTCAATTGGAATGTCTAAGACATCCACCTTACTCTCCGGACCTTGCCCCAACAGATTACAATTTTTTTCGAAATTCGGATAAATTCTTGTAAAGGAAAAAATTCAACTCCGATGGGGCAGTCCAAACCGCCTTCAAAGATTTTATTGATTCCCGTCCGAATGGTTTTTTTAGTAAAGGGATCGATGAACTACCTATGAGATGGCAAAAGTGCATAGATAGCAATGGTACATACTTTGATTAAATAAAAATATTATAATAAAAAAAAATCGGCTTTATGTTCCTCCCATACTAAACGCCAATTTCATATGTAAGGACCTAATATCATTCTACTGCGATAGTTTTTTTTTTGTTTTCCGTCGCTTATGTATACGTTATATGATCGACAAAGAGTCAAATATTGTTTTGTGTAGAAAAAAAAAATTATGCGGGTAACATAATAAATGTACCGCGTTTATTTAATTTTGGTAAATACCTTTTATAATTTATAATTAAGCGGGGTAGTTCAGCCATATACTTTGTGGACACCGTGATTTTAGCTTGTCAAACGACAGACCGCACGAATTGAATCCTTACGTGAAACCGTGTCTACAAGCCATCTGGTTTTCTCGCCGAGGCATGTCATTTTTCCTACAGCACTCCACGGCGATGTATCGTAACTAGCTTCCAGCTGCACGTACTCGGCTCCCGCCTACAAGGTGCTCGCCACCGACGTCGGAGCCGGTGCGCAACAACTCACGTCCCGAAAAGACAATGGTCCGTCTCCTCGGCGAGCAGCTGTTCATTCCGATTATATTACAGAATAAATTCAGAGCGAAATATTAATCAAATACAGTTCATTAATAATTCTTCGAGTGTCTAAAATACACTCAGACAGAATTGTACACAGAATGTCGGCGTTTTCTTTTAATAACACCCTCCCGAGAGGCGGTGTCTCGAGAAACCTGGCGGAGAAGCCTCGTTAACCTTCAAATATTTTATCGGAACTACACAGACTGTTCTGTATTTTAATGTAGGTATAAGTTAACATAACTCTTATATATTACAACGATGGAGATTTTTTTTATTAAAAATTAAGCAAATAAAGTATGAACCAACTGCTCCTGCAAGAGGAAGCCGTTCTCATAATAATAATATTTTTCATACCTAAAGGTATGGCTATCGCAATAGCGCGGGAGTTTTGTTAGTGCAGTGCAGCAGCCGGCACCCACACAGTCACAACATCGACCCTATTCTGTATTCCATTGTTTATTCGATAGACGACCCTTTCCTCGAACCGTCCGTCCTAGCGCCCGTGGTCTGCGTGCAACATTGACCGTGGCGGCTGTCTCGGCTCTGCGAGTAATGTACGCACACCCCGGCGATAACATACGCGACCCGGTGACAGGTGATACCTATCCGAGCGCGAAGGACCACCGAGGCATGTCGAATTGTGCGTCGGTAAAAAAAAAATGAAAATGATCGATTTTGAAAAAATATATACATCGAGAGTGAGAGCGTTAAAGTCACGGACAATGCGATGATGTAAGATAAGTTGCAACATACCCGCGAAACAGAGTGGGTTGGCGATCGCCGAAAAAGGAAGCTGGCTCGAGACTCGTCATCCACCGCCGGCGGTGCCTTATCCCGCTCGCGGCTCGGCACTTCAGCACTCGGATGTGGAACTGGGCTTTTTACTGTACATTTCCAGCCAATCGCGGGACATCGGGAGCTAAGGGCGCTTCAAAACACCGCCGCGACCGATTATGAAAATACTACGGTTGTCTCGGGCGAGCGCAACTAACGTACACTGATTAATTCGACTCGAGATTTCTTCACTGGGGGGGTGTCGAAAGAAAAATTGGTAGAGTTTTCTTTTCACACTGACGCGAGAATGCGACTATTTCCTTCGGAAAAAGAGCGACAAACACTGGAACGCACTGCCCGGCGCGACGGTCCGCGATCGACTGGCCGCCCTGGCCGGTGGCAGTGGCCGCGGACGGCTCCCCCCCCCCCGGAGCACCTGATGAGAGACGCAGAGTGCACCGAGAGGTTCCGATGTGACACGATCGTAACCAATAAACCTTCAATATCCTCCCATTCGGACGATCATGACAGACACGTACCTGTGTGCGGCCATAAGTCATCAATAACTCATACATACACCTTCATGTCAAACAGAAAATATAACCGATAGAAATGCATTAAGCGAAGAAAATGCAATAACGCATAGGACATCAATTTAATATCAATATATGAGAGTAAACAGGTCTATATATTAAGGAAAACTGTACAAATACTTGGTGAAATTTTCCGACAAATTTTTAATATACCTATTATATTTGGGACACGGCCTCGCCTTACTAGGTAAAGACATGTGCCTTGATAGTATATAACAGAGAAAAATACAAAATACATACATCGCCCATCGACATAACTAAAATTTTGTGTAACTCGCCACTTGCTATATCTTTTTGTATGTCATATACATAGTTCTTCTTGTACCATATAGCTGTTTGAATCCATAATAAAATAAGAAGGTATGCACAGATGTAAAACTAATGCTAACAACTATACAATTGACTCCTTCCATGCACGAATTCAGAGTTTTTTGATGACATGCTGTTGTTGTTCAAACTGTTGTTCAAAATAAAGCAACATCTGTTATTATTAGAAATATGAAATGTATCGAGAATAATTAATGCACTATTAGGTGACCTGGTTTTAGATTACGAGATTTTGCAATTTTTTAGATTTTTTTTATTATTATTAAATAAATTATGATTTATTTGATTGATTACCATTTCTGATTGAACCACAAGATGAAAGTCGTCAGAAAAATAACAGGTAACAAACACTACGCGACAGAATGAGAAAAACCACTATCAGAAAAATGTGTGATATCCAAGATATTGTCAGATGGGAGAGACAAACGAGAAGGTATTGGAGAGAACATGTGAAAAGAATAGACTACCAAAGACTACCACACCTTGCCCTACATGGCAATCAGCATCAGTGGGAAGAAGGATGCCTGGAAGGCCCCCCAAAAGATGGAAAGACAGCTGGGAGTCCACATCACAAGAGGTGGTAAACTCTGCACAAACAGGTCCTAGTGGCCTTAAGGCAGTATAAGAAGAAGAAATAAATTATAAAATATTTAATATCATAAAACAAATCAATTTTTCATATTACGCGATTTAGACAAATTTATTTCTTCGTTTCAAATCTTAGAGACATATACCCACATAAAGTGGTAATAACGTCACCTTTTCGACCTCATTTATATTACACAACCGTGGTGCAGAAGCACTGTCCACTGACGAAATAACGCTAACGGCAGATGTCACACCAGGACACTTGCTGAATCGCACCAACAACGAACAGAGCCACTATTTCCATCAAACCAATTGGGAAACCAATTTCAACAACCCTACGTCTACCTCACTCAGTTTTGAGTTGGTAATTCTGCTGGATTCATAATTTTCTGCTCTACGAAACCAATCATCTGGTTTTACCTTAAAAATAACGTGACCAATTTTAAATTTCGAAAAATGTATGTTTTAATAAAGGTAACAGAGAGCGAAAACGAGGATTCTATCGATGTCATATACAGGGTGTAACGGAGCTAGTCCAAAGTTAAGTTACGTCAAAATTTGCAGTTTTTTTCTCAATATTTCTGACATCTCTTCTGTAAAACGTTCAATAAAAGTAATTTATAGAATATTACAAATTCATTCGCCAATTCACAATATTCATTTTAGTACAATTATTTTTTATTATAAAACGTATATACCTATACATCTATATCTTCTCTAACGAGAATGTTCCCTTCTTTAGGACAAGAAATGTGCTAAGACTAATTTTTAAGCATAGACACGTGTGGTGAAAGGGGGTTAAAAAGGGGCGTGGTTATTAATTAAGTAGGCAAAAAGTAATTATAATGGAAACAGGTTTAAGAGAGGGCTATTATAATTACATAATTTGTAACCACACCCCCCTTTTAACCCTCTCCCACCATAGCTAACAAATCTATCTGTTTATGTTTGAAAATTAGTTTTAGTACATTTCTTGTCCTGAAGAAGGGAGCATTGCTCCCGAAAGATGTAGAATTTTTGTAATAATATAATTAATCATGGTTAACACAAAGTATTTATTTTATTTGTAATATCTGATTTGTGTGAAATTCAGGGTAGACGCTAAACGCGATTTTTTTTATCCAGGGGTGTATAATACTTTTTTTATTATTTTTTAGTAAGTTGTTTAGAAAGTAGGTATGGAAGTCTTATTTTCTTCCATACCTACTTTCCCAAATAAAAATATAACTTTGTCTCTGAGACATATATAATATATCTTGATTGATGATGTCCCCCTGGGGATAAAATCCAGTATTGCATTCTTGAAAAATTTGGACATACTCAAAATATTCTGAATAATAAAGGGATATAAAAAATCTATCCAAATGTATTATTTTTATATAAAAACACCTTCAGTGTTTCATCGACAGCGGCTCCATAAGAGAAAAAAAAAGTATTTATTTGCTTTTTTCGTAAAAAAGTAAATTTTTTTTGCATTTGTTGCATTGCAAAGGTCATAAATTAGGTAGCTGTAAATAAATAAATTAAGTAAATTTTTTGTATAGATGATGCCGACCCAGTCATAAACATGTATTGTATAATTTTTTTACGTAGATACGTATCGTGTCCAATCTCCCCATAGGAGGAGGAAAGTGAAGTGTTATTGCGTGCTCGCCACCCGCGGCGCGAGGCGCGGGAGTGGTGGGGAAGGCGAGCGCATAAAACCGGGGACACTCGGGCGCACCGATCTCTTCAATTCCCGGGTCACGCTTTGGATAGGCAGGCTCGAGTACGCTCGCTCGGCAGCAAATCATATCGTTGCAATAAACTGGAGTAATAAATAGATCGTGTATTTCTCCACCTGAAACCCCATCACCGCATTCTCAGGCGGGAATACACTACACTTGGCAGACTTTTTAGGAGCAAAATTTAACATTAAAAGGAGAATATCCCTCTTCTGGAAATATGGTATTACGGATTTTCTGAAGATGGCTATTCAATTGTTAATTACTAGCAGCTACGAGCATTTAATAAGAGAAAGCCATTTCTCCGTGCCCCGGACACCATGGTGCCCAACGCATCGGACAAAAGGGTAAAAAAACGTCAATTAACTCCCGGTGAGGAGCTCAACGAATCGTGACGGGGTAATTAAATCAATTTCACAATGAGCTCGACATGTAACGGGATTCGGTGTCGGTACCGCTCACGAGGCTATACCAATTGCATTCTGATGCGTCCATTGTCATCTGCAGTTCCACCCCGTGTCACCGCACAACTCCTCAACCTTCAGATCGCTAATCTAATTTTCTGAACTGCAGCTGATGGCATCCCCCTTTATTAAAGGCCAGTGTTGCGTGTTCGTTGGTCTGAAGACAATCCTCTATGTTCAACCGTGATTTAAGAGCGGAATGTTATTTTAACCCATTGTATATACTAGCGATGCCGTTTGGCATCAGCACAAGTGTAGATTTTAAAAACATTCCGAATTGCTCAGATAAAGAGATAAGAACGTCAAAGTTCGCTTTTCTTTTTCATCATATTTCTGACTTATTTTTTGTAGAGGGAAACACTATCATGAAAGACATTTCTATCAAACATTAAAAATTCATTCGCTTTAATATTTACATGTCAAATAAAATGACAAAAACCTTACAAAAAATTTATTTCAAATTTCCACAAGGTTTTAATCACTTTATTTGACTTGTATCAAAGAGAATGAATTTTTAATGTTCGGTATAAATTACATTCAAAAGATGAGCCAGAAATATCGAAAGAAAAATGCATACTTTAATTTCAATCAGCGTTAGGCATGTTTCTATTCAAAATTGAATGAAGACTCCCTTTTAGTTTTTTCTACGAGACACCCTGAAAAAAATCACGAAATTCCGTTCTTAATGGGTTAAATGAATAACGATGGCGACATATTACGTAGTCAAATAAATTAAAATATTAGCGAAAACTTTTGCGAGGAAAAAAGTAAAAGAAAAATAAGGACACGATTAAGTACCCAGTTTCAGAAAATTTCTTTATTTACATTTTTTTGTATTGTTTTTTTTATAACATGGTATTTTCATTGTTAAATTATTTCTCACATATTAGTACATGAGCATGTTAGATGTATAACTTAATATTTCCATTTATGCAAAAAAGTAGTGTTACATAACACATTTATCCAAAACCTTCCTTTGATGTCGAAAACCTAATGTAAAAATAATTGTATTAATTAATGAAAACTCCCGAACTGCAAGAATCCGTGCCGGAATCCGTCTTATTTCGAATTCTTTGAATTTTTACATACTGCTCATACACATTTTTTCATTCAGATTCTCAAACAAAAACACTAACTCACCGTCACGCCGTTTTTCAGCAAAGATATTTAAGGAGGATAGAAGGCGACATTCTTATGCCAGATTCTCGCATTCTCGAAACTTCTTACGCACGCTTGTCGATGGCTGAGACTTCCGACAGGGATGATTCATCGAAAATCTGGTTTGCTTTATCACGGCAAGTTTTCCGCGGTTGTGGGCTCTCTAATGCTGTTATCAAAAACACCAACTTTATTCACGTACGTCGTAGCATTCTTAAACGGATGAACCAATGCCCGACTGACCTAGGCTAAACATAAATATTTTTAGCCCATCAGCCGCCACTACAATAATATTTGCGATATTAACTCATTAAATAAGAAAAACGAAGATAAAATATAGAGATTGAGAGATTATATACATTAAACACATTTTTAGATATTGAGCTTGTTGGTTAAAAATTTTAAAAATCTTGGGCCATTATCTCCACGACTAGGGATCAAAATAAAAAGATTAGTCTTAAATAATAATGATCGACAATTTACTGCCTAAATTCATTATTTTCCGCGGATGCTTAAATCAAATTATATCCATTTCTACATACAAAAAAAAATTGTGATGGAAGAATTATTATTAATATTAATTTATTTAAAATATCAAAAAATACGATAGCACAATTATTTACATTGTTTGATGCGGTAATCGCACACTTTCACTTGATAGAACTGACAAAAGAGTTCGTTTATTTTATGTTGCCGTGCGACACGGATAGCTTTCGGTATTGTTAATTTTATATTACTATGTGTTACGGAGGGACAAACAGACAATTGTATACATTTTTTACTTATTAAACTTTTTATTTTCTTTCATCTTACTTATTTATACATTCTTGTATACATATTTGCTTTTCTTTTTATCATTATTCTTTAAGCGTATATTTTTTTCCAGATATCATAAATCTTAAGCTTTATTAAGTGCATAGCCTAGTCCGTTACCAACCAGTCTACGATAAATTTGTAAAATAAATTTGTAAAACTTGTATAAAAAAAATAAGAAGAAAATTCGATGCATTCCTCCATACTACGCTTAAAAAACGCGTGACACCGTGCGTAAAAGTTTACGACAAAAATGTATTTTTGCCGTTTCAAAACAGAGTGATTAAGTAAAAAGAATTGAATAACGAAGTGAGAACATAAATTAGTTACGCCACTTATTCGAGCCGACGACATTCGATAGCTAATAATACGCATTTCGGACAAAAATAAAAGTAATCTGTGTGGGAAATTCGTGCCGAAAAAAGTAATCTTATGTAACAAAATTCGTTAATCTGGAGCGGGAGCTGTTTCATGCAATATGTATCGTGAGAACTAAAATATATTTTAAGAACGATTAGGGCTACCGATTGAAAACTTAGTCAAGTTAGATCAAATAATCAATATCCCGCGATAATATACTATTAACTGATAAAGCAATTATTTTACGGTACTTAAAATGATTTTTTTTCAATATACATACTTAACTTTGTCCTAAACACACGTTGATTTTTGCAATCATCACCCGAATATGAAGAAATAGTGCACCTCTCAAAATTGTAATGGCGACGAAAGCACGTCTAAACGCGAGCAGTACAAAATTACGAAGCTTAGAGCTGATAAGAGGCTAAGGCTACGTTCACATGACCGCGCGGTACCGCGCGGAACTACTCACCGCGCGGTACAAGATCTTAATAAATAGAGTTTATCGTCTACATTAACGCGCGGTACCGCGCGCAAGATTTTGACCCGCGCGGTACCGCGCGGTGCCGCGCGGATCAAGATCCTACAAGCCTGTATCGACCCGTTCAGTTGATCCGCGCGGTTTGAGACGGACAGACACATAGATCGAAGAAAATGAGTAGCGAAGACGTATCGATCGATTTGCTTATCGATGAAATTAAAAAAAGAGATGCCATTTGGAATCTTAGTTCGGAGGACTATTCGAATAAAATAATAAAAAGAAGATCTTGGTGATACCTTGATGAAATACCTTATAGCATGATCACTATGTTTTAAATCGTTTTCAATGCAATCATATAAAAAATCGAAGGATGTAACCGACATCCTGAGTTAGTTTAAAAAATTCTCTTCGTGTAGTCTCAGGTCGGGATATAAAGTAAAAAATAAGCTTGAAGAAAGTCTTTGACTTAAAATAGGATACACCCAGTATCTTCTTTGTCTTCTTCTGCGATGTTTCAGTTTTCGGTATAAAATCCGTAAGCAAATTGCCTCCTCCACATCCATTCTCTAACAATGTTTATGCCGGACTGGCTCGCGCACAACGCTGTCATGTGAACGCTCTCACCGCGCGGTACCGCGCGGGACCGCGCGGTCCATGTGAACGTGGCTTAAATTCCAACTCCCAAATAATATATTTGTCATCTTTTTTCAATAAACTCGCCTAATCTGATAGCGATAATATCAAAATTCTTGTCAGCAAATTATATAAATATATGATTAATTTCCCTTTCTTAGCATTACCCCACTTATAAATTGCAAAATGGCACAAATCGCTCTTTGAGGGCGGATTACCTTATTTTAAGAAGAAGAAGATATTGGAAAATAAAGTAATACGAAGTAGATAACACACAATTTTTGTAAAAAAATCAATAAGGCAGAGATACCTTATAGCAATATTTTAGAAGTTATAATGTTTTGAAAAAAAAATGTGTCAAATAATTTAAATGCGTATTTTAGAAGTTATAATTTTTTGAAAAAAAAAATGTATCGAATAATTTAAATGCGTACCTCGTTTTCGTTTCTCAAGAGACGTGGCTGCCAAAAGATAAAATCAAGTGTCCCTATATTTTACCATTATAGCTAATATAATACATTTTATCATTTAGTAGCTAGCTGATATGCAATGATTCAACTAGGCTCACCACGTCTGTAGAGGTGGACAACAAGGATGGAACGTCACACATTCATTTCCTGGCACGCGTATTTCGCTTTTTCCACATGCATATATATATATATTTCTTTTTATTATTATCTATTATATTCATATCATACATAGTACATAATTTATTGAATTCAATAATACATTCATACAATAAAAGCATTTTACTCGCCATTAAAGAGCTGACGCTCTTGCATATGGGAGGAATAATCACATAAGTTCATTTCATGGATATTGAAATTGTAATAATAAGGTGTTAAGAATATTGAGAAACAAAATAAATATGTATATAGTGAAGCTCATGGGAATTTCAAGTGTTTTTTTTTAATTGAATTTTGAAGTCCATTTTTAAATGACGTAAGGTCTTGATTTTTTTTAATTGTTCGGGTAATAAATTGAAATTATACATTCTAACATACGATCATCGTTTCTTCAGGCTTTGATTATACCTAATTGTGGCAGGTTCCTCGCGGTCGTCCTCGATTTATTGCATCATCCACATCCACTTTATACTTTTCGCTCACACTAACCATATGGCCGAAGCCACCGTGTAAACTTTTCTTGGTTTTCTGTTCCCGTGTATTACACCCATCTTGTCTAAAGATTAATTACTGCCTGTTTTAACAGCACACGAAAAAATGATGAAAAATAAATATCCTTAATTTTGACTAAATCGCTAAACAAACTTTTCCGAATATTGACTGAAAATCCTGAAAATTTTCCAACTTAGTCCAATACTTTAAATCTAAAGTGAAGTAAATAAGTGTCTCAACCTTAATTTTAAGGCGGTCGTCTAGCAATGTGAGCAAAACACCCCATTTTTTCTCCTATCTTTTCTTGCGTTTTTTTTATCACATTTTGATTTGGAAAGATGTCATTAAAAATTATTCAACAGGTTCCATATATTGTAAATAAGGATATCCTCTAAATAAATGCTTAGCTGAAATCAGCAATATCCACAAAGATTTTGTTTTTTGTTTTTATTTTAAAATAAAAATATCTATTATTTTGATTATTGAAGTAAAAAAGTTATCAACTACGTAAAAAGGGTTTAAAAAATACAAAAAAATTAAATGTCTTGTAAAACATAAATTTTAAGTCGATAAACAAAATGACAGATTTTGTAATAATTTTAAGATTGAAAAAATTGATTTAAAAAAAAGACATCAACCAGTCCGCATAGTCAGACACGGCCCACAAAGTGGAGCAATTTTCTTCATTTTTAAAACATGGTAAGTTTGGTAACTTATTAATTGATTAAATAATTTAGATTGTGTCAATTTGAGAAGATATCCGTATTTAAAATATATATGGAACTTGATGAATAAATGTTAATATGATATCTTTCTATACAAAAATGAGATTTCCATGAAAAACGCAAGAAAAGATATTGTGAGTTTTGCTCAATTTGCCAGACGATCGCCTTAAGTCCGTACAACATTAAAAGACAGATATACAATTAGGACAATTTAGGGAATTGAACTGAATTTAAATATTGTAAACTTCTGATTATTCAGGAGGGATGGAGAAAAAATCTCGGATAATCCATTTCCCTGTTAATCCAAAAGCATTGAAAATTTTACCAAAAATACGTCATTAATTACGCGCTCTTTTGTAAAGAAGTGATAATGACAACTGGACGCGACTAATCCTCATAAGGCACTAAATCAAACTAACGAAAGTAACGAACATGGTTTAAGAGACCAATTTTCAAACAAGACGGATAGCTGATGTTTTCAATTTTAAACATGTGTTTGGGCCAACGTGGAACATTTTCATATTAAAAAGTATTTTTCGAGGAATTTCATATTCGTCCCGGATAATCCTTATCGGACAATCAGGAGTCTTCTGTATACTCTAGCACAAATCCTAAATTTATAACCACAGGTGATATTTTATTATCTATGGTTGTCATCGAGCATTTCCAAATTGAAAATATAATATTTTGTTGTAGGTACTCACGCTTCCGTATCCGCGGGCCAGACGGATAAAAGTGAAAACGACCTTTTCGAGCGATGTGTGTTAACGCTAAAATGTGTAAATATGTTATGTAGCAAAAGTGTTGTCTGTAAGAACCAACAAAATCGCGGGAAAAGTTCCATACGAACGAGACTATATTCGGCTTGTGCAGTGTACGTTCCGGAGGTCGTTAAACTAATAAATTATTTCAATATTGCCCGTAACAACATTAGATAACGTTACGGTTGGCGGGCTGCAAAGAGATACTACCACTCCCCCCCCCCCACCCTCCCCGCACACTTCCCGTCCTCTGGCAATAGTGAACATATTTCATAAAAATCTGGTTATGCATGCTTACTTTTCATATGTCGATGAGACGGACTACCAAGAGAGCTCCGATCAAATATTTCATAGAAAAAATGCACATTTTAATAATATTTTAGAAGGCCCCCGTAGATGCCAACTAACTTACAATCACGCCGGTGATAGGCAGAGGGTAGAGCGCCACACCTTCTGCCCTGATGAACAACTCTCGCCTCGTCCACATGTCTTCTCGCGCGAGCTCGACGATCGTTGATGCCTTTAACAGCGTGGTGATGCCAAATCTTTCGCGGGCGTTCTCTATTTCTGGTGACGTCAACTATCGAGACAAGAGCACATTTACATTCTTTCCAAATTTGTTCATTCTTTACTCTATCATAAATGGAGATAATAGGCGTGCAGTGAGAACATTGAAGCATGACTGTAACGTAAGCATATATATTTTGAAAACAATCGAATTAAAAGATATACATATCTCGGTACCTACTACTATCACAATTATTATCATCATATTTTTCAGATAATATATCATCATATTTTGTGGCATAAAATTTTTATTTCGACGTCTTTTTCCAAAATATCGACGGTCCCTACGTATACTGTATAATGTCGAATCTGCGAAAATTCCTTTTTCGTTTTATTGTCTTAAAACATCCAATTTACTCTATATTTTGGGACAGTGTATAAAAAAGAATTTTCGTTTGACACAAAAAAAATAGGTATATTAAAGGAAAATTTAACTTTTTTTAATATTATTAGAAAATTTTGAGTAAACCGGATGGTTTAAGATACTAAAACGATAATCGAATCTTTGCAGATTCGACAGCATACGTAGGGACCGTCGATATAATATGTCTGCATAAAAGTCATGCTTAAATGAGTAGCTTGTTGATGTAGTTTTATTTACTTTTTATTTTATTTACAAAGTAAAAGATTAAAGCGTTTGAATAATATCTGCTCCATACATCTATTAGTCGCTCACAATAATATCTATAAAATTACTTATTTAAAGGTGATGTTTGTATGTGCGTTATACGTTGGGTTAAAGCCTATAAAATGTGTCTGCGAATAAGTCTATGCCAAGGGAATTCTCGTATTGCAAGAATAAGTTTATGATTCTACTGATAACCGAGTTTTTTGCGGCCTGAGATTTATAGTTTTTGGGTCGGAAAAGAGTTGTACGAGTCTTATATCGTGAACGACGGGTTGGTACGTGAAAGTCAATACTTGACAATAACTCAAATATGTAGTGATTATGATACTAGACTATAAGCCTAGTGATCCAGTGGTCGGTGGTAGCCCCATTCCAGGATACCAGCAAAAGTCAGTTCTATTTTCAAGCACAAGTGTTTAGCTTATTTTGAAAATAGTAAGAATATTGCTGCGACACGTATTCCATGTTCGCGTCTCTATCTAAAAAAATGTACTCACTGCACGCGCCTGGCGGATAGGGAAGGTACTATAATGGCTTGCGCTGGTTGCGTCATTCTAATCTGCGCATAAAATACATGCGGTGAGGATTCATAGCATCAAACGTTCATTTACGTGTTTTCAAGGCGAATCTGAGAGAATCTCGGAGACTTGTCTCGAAAGCGCTAAAAGGACAGTTCAGAGTCGAACGCGAAGAAAACTACGAATCACTGCGTAGTGCATTATGTACACATAGCCGAATGATCTTTACCAATAAACGTGTGAGATGAGATATGAAAGTCTCATCTGTAGAGACAAACCTTAAGGTGAAATTTTGGATGTGGATAGAGCTACACTCGTATAAACGATAAAGGGGGAAACGGTGTGAGGGTTCGTTAGTTATGTATGTTTCTCTTTGCACATACTGAGAATAAGATTGCATCCATTGACACCCATTATTGTTATTTTGATATATACATCCATAATATGTATGCCTTGTACACTTAGTTTGTAATGTACATATTATTAAATAAATTGAATTGAATTATTACACCGACAGAGAAGATTTTTAATAATTTGCATCATTGAAAATTTTACATTTACATTAAATTTTACAGATTGCATCCACTGACACGCATTATTGTTATTTTGATATATACTTCCATAATATGTATGCCTTGAACACTTAGTTTGTAATGTACATATTATTAAATAAATTGAATTGAATTGAATTATTACACCGACAGAGAAGATTTTTAATAATTTGCATCATATGAAAATTTTACATTTTTCAAAGCAACTTTAGAAAACAATTTTATGGCAATGGTAAAAACTGAAGTAAGAAATGAAAATACCATTTTTATTAAAAACATTGCGGTTTACGACCTCTAAGTTATAACATTGGGTCAAAAAAGTTAGTCACCGAATTTTGGGATAAAGGCTATTTAATTTTAAATGCATCTTACGAAAAAATATTGCATTCGTGTCAAGATTTAAAGCTGATTTATAAAACACCTTTAGAAATGCATACAGCGGCCGGCACTGGTTACTTAACAGTTATTAGTGCGCTACTATTGGGAATTATTAATAAATTTAAAAGTCTTTTCGAAAAGTAGCATTGTATTAATAATAGGCTTTACTATGTAAATAAACTGATAAAACTTGAAGCTTTTAATAGTTTTACCGAGGAGCGGTTTTATTGTATTGAACTAGCAGCTGTAACCCGTCAAAAATGAGGTATTTTTACATGCCGGTTCCGAAAGAATAAGTATCTACTTATTTATAGTCGACACCCATGAAATAGTAATAACGACATTACGTTACGACAAAATATTTGAACATTGTTTGAATTATTTCCGTGCCGGCAGTTAATGGTACTATTTTAAACCCTAGCGATTGTGCGTGCGCAAAGCTAACGCGACAACATAATTAAATAATTAATAATATAAATAAAATACACATCAAAATAAAATCAAAATTAAATTGAGAAAAAATATTCCGGTACCTACTGGGAATCGAATCCGAACCTTCTGGGTGAGAGCCAGGCATCCTAGCTACTACACCACACAGAATATGTCATTGATTGTGGAGAAAATGTTTATGTATCTAAAGAAAATATATTGTGCACTCTCTAATATTTTTTTAGGTACAAATAAATGGTTCGCGTCTTTGTTAAGTTCTATATGTTGTCTATTTTTTAAGGATCCCGCACATACGGTGACGACAGCCTCCGTAGGTTTCCGCGTTCGAGTTTGCTCACCCGGGGGTTCAAGTCCCAATCTCCGGCGGTTTAATGTTTTTTAGCCGTGAGTTCGAACGAAATTACGGACGTTACACGAAGTTACGGGGACAGACAGATGAACGGAGAGACGGATGGACAGACGAACAGACAACGAAATTATCATAATTGGGATTGTTTCAGTAACAATGTTGTCAACTGGCTAAATTTCGGTTGCATCAACTTGTTTTATAGTGGGTAAACTTTTGTTAAAAGCATAGATTTTTACCAAAACGGGTTACTTGATTGGCGGATAACGTAAAAATCTGCGCTATAAACGAAAGATTACTATAAACCAAGTTGATGCAACTGGCTCTAATGCCATCGACTGTATATACGAGTACCTACATACATAATCGGCCGTATTCCGAAAATAGCAATATTGATATTTCTGTATCTTGAGAGTTATTGTATAACATTGTAATGCCGCCAATTTTGACGTTTTAAATTAATGAATTCCATCAATCAGAAAGCTCTAAAACGTAAACAAACATTAAGATATTCATAATTTGTGAACACAAAAAATTGAGAAAATTGGCGGCATCACAATATTATACAATAACTGTCAAGATGCAGCAATAGCAATATTGCTATTTTCAGAATACGGCCGATTTCTCACGTGAAAATATTTCACAAGTTTAGTGTACTGTAGGTATCACTGACAGCAACATGTTTATCGATGTGATTGATAACAATCACACAAATACAATAACGTAATTACGCGCGGGGCAAACACGTCAAGATACAACATAGCCCGGGAATTTGGCTGCGCTGTCAACACCTGTCACAAGGAAAAAAATACAACATGGGGAGACACGGTAAAGGATAATAATTATAAAATTGCTGTAGATGTAATATTATCACAAAAACTTTTAAGTAACCTGATATGTCTTGATTGTTTGTAAGGAGGACCATTAAGTGGATTGCAGTTTACAAATTTCTAATATAAATAAATTTGCTCATTTGTAAATAGGTTAATATTTATATACCTAGTACTGGGTAGGTGTGTAAGATAAAACAGATTTCTACTATAATAAATATTCGATCCGATTTTTCAAATGAATTTTTTAGATTTAAACTTTAATGCGAACTGTGTGGATGTTTTTGAATACTACAAATAATTACAAAAATTTTAAAAATATTTTTATTTTTAAGTTTAACAAAAAAAACTGTTCGGATACAAGTAATGTTACAAATAAAATATGCTATAGGTACTTTTAAAATTATTTGTGTAAAAGATCAAGAGCCGCATAAATTACTAATCTATAACATCTTAGAATTTACAACGCAATAGAATTTATATATAGTGTTGGCAATAAGAAACTTTCGAGCGCACAATAAAAAAATGATTCCTTGTGCTCTAGAGTCCCCGCATGAATTGTAAACAAAGCCCGTCAGCAGTCAGAAGATACAGGAATAAATTTTATCAAAATGTTGATGACCCCTGAATTCAGCAAACTAATTTGATAACATATAAATTGGATAGGCATGTATGATATGACTCACATTGAATGTAAGTACATATGTATGTACATTATTAGTATGTGAAAAGTTTCAGAACCCCCTTGCTAACTCATCAATAATTTAATAAAATGCACAATTTACATTGGACTTATCATTTATCATATTGTTATTGATCATACATGATGACATATTGTATTAATTATTGAATGCTTGCCTTTGTTTTGAGTAGTGTAGTATTTAACACATACCAATTATGTAGGCCCACCATGATACAGGGGTTGCACCTAATAATGCGAGTAAAAGTATTATAGGAATGTAGTAATGAATGAATATTTAATAACAATATACATATTACCAATGTACATATGTGAAAAATTTTTGACCAAAGTATAATAATTTTAAAGACGGGTATTCAAAAGATAAAATATACGAAGGCATCAGCATCAAAACAAATATTTTAAAAGAGAGCAAGGATACCCAATGGTTTGAAATAAATTTTCAAAATCAAGAAGAAAGATGCACTGAGGATCAAATAATTATTATTTGTCTCACCAATGTAGTTTTTAAAGCCTATCAGAATAAAAAAAAATGAATGATAAAGGTATTTTTCTTGTAATACTATATATTCTAGGGATAACCCGAGTATGGAGTTAATTTCAATCATCTATAAGAAACACCACCGATAAATTTGTACACTCTTCGTACAATCTATAAAATTGAATCTGTAGTTTTAGACTACACTGCTATTTGCCATAATACGTAAACATCGTTAGATGATCATTATAACCATTTAACCAATCGGATGAATGTAATCAACAAATATAAAAAAAAAATCTAAATTTAAAGTGCTATCTTACAAAATCTTGATTGGGTTTCATTAAAAGAATTAAATCTTTAAGGAAACAATAAACATTCCATTTCAAAATAAAACTATTAAAGATCAAATTAAAAGAAGAGCAATATTAATTGTATATAAAATAATATTGATTGTATACAAAATAAACCCATCATTGAATAAATACCGGAGTGAATAAACACACATGTAAATAGAACATTTTTATGAAAAATAATGGACTGTAACCATTTTCGAAACATTTCTGTAATTTTATTAAGTGTTTCAATTTTAAACATATATATTTCAAAAATCACAAGGTTAGTGAGGTATGATGCATGTAATATGTGCATAACCAGATTGTAGCATAAAGGAACCTGTATAAATATATTTGTTATATAAACAATTACTTACACAAGTATGATTGCACAGCTTTTCATTTTAAGACTAATAAAAGAAAATATTGAATAATGAATACAAAAATGCAAGATAAAAACATGCACAGTATGAATACTTGGGTATGGAGGTAAATAATGAAGAGATATTCGAGAAAATAGTATTGTAAAGCTGTATCATCAACAAATATATAAATATTTAACTCATCGGTTATCAATATCGAAAAATCATGTACAAATTCTTGTTATTTGAATAAATAAACCAAAAAGTGTAATCGATACAAACGTTTTCAGAGAAAAATCTAGAGAATTCTAAACAACGTATGGTTAAAAAAATAACGCCAAAAATCACACGATTATAATATGATCGATATGGACATATTATACAGATGATAATCAAAATAAAGTAAAACTCACCTCTTTGGAAAATAATTTCGAATATAACAGAATTTACAAAACAGACCACACGGTTAACAAGCACTGTCAAATTTGAGCAAATTTTGGAAGGTTAACCAACATACAAATATTGTATGTTTATTGATTTCACCGCTGTTGTGTAAGAAAAACAAAAGCTAAAAGCACCTACCTGGCTTTTCCAAGTAGGTCCAATTTTTAGTCGCTTTATGGATCGGCGCCGTTTCTTCTATGGAAAACACTAAATACAAATACGATCTCGTTTCTTGTATTTTCTTTCTATGATTATACATACATGATTGACATTTGACAGATGTCATTAAAGTTAAGTTAATGCAGATTATATTAAATAATTTGTCGAAATCGCATCGAGATGTTAGAAAAGGTTCATCTTTCAAGTGATGTTTTCACAGTCTGCATGCAACATGCGCTTTCTACCGAAAAACAGGAAATCATGGGTTTACTCATCGGACAGGTATTTATTACCTATTAATTGATTTTGCCTATTCAAATTGCCTATTCATTATTATTAAAAAATTTCAAGTATTTCCCATTGTCTACAAACCATATTATCTATAAAGTTTCTTAATATACATACATTAACTTCTTTTTCTACCCCTTATCCTATTGGGTCAGGGTCCCTGCACCTCATAGGAGGTTTCAACTTTTCCTATCTTGGGCTTCGCTCTCCACAGTCCAATTTATTTGCAACCTTGCTCCGCAGCAGTATATACATTAACTTACCAAAGAAATGTAGCGGGCTCTGTAATGTTATTTAAAATCGCACACAATCTACTGTTATTTCATATACCAAATCGCAACAGCAGACAGTCGCTGTCAGTTCTCCCTCTTTGCTAGACTGACTTTTAATAAAACTTTTTTATTTACAGATCCACAAATTCATTTAATTTAAATGGGTTGTAGTGAAGAGTATGGGTTTTATTATTATATATTTATTACCACATTGATATTTTCAACTCGAATTTACAGGACATAGAATGAAAATTAATTTCACAACCGAACCCAAACTAGATTACTCAGTTTACCTACCCTTCTACTCCTATTCTTCGTCCTTATCCTATATTCCCCCCCTCCCCCTCTCAACATATTTTGTGAGCAACAATCAACCTTATATTGTCACACTTAACATTTATCACTATTTGCAGTTTATAATTGGCATGATTTCCTACTTTGTTTTCGTTTGTGTTAATTTTCCCCAAGACAAAAATACAATTTTTGTCTTTGGGATTTTTGGGACTTGGGATGGGACAAATAGATTTACTTAAAAATTATATCTAACTAGTTACTTACCTATAGCTTTAACAAACATTTTCAGGTCAATGATAACTCTACTCTTGTCTCCATATCTGCCTCGATAATCTTACGAAGATCGGATAAGAAACCTGATAGAGTAGAAATATCCGAGGAGCAACTTGTGCAAGCCACTGAATATGCTGAAAAACTAGCTCGACAAGTTGGGAAACCCCTCCGGGTAGTTGGCTGGTATCACTCACATCCTCACATTACGGTGTGGCCATCACATGTTGGTCAGTTTTATGTTATTGGGTTTTTAAATCTGAAAGAGGTATGCATGCAAGTGCTGTAGACTGATTTAACATTGTTTATGTTCTCTCCAATGTGAGGGAACATAAATGTTAGATCTGATTGTTAATGGATCTCGGAGGTTTTTTTTCATTTTCCACAGGGTCTGGAATAAGTTAAAGCGCTTTCTTCTAGTGAAAAGGAGGCAATCTTTTAAATAAGCTTTTATTTTGGCTTATTTTATTTTTAGTATTGAATTATTTTTTCTTGTAAGCAATACAAATCAATCCTAAACACTATGAAAGGAGTCTGTTTAGATCCCCAACAAAGTGCACCACAGAGAAGATATCATTATATTTTATATTTTTAAAATAATTAATTAATCGAAAGTCTGATGAGTATTATATTATATAGTATTATATATATATGAGATTCTTAAGTATACTAATAAAGTAGAACCTCGTTAATTCGAAATTCAAAGGACACAAAAACATTTTGAATTACCAGAACCCCGTTAACCGGTCAGATGCCAGCCGTACATAACGCAGAATGTACCCTGTCTGCCGCGCAATTTCGCGCGCGATTGCTGTTTTTTAGACACTTTTTTGTGATGGCTATCTATATTCACGTAAAAATCAAAAATAATCACTAAAAAGTTGCAGTTTCTGGTTTCTCAATATACATACAAACTTCAATAATTACTTGTACAATTATTACTTATTCATTAATTGTAAAAATAAGTAACGAAATTTAATGTCAGAAATGTACGCATATATTTATCGAATAAAACCATGGAAGCAATAACACTAAAGATATTGTATTTGAATATTTTCGTTCTAAATATATAAAAGAATATAAAAATACTTAATTTTAACACTTTTTTTTTTAAATAATACCATTTTAACAGATAAATAACACAAGTAATGCGCGGTTCGAAGACGACATTTGGAATGATTTTTTGTCCGGTTTGTGCGGCAAATGAGGTTACTTGACAAATAGAACTTGTTCATTCATTCAAAAACTTGAGATAGAACCAATGATAAGCTTTAAAAACTCATAAACGCAGGTAAAATAGGCCGAATTTGCATACGTATCTAGGGAGCGCAGATATGCGCTCCGGCACATAGAGGGTACAAAAGTTTTTACACAGATCTGCGCTCCGGTACCCGACCGGTTAATGTGAAATTCGAGATTCTAAAAAAAAATGCGATGCAATTGTGAAACTTGCCAAAAGTCGTGAAACTCATGAAAAAAGTTAATAATTTTGTGTAAAATGTCTTTATTTATGCATATTTCAAGACATCATTTAGAAAATACAATATTTATTTTGCTCTTACAAAAATCACGACATTTCTATTACTAAAATACCCTATATTAAAAATATTTGTTGTTCTCACTTGCAAAAAAAATCGAAATATTTTTTCAATTTTGTATAAGCAATTTAAATTTTTTTTTTAAATTATGTAAACTAAAATGTATTGATTTATGGCGCAAGGGGCTAAAAATTATTTTGAATAATGAATTACTGGGGTTTTTGAATTATCAGGGTTAATCTACGCTATTAACATTTTGCGTTTTGAAATTTTTTTTTGGTTGGTTCTGAAAAATTATTTATTTTGGCGAATTTTAAATTACATATTGGGATTCAAATATATAAGGTTTTTCTTTATTGGAAATTTAATGCGAAAAAACACACTGCACTACTTACTTAATGATGATAGTAACTTTTTCTGAAGCGTTGAATCTTCTCAGCACACAATACAGCTATTTTAAAAACTCATTCCCACATTTACACTTTGTACCATGTTGCTATTATATCAATATATTTCAAAGGAAAAAATTAACCTTTTTCTGTAGAACATATTTTTTCATTTATAACACAGATTAATGCAACAACTTAAATATTATATAGGTATTCAATTTTTAACAAATTTTCAACTTATAAAACTTTAATTAGATTGAATAAAAAATACTTTTAAAAAGTAATTTACATGAATTTCTTAGCCTCATATTTTTTATTGGAATTATCATTTATCATTCGTACTGCTATAACTTACCAATTAACAATTGGTAGTTGCGATATCCTGATCTTTGTAATGAATGATGAAATTAGTTACATTTGGCGATAAAATTTGCTAAACGTAGGAAATGAAATTCTGAGGTAGTTCTGAATGGAAATGAAACTCTGATGTATTACCTTATATCCTTTTTGAATTACAGATTTGAACACGCAAGCTATGTATCAAAGAATGGATTCCAGCTTTGTGGGATTAATCTTTGCTGTTTTTCTTACTGATCAAAGTTCTAAGGCACACGAGGTTGGTATTTTTTCACGTTTTATAAAAATTTTATGTTGGGCAATATTGTTATGAATCTGCAGTATTACTTGGCAAAAGTGACAAGATAATATTTTAAAAGACTTTTTTAGTAAAAATTTATTACAGATTGCTCATTTTTTTTGGGTTTCACATATCTATACCTACTTTGTTTTTTTAAATTTTATGCTGCAACAGGCCCATTTACAAAAGCGAAACATCACAATACACCCAGGCTTAAGTAAATCACATAGATTAATTGTGACCTCACCAGGAATCGAACCCGGAACCCTTGGTGTGGGAAACCAGTGTTATGCCCACTAGGCTGCGAGGGCTCAATGGCTGTCTGTCAATTGACCGATCTGATCTAAATTTTGCATACTTATTCATTAGGACCCGGTGGGTAATGTGACATTTCCCCCCTCGCCCTGTTATATTTTCTATACAAATCTGTACAGTTTGACAGATCAGACTCAAATTTTGTATACTTATTCTTGACCTGGCGGAAAACATGGAACATATTTCTCCCTTCCCGCGATATATTCTGTACAAAATTATAATATTTCTTCAGAACCTGGCGGAAAATATATGCCACATTTCTCCCTCCCTTTACATCAACCCTTCCTCCCGATATATTCTCTATTCAAATCTATACCGTTTGACAGATGTGACCCATTTTGCGTATTTACTCTCCCCCTTTGCACTACTCCTTCCCCAGATATAAATGTAATGCACTCCAAATTTAATTTAATACTTTAATTCCAAATTGTAAAATGATACCTCTCCCTCTCTCAGTGCTCTAAATGTTTTTCTTGATACAGAACTCGAACCTTTTTGCGATAATTGGTTTCATTTTCTTTGTAATTAATAATCTTTTTTAATTTGATTGGCCATGGCCCTTCAGAAACATTGTGGAAAATTAAAATGAAAAATGTAGGAGAATGATAAACAATTGTTATGTTAAATTTTGCTTTGATATATCTAATAGAATCTTGATTATTACGTTATCTATTAGTAGGTTAGGTAAAATAAGGGTAGGTAAAATAAAATAGAACATTTGTACAGAACCTAACCAAGCATTTCTCAGTTGCATTTTTCACCTCTGATGAAAATATATCATGTCATTCCCCACCACTCTCCTGGACGTCCCATCCACCTCCTGTATGGATTAAATGGTAACATTGATATTATTTAGGCTTGCTACAACGGCACATTGCCCCCACAAACTTATTTATCTTATCCAGGCAACGCCGTGTATAGACCACTAATTAATCATAAAATTTACATTATACCTTCCCCATATTTCATTATCAATCTAAAAAGTTTGGTAATAGTTGGACTGCATGCTCAGTAATTATGTTAGGTGAAGATCTAAAACTTGACTGGGGTGTCCTTTGTATTATAAATTTGCTAGTATCATTCTGGTGTAGTTTGTATTTTTAAAATAATTTTAACCAATTTAATGTTTTTGCAGGTCCAAGTTACGTGTTTTCAATCAGCTGATACCTCTTCATCACAGTTAAGGCGAGAAATCCCTTTAGAGATAGTTCAGTCGGATTCATCTCTTCTTTCTACGTGCCTTAAAGTAAGATTTTCAAAAAATATACAATTTTTTGCACATCTTGAAAGCTATGGTGTGTGGTAGGCATAAACATAGGTTATACTGTTACCGACAGTGCTAACTAGGCAGGAGTGTGCAGCGAGTCCATTGAGGCGTGACATTTCCAAACATATATTTTAGAAAAAAAATTACGAGATATATGTTTTATTTAGATTTTTTTTTCGAATATACTTTTACATAAAAGTCATGCTTCATTGTACTTATTGCACGCCTCTAACTAGGCATAAGCTATGCAAAAATTGGGTGCGGTTGTCTTTTGAAATTGATTACACAATGAATGCAACTTATTTTTTACTCAGTTTTGAAATATCCTTGCTGCTCCAAACATCCATTCATACACACATATTATTGTCGCAAGAGTCTAAAACACTAGAAACATGGAGAAACTAATTTAATGTTCTCTAACACTCGCAAAACCAACATTTTTTGTATAAAAGTACAGACAGGCACACGCATGAGCAGAGTTATTTCTGACATTTCTGCGATTACACAGATAAAAGCGAACCGTACAATTTGACCAGAGAAACAAGCGACAGACATCTGGCACGAGTGAGTATTACGCGAAATTGAGCTGATCTGTCTGGTGACAGACAAAAGTACAGCAAAGATTCTAGTGATGTGAATTAATGTGAACCTATGTGAAATAATCTAGAAACAGTTAGTGTGAATTTAAGAACGGTGCTGTGATTAAATTTGTGCAGTGACTGTGTAATAAATAAGTTTTAATTGTTTTTTGTGTTTCATTTGTCTCCCACAGCCACGACCCCGTGACATTATCATAAAATTAAGAACTCCGCATTATCACAGATAATGTAATAAATTTCCAAAGATGACCGCATTCACTTTCTGCATAGCATATATGTACGTAGCTAGTAGCACTGTCAGTGATAAAGTGATCTAAGTTCATACCCACTGCATGCCACTGCCTATTCACTACCATTCTACCAATGCAACATAAAAAATAAAAACGATTTGTAGTTTTACTAAATATTTGCTGTTAAATCAAAATTAAAATTAAAAAAAAAATATTAGTTACTACTATTTGAGGGATTTAAATAAAAACAGAAAAATCAAATTTTATAATAATTTTTTAATCTTGCCAAGAAACAAATTTTATAAAAAAAAATTGTGCATGTACTCATGTACGCGCGGTAGAAGCTATACATAAAAAGTAAAATAAAGAGAAAATTATATATTAATGACGCTCAAAGTATTTATTTATAAAAATCTATACTGATCATTTTCGATTATTTTATTGAGTTTCATGAAAAGAATTAAAACTCAGATCTACTTACAGAAATGTAACCTCGAATATTTAAAATAATAGGGAGATTTTACATATTACAAATACCGATGAAAATATATGAAATAGATTCATAAATATTAATTATATTCTGTGAATTAGTATGGATAATGTGGTGTGATGTTTTCATTTATAATTTTTATTATAAAAGTCTTTAAAAATATGACCCCATTAAAATGCATGTGATTGCTCATGATACATATATCAATATGCGTGTTTAGTATAATGCCGTAGTATTTGAACATCTGGGTTCCATACAGTTGTGACACATATAGGCGTAGACGTATTTCCTAGATCGAAGAAAAGATTGTTTTATTAAAAGCAAAAAAAGTAAAAGAAAATTATTTGGGCAAACAAAAATTTTCTTAAATTAATAGTTCACGTCTTAGACAGTCCCTGCTCTCAATGTGCAATATAGTATACTTTTGACAGCGTAGTGAGAATCAGTGATGGCTATTTCATGTAGTTACCATACCAGCTATCTAATTTCATTTTTTTAGCCATGAATACGAACGAAATTATTATATTTAGATATAACTGGAACACTAATTTCATGTGCATTTCGTGGTCTTACATTTTCGCAACTGCTACTTCCCGCTACATGCCCCATTGCATACTGTTAACCTCTACACACGTGTGCGAAACTTCTGTTACAGAAAAAAATTACCCTCAATTTCGCCAGAAGAAGATAACTTCAAAAATTACATTATGTTTTTTCATCTTACATTTTTCATCATCATCATCATATATCATAAGGATTTGATTTGATAATAATTGCTAGTGCATCTTCAAATAGCTGGATTGCGTCTCTTCCAGAATAATGTAGATTCGTTTTGTTTGTAGGATAAATACATCACTGACGGTTAGTTACGATTTTAAATGGTGTGATGTCTGATCATACCGTGCAGAAACTGATTGTTTGATATTTTTTAATACCTACAATATTATTTGAACAATTTATCGAGGATAAGGAGGAAAAAACAGCTTTATTGTGGGTTTCACGCTAACGAGCTATATGTAACAATTGTTGGAAAATGCGCACAGACTTTTCAGAGAAATATGAGCTATTGCATTAAAAATTATAACGACTACACATACAGCCATATTTAGTCGTTATTTTATGATTTTTATAGACATTAGTTCAACTACCAGAAATTTTAAATGAAGAGGAATATGAAACATTTTACAATGATACGTCAGGAATGCCAGGAGACTTTTTGACAGAACAGCATAATGCCGCAGTACGGACCATAGCCTTGGGACATATTGCGGAAAAGGTATGTTATTAGTATATACCTATATATGTATAGAACCTCGTTAATTCAAAATTCAAGATACCAAAAAAAAGATAATCTGGATTTGATAACAAAATTTGCAGAAAATCATAAAACTTGTGAAAAAAAACATTAATTTCGTGTAAAATGTACATAATTTTGCATATTTCTGGTATGTAGTCGTCTCGAAAATGCAATATTGTGCTATTGCGAAGATTGCACCATTTCTATTACTAAAGTATCCGATATTGACGTATTTGCAGTTCTCACAAAAAAATGAAATATGTAATAAAAACAAAAACATATATATATATATATATATATACATATAAAAGGGGATTTCACAAGGTACCATGAAATATATAAAGGACACCCTACACGGGGCATGCAATCTAATTTATATATATATAACGCATATTTAGTATTATTACTTGTTTAAAAAATTCAAATTTTGTAACTTAAAATTAGATTTATGGCACAAAGCTCTAAAAATTATTACGAATTACCGAGGTTTTCAAATTATCGAAGTTAATCAACTATGAAATTCACATTTTGAGCCTTAGGTGTTTCAAAAATTTTGAATTATGATGAATTTTGAACTATCTTTGTTTGATTGTATTATAATTAATTTATTTTTAAACAGAAATACGTGCAAGTATCTCTATTTAAAAATAAATTAAGTAAAGTAAGTGTTGGTCAAAACAATATTCTTGTATTTTCGAACTAAGCCAGATGCCTGTTTTGAAAAATGGAACTAATTAGATGGTCTGGCATGTGACTCGAACCCCCATCCACAGGATCACTAGACAAGTGTCATAAACTAACCACTAGACTAACAACATGTCTCCAAGTATAAAATAAAAACCTCACCTCTTAATTAGTGTCCATTACACTTGTATTTAATTCCATATTTTAATGCAAAACAGTTTCTGAGCGACTGCTCATTTTTCAGGACAACAGCCTTTTTTTTAATAGATGCAAAATTCTTACTTTTTTTAAGCTAAATTAAATGCTTGTGCTTTGAAAATATGATTAACTTACTGATCTCCTGTAATGGGGCTCGAACCAGCAATCACTGGATCACTAGGAGTGAGCCTTAACCACCAGACCAACAAGCTACCAAATTTTTAAAATCCTTTACAATCTCTTCTTGATGCTAATATTATATATATATATATATATCCATGCATCAAAATGATTGATTACTTATCGTCCATTCTGCTTATGAACTTTATGTGTTGAAAGGCTGGAAGCTGTTCATATTACTGTATTTACAGACGACAAATATAAATAAACAAACCTGGGAAAAAATCTGAGTTCTTTTTATAAAATTACACAATTTATAAAAAAAAATCAAAATTTAACAGAAATGTCGTAAATTATGAACATTCTTGCAAGTTTCAAGCTTACTAAAACAATAAGTCCAACTAATGCAATGCGACATATAAATCGGGTAGATATCAGGTGTAACAGAGCTCTTCCACAATACTTTACAGGTGGATTCTTGCTTCGATTATGGGTCGAAAATGTTCAAGCAACCACGAACTAATATCAATAGTTATGGAGATATGCAACATCAAAATATTCATTTCTTTTTCAATATCTTCTTCTTCATCATCATCAGCCTTCGTCTCTCCACTGCTGGATATAGGCCTCATCCTTCCCTTTCCATCTTTCCTTGTTGTTTGCTAATTGTAGCCATTTCTTTCCCCCCACAGCGGCTATATCATCGGCCCATCTCTTTTAAGGTCTTCCGATGCCTCTTTTATTCTCCCAAGGTCTCCATTTCAGAACTCTGGGAGGCCATCTTGTAGCATCCTGCCTTGCAACATGTCCTGCCCATTGCCATTTTAGTTTCGCTACACAATCCTTGATATCCACTACTCTAGTTCTGCACCTAATTTCATCATTTCTAATTCTATCTCTTAGACTTACTCCAAGCATGGATCTCTCCATGGATTGTTGCGTGCATTTGAGCTTTTCTACACTTTTCTTTGTAAGGGCCGTAGTCTCCACTCCATACGTCATCACTGGCAGTATGCACGATTCAAAGGCTTTTCTTTTTAGGCTAATTGGGATCTCTTTGTTCTCGAAGATATGTTTGAGTTTGCCAAAAGCAGCCCAGCTCATTCCCATTCGCCTTGGCAAGTAGTTATAAGTAATAATATCAAAGAACTAAGTATAATGTTAAAAGAACTACACGAAGCTTCGAGCAAAGTCGGTCTTAAGATGAATATAAAGAAAACAAAAATATTGAGTCCAGAGAACAAAGTCATCACATCAATGATAATAATATTGAAATAGTAGATGAATATATATACCTAGGACACAAGATAAAAATGAACAAAGATAACCAAACAGCAGAATTGCCAAGACGAATTTTCAATATTTCTGACTTATTTTTGAAAAATGTTGAACTATCATTAAAGTATCTTACATCGAATATGAAAAATTTGTTCCCTTCAATACAAGTCAAATAAAATGAAAAAATTACAATTGGAATTTCTGCACAGTTTTTATAATTTTATTTGACTTGTATTGAAGCAAATGAATTTTTAATTTTCGATACAAATACTAATTGTAAAGATAATTCAACGTTTTGCAAACTGTTATACTCTGTATTTGAAACATCAAATGAATCTCCGTGACAGAAATCATTTTGTAAAATATTGTAATTCACCTTAGTAAAGATACTGAATCAAATACATTATTTATCATTTAAAAATTCACTGTGCCACTCTAATCTAATCGTATCTACCGGTGTACAATTGAAATATTTATGTATTAAGAAAGTTTATTATTTGCTTCGTTTATCATAAAGTATGGTGCATTTTTTTTTCAGATGACTCGACCCATGCTTGAAGTTCTTACTGCAAGAAATAAAATTAGTGAATTAAGGCTAAAGATATTACGTCGACATCATAAATACTTGATAGGAAAACTGGAAGAATGTGGCCTTTTGTAATGAAGCAAATAATTATATCAGCCTACACTTATTTTATCAGTTAATTTATTAATTATTTTAGCAATTTAGCCCATCTGTCTGCAATCCACATATTTCTAATATCAAGCATTATTTTATTAGCCTTCTTATTTATTTAAATTTACTTTTTTCAGAAATGTAACATAAACAAAAACCTGAATTTATCATTTAATTATAATATATTAACAAAGAAAATGTTTAGAAACTTATCAAAGTGCCGAATCAGTACAGTCATTATCAGGATATCATAATATTAAGGACTGGGGCTCCCAATTCAATTCAGAAGACAGGCTGATGGGTTCAACTATTATATGTAGTTAAACAATGTATTTTTTTATATCTTCTTTTTTTATAACTTCTTTTTTATATTGTATACAGGGATGTGAAAAATAAATAAGAAAACAGGTTTCATTAAGTTTATATACAAATTGATTCCAAATCCTTCTCATCAATTCAATGTAATGTAAATGTTACAGTGAATCTGATTTTCTAGTGAGTCCATCATTCACTGGCATTTTAGAAAAAGTATATTCAAGGTCATTCTTATCATATTCAAAGAGTTTTTCACCAATAGAAATGAATACAATATTTTAACTTGCACTTACTAGTGAATTTATTGGTTTCCGAACTGTCAAAAATTAAATTTGACAAGTGTGAAATCCGTTTCCGTAAAAATCTATGCTTTTAAACGAACTTTTATTTATCCAAATTGAAACAACCGGGCCTTGAATAACAATTTAATAAGTCATTGCGTGAACAAGGTTCTTACTGCATTATTAATTTCTTCTGTGCAAATCAACATTATGTAGGTAACGGATATTATTAAAATAGTCATTTTGAAGTGTTGAAAGTTTCGTCTGCACCAATTCTTCATTATATGATTTTATAACAAGATTCTAATGGCACATGGACCTTGTTTTTCAAAATTTATTTTGCGTTTTGTGTCTCATTCTACACTAGTCTAGTCCAAAGTCATCACAAAGCGACAGTATTTCTAATTTTTATCCTTTGAGCGATAGCATATTCTCTATTCTGTGGCGATAGTTCTGTTTCTCGAACTGTCACACTTCTGGACTGGTCTTTGATATTCAATGATTAGTTTAGGTAGGTAACTAAAACGTATTATATTTTTAAAATTTTAATCGCGAACACTTACGAAATTCTGATCATTTTATAATTCAAAAGACAGTCGATTAAACTCATAAAAAGATTGGGTACTTGTATTTTTAGGTTATAATTTTTGTCATTATCGAATAAATAAACTAAGAATAAATTCAGTTAAGCGTCGTAATGTACATTTTCAAGCATATATTTTCTTTTTAGGGACAAAGTAGAGAGCCACGTTGTTACAAATGAAACACATAGCAGAGTTCATGTTGTGTCTAATTATACTAAGTGATAAGTTATTAAAATTAGTATATAGTCGTAGATCAGTAATAGAGTGTAAGAAAAGTGATGCCGTGCAGTGGAGGGATAAGGATGCCGAGTGGAGCCGTATAGAGGCAGAATTCAACAGCAGTTCTGAGGGCTCTACATTCCGCACCAGGAAAAACCTCCGCCAAAAGTATGATGCCATCAAGCGGGCCGTGCGGAAGCGATCCACAGACATCCGTAGGGATCAGATGGCAACTGGTGGAGGGCCCAGTACAGTGGCTCCCCTGGATCAAATGGAGGCAATGGTAATGGAGATGATCTCCCTGAGCGCTGAGGGCGAGGAGGCAGCGTTCGACAGTGATGCTGCACCATTATGTAATATATATTTTACTAACTGAAACCTAAGATTATTATTATACATTAATTAATTAAACTTTATCATTATTAATTTCATAATCATTACTATATATTATAATTATTTCAGATTCTTCAACTTACGTGGAGGACTCGAATTTTATATGTACGGAAGAGGATGAGCATGAGCACGTCAGCCTGCCGTCCGAACCACGGACTGCTCCATGTGAACTGCCATCCGCATCACCGCTCGTAGACCACTACCTACCATCACCACCACCAACCATCCGGCAACTTCATCGGCACCACTTCTTCCATCAGGGACAGATGGAACTACTAAACCAGGTTCTCTGTCTACACCGCAGCAGTGGGATACCTGGAGTGTCCCGCAGCTACGCACACCCAAGCACCCAGCTTTGAGAAAAGGAGGGCGCATTATAGATGCGAGGAAAGAATTAATTATAATTCAAAAGAAAATTCTAGAGGAGGAATGCAGATACAAGATGCAGGAGCGTGTGCGAGAAAAGGAAGAGAGAGATCGAGAATCTGCTGGAAGGGAAATTGAGCGTGTGCAAGAAAAGGAAGAGAGATCGAGAATCTGCCGCAAGGGAAATAGAACGTTCGCCGAAAAGAAAAATATTGGAAGAAAAATTGGAAGCGAACAGAAAATATTATAATGAGAGGTTAAATTCTTTAAAAATAAAGAAAATTGATTAATAAGGAATCATTTTTAATTTTTATATGACCAAGAAAAGAAATAAAAACACATTGATTTTATTTGTTGTTTATTTTTTATTATTCCCATTAAAATAAAATTTATATCTAGATTATATGACCTTATACACTATCAGGCAATGATATAATAAACTGTAGATACGTTACAAGTGTGAAATCTTGGCAATTCAAAAGTAAGGTAATTGCATTAATATATTGTAAGAATGAGTATGTTATTTTAGTCACTGTGACTTCAAATTACCTGATTTTTACTTGATTATGTGATTTGTTGTCTCTTTCAATGCAATATTTGCTCCATATGAAAGCCGGCTAGTATGGGAATAACGTGTCTATATTATAATACGTCAATGCTATCAGGTGTATTAGTGTCAATTCAATTTATTTAATAATATGTACATTACAAACTCAGTGTTCAAGGCATATATATTATGGAAGTATATATATCTGGTCAAAGGTGTGGGAGAATCCCGCTTCGGAAAACCCCCTCAGACACATGGAATATATCAATACCCAAAGCGATTTTGTTCAGCATAGCTGTGGCTCTTCCAACAGGCATAACCATTGGCAGGTTGGTCCTGTATATTGGAATGTGAAACAATCTACGCTAACGATGTCTAATGTAATTATCAGGAACATACAAACCAATGCCCTGCATAATTTCAGGATTATCGATCATACCGCGCAACAATCGACACTAGTGAAGGATGTAACCGATGCAAAAGAATCATCTGGGCAACGATGATCCTAGAAGAAAGAAACCTTATTTTGGAATATTTCACTCCTCTCTTTCTAGATTATATGACCTTATACACTATCAGGTGTATTGGTGTCATATGAGACTCTTGCCTACCACACGCACAAGTATCACCACACTTTTGCATGCGCATGCCGGTTGCACCGTACAAACGTGCGTGTAGTTGGTGTTTTGTACACGGTGCCCCGTTTACAAACCGGCATGCGCATGCAAAAGTGTGGTGATACTTGTGAGTGTGGTAGGCCCATTAATATAATAATAATATATTAATCTAATTGATATTTACATTATTATTATAATTATTCAAGAGAGGAGTGAAATATTCTAAAATAAGGTTTCTTCTAGGATCATCATTGCCCGGATGATTATTTTGCAATTCGTTAACAATTTCAAACGCTTCATCTCTTTCATATGCAAAGTGTTCATCATTCACCATTATAGCCATATTGTGTAGCACTGCGCAAGACACTATGACTGGCTTAACGCGTGCACTGGACAATGTGATGCGCCTTCGTAGCACAGGGAACCTACTTTTTAGTACACCAAAACATCTTTCAATTGCATTTCTACTACGTATTTGTGCCTCATTATAAAGGTTCTCAGCTGGAGTGTTAACTTGGGCTAACGGAGTAAACAGATATGTTTGGCTCTGGTAACCACGGTCACCTAACAATATACAGTTTGTAAACTGTCCAACCTCAAACTTTGCTTTTATGACAGAATTGTTAAATATGGTTTGGTCGTGACTGGAACCTGGCCAGCGGGCAACGATATCCCTGATGATGAGGCGGGCGTCACAGATTGCCTGGACATTCATGGAGTAAACACCTTTTCTATTGCGGTAAACCTCAGCATCCTCTGCACCTGAAATAGAAATAGATACCTACATTAATATATTTTATGTAACTTGCAATCACTTTTTTTCTCCACCTATCTGTTGTAAAAGACCTATAGGGCGTTAAATAATAAATAAATAAATAAAAATATTGCTTTTCCTTGAAGGTATCAATGAATAGGATAATCGTTTATATTTGCATACTAACTTGGAGTCATGGGAACGTGTGTGCAGTCTATAGCTCCAATGACCCTTGGGAAGCGAGCCAAATTATAGAAACCTTGCTTTAATGGACCAAGATCCCGGGGCCAACCAATAAAACTTGGAGCTAGCGAAGCTATGGCTTCACTAACTTCTTTGATAAACCGGCATGCTGAAGATCTACTGACGCCGCTGAAATCACCCGCAGATATGAGATAGGAGCCAGTAGCATAATATCTCAAAGTCAAAAGCACTTTGTTCATCGTTGGTACGGCTTTATTGCTGTAAAACAAAATACATAACATTTTATTTTCACAATCTACTCACATGTATAGATCATTACACTACGGAAGCCGTTGACACATTATTATCGATATATTTGCAAGAATTTACGTACCGTGTAGTTCGGGGTGTGATTTTATCTGTGAATGCGTTTGACGGCTAACTTGGTCAACCGAAATCTTGACCGAAAATCAACATCATCCAGATTCTCCATGTAGTTGACTCTGTGTCGGAATCTTCGCTGTCTTCGTAATATTCCCACTGCCTCTGCAATCTCTTCATCTACATCTTGGATCAGCTCCATATTTAGTTTTAATCTTTTGAAGAACGTGAGACGAACTGCGATCTCAACTGTCTGTCAAAATTCAAATGAAATGCAAGTCGCCTAGGTTAAGTTGTCGTGTCGGAATAATGTTTCTTGGTGTTCGCGATAATAAATTTTAATTGTAGTATTTTGATTAGATACCAATCCAACTTAAAATAAAATCTTAGGTTATAGCCGTATTATTTCGATTACAAATAGTTTTCAAAACAATAAAGTGGCAGCTGAATTGCCAGAACAAGTGCAAGCGCGACGGCCATTTTTAAATGTAGGATTAACCGATATATTGTCTATGCTTTGAGTAACGTATTTTCACGGATTATGTGTAGTGAATCTGAGAATTCGTTGATTTAGATGTTTTCACTGCCCCCACTCTGCCCGACCGGGAAAAGTACATTTTTACTAGTGAAAGTATAGTCTCGCTAAAAATGCAAATTCGCTGTAACATAAATACTAAATACATATTCCAAAAAATCGTAAAAAATATATCAGAAACAAAATTTTTAATTATTTTCACTAACAAAAAAAGACATTAACCAACCAACATTTACGAATTTTAACATAACTAGTTTAATACATCCTACAAAAACTATCATTCCATTCTTTCTAGTCTTGTTTGCATTCCCTTTAATATTTTGACTAGTTCTTCAGTATCAGGTTTCGTGTACAAAGCGTTCAAAGAACTTGATACTAAATCTTGGCACTTTATTAACACTCTTCTGCGGTGGTGAGCACTGAGGGGAACTGAGTTGGTGACGAAGTATTCCATCAGAACTGCCGCAGCCTCGATGAGATGAAGTTCGTTGCCTTCTGAGAGCCAGACGCGCTCATTTAGACTAATCAATCTGAAAATATTAATTAGTACAGAATATATGTTATATAATAAACAATAAATACAATAAACATTAAAAAGATAAATTCTGCATTATATACATTTAGGATTTCAGTATATATTGTGATTATAATGTGAATCTTATTAGGATAAAACTGGTTCAT
>JADDOH010003279.1:0-164665 GCA_016648135.1 Agrypnia vestita | reverse complement strand
CCGAGTGTTGAAGGCAACAGGAATAGAGGGCGTCCGCGAAAGACCTGGCACGATCAGGTACTACAAGTATTTGAGAATGGCCCTGTTAAAAGCCGCAACAACCGTAGAACGTGTATGAGAAGATGTATGAATGTGGCCGAAGCAAAAGTGGTGTGCCAGGATAGAAGAGTGTGGCGTTCAATCCTCTCTGCCTACCCCTGCAGAGAAACGGCGTGATGGTTAGTTAGTTACTTAGTTAGTTTAGATCGTTATCCCAACACTTAATAGACGAATATGGCCGAATGAAGAAGTTTCTATTTTTTAAAATATTAATTATAAACATTTATATTCAGAATATTTTGAGTATGTTAAAATTATCGAGAACACAATACTGGATTTTATCACCAGAGGGCCATCATTAATTTAGATATATATCGACTGCTCCTACGTATAATATCGTAAACCACAAATCGACGATTTTGAGTTTTTTGTGTATACACATGTGTATTTAATTATATGTTTAATTCCAAGAAAGAAAAAATATATTTCGCAATAAATAACGTTTTTTTGTTATAAATTTTCTTTTTCTTTCTTGGAATTAAAGATATAATTATACACATATGAAATACACAAAAAACTCAGAAACGTCGAATTGTGGGTTTCGATATTATATGTAGGAGCCGGTCGTATATTATATAGATAGATTAAGAGACTATTATATATGCTATATATATATAATTATATTTATAATTATTATCTATTCCTATATATATAAATTCTATAGAACAGTAGTCCTATATATAAATATATAGAACTCATATATGATATTAATACATGTATATATAGATCTATATCTCTTCTCTCGCTCTCTATTCTCCCCCACAACTCGGGCTCTCTGTAGTCTAACTCTCTCGTATCTCTATCTCTCTCCTAATATCGTCTCCCGTGTGTTAGCTAAAATAATACAAATATCCAAATTTTATTTAATAATAACACATAATGTGTTTACGCATATTATATTTGTGCGAAGAGGGAATATTTCTAAGGTTAATAAAGTTAAAGTGCCAAAAAAATTAAATAAAGTGATAATAAGAGTTAAATTAAACTAGAAGATAAATTAACAATCCTGTCACGTGTGAAAATGAAAATACTGGAAATTATTTAGCGATTTATTAATAAATTATTAAATTGGCTAAGTACACTATTATTTAAATCACACATTCGGGTTCACCGGGGTATATGCACACAAGACGCAACCGCAAAACGTCCACCATCACACAAAGTAAATTGAACAAATCAAGTAATTGTACAGGTATCTTCATCGGCTCGAGGGAAGTACTCGACAGTATCTCCCGCGAACAACTCGTACCAGAACCAAAAGAAAACGGGATTGATCACACAGCCCCAAACGGTTAAAAAGCCACTCACAGAACAGACCTCAGATAGTCAGATCAAATGAATCTCTAAATAATCCACTAATAGGTGAATTTGGAGTCCCCCAAGGTACGATCCCCAGACCTCTACTATTTCTCACTCACGTAAACTACACATTTCAACAAAAAATCAACGCGAACTAGCATTCCACGCAGACTACACTGCACTGTTAACAAATTATCCTTCATGGGCAAAAGTTCACGAATCAGCAAACGAGAATATTAATACAATAAAATCGTGGCTTGACAACAATCTTCTAACATTCAACGTAAAAAAACACTTCAACTTGCACTTGACTTTACTGTAATCATCGATAGTTTTTATTTCTGTGGGTAAATTATTAATGTTAAGTATACATCTACATAAAAAATTATAAAATACACATGTTGTTTAGTGCCTTATTTCTAATAAAATATTTATAAATACTAATGCGATATGCATTCCCATATAACTAGTAAATTAACAAAGACTTTAGTGCAGTATTTAATGTATTAGCGAAGGCATATTGTACTATAGCTGTTGTCCAGACTGCTGTCTAGAAACACCAAGATATTAGTGTACAAAACGCTTATTAGGCCAGTGCTCGCGTACGCAGCTGAGACGTGGGTACTAACTAGAGGAATGAGCGAGCACTGGATGTTTTCGAAAGGAAAATTTTTAGGCGTATCTTAGGACCGGTTCTAGAAAATGGACTTTGGCGCAGACGATACAACAATGAGCTCTGTATTTTTTTAAAACTGGGAATTTAATTTATAAAACTGGGAAGACTTCGGTGGCTGGGTCATGTGGAGAGAATGTCCGAGCATCAAGCACCAAAGTCCCTGCTGAACTCAAGGCCAATAGGGCGAAGGAGCTTAGGAAGGCCAAAATTAAGATGGAGTGACAACGTCCTCAAAGACATCTCTGCCTTAGAGCTTCGGAATTGGAGAGAGCTGGCACCAGACCGAGATGAGTGGAGGAAGATTATTGAGGAGGCCAAGACCCACCAAGGGTTGTAGTGCCAAGAATGATAATGATGATAGTACTATAGCTAGACCGCATTCAAAAAAATGTGCTGCGATGCAAAAAATTAACACAAAAGAAGTTTTTCTAGTAAATAAGTAATCTTTTTTAATCTAAAAAATATATATTTATTTGGAATATCATATAGAGGCTTGTAATACGGGCTTGCCAGGCAACTTTCCTCCGCTTTCTTCTTACCGGACAAAGCTAGGGAATGGTCTTTTGATTGTGGTCGACCTATAATCTGTATACTTATATTAAAAAATATATTTTTGGCGTTCAGTGCATTACTCATTTCCAGTTTTCAACTGTTTGAACGCGTGGGGTGTGTAGGAGAATTTTTTAGTATGATAGCTTGTCTACGATCTATCTAATTGCTTCCTCCAATTTATCTACATGTCGCGAAAAATGTTTGAATACACACGAGGCGATGGTTTTGCATTATCCCTGCGAGAAAGGGCTGGGTGGCAGGTTGGTTAGATGGCTAGTCAATTGAGGAACAAACGAACACACAAACACTTTTGTTTCGTATTGTTGAATCTGTCACTGTGCTCGCCACTGTGCGGTCTTCTTCAGAGTGGACTGTGTAGTAGGGCGGGGGTGGTCGGATGAAATGATCCCCTCAACACACATCACACCTCCGTTTTTCCTTAAGGGTAGTCAGAGGGGATGTGTTTATTGCTTTTTAAATGTATTTATTTAATATTCATCAAGATATATTACAGATGTCTCGTAGATATGAAGCTATTTTTTATTATACGGTAAAGTAGATATGGAAGTCTTTTTGGGTGTTCATGGGGCTTGCGACCTATCCTACAGCAGTGTAACGTTCACCGATTCCACCCACGATAGACATCTATCAAATTTTTGGAAGTTGTATGTATGTTTAACTTCCAAACCTTGTGTTTTTACTACTGCCACCTGCAGTCGAAAACTTTGTCATTTCAGTAAACCAGTACAGATGTCACTATTGATAATGAGATATTTTTTTTATTTACTTTATTTTTATTTATTAGAGACACTAACAGGATAATAGATACACGATACTCTGATAATAAACACTATAGTGAAGACTATGCCCATTATCCCAATTACAAGCGTCTTCGGCACGCTCTAGTAACATGTATATTTGCATTTAAGTATCTGTATTTTGATTTGAGTTTTTAAAGCAATATCCTTTATATGCATATGCGAGATTCTTCCGAATTATTAACATTACACTAGAATACGCCTTAACTCCTTTTTAAACCAGTTTTTATATATTCAGAATATTTCGAGTGTGTTCTTAAAAAAAATGAATAGTCAAAATATTTTTAGTTAAATCATTTTACTATTACATACTCAATATGAAATCTAGCACATAAGCGCTTTATTTGCTATTTCATACAATAAAAAAAATATTTAATAGATAAATACATTTTTTTTAGAATAAAGCTAGTGGCAGTTTTTCGCAATGGTATTTCTCTTCTAGATGAGTAATACAAATCGTGAGTAGGAGAGGAGTAGCTAGTGGTACATACTGTGTACCAGGCGCGTGCAGTGGGAACATAGAAGCATGAATTTTTGTAAACGTATATTTTGGAAAAAAATAGAAATCAAATATTTTTATGCTACAGATTTTTATGATATACCTATCAAAATATGAATATATGTTGTATTCCGTTTTTTTCCAAATAATTGGTTACGTAAAAGCCATGCTACGATGCTCCCACTGCACGTGTGAGATGAGTGATAAAATTTATTTATTTATTTATTTAACGCTCTTATGGGCTTATATAAAATACACAAAATATAAATTTAAAAAAATAACATAAGACAGATATACAGTTAAAAGGTACAAGTACATGTAATAGAATTGTGTAAATTTAGAGTGCTGTTAAAAGATTCACGTGCATATAATAGATTTGTGTAAATTAAAAAGAGAAGTTTATGTATAAGAAATAAATGATTGTAAGTAGTAAGAAGGAGAAGAAATAGATTGCAGTTAAAAAGATTCAAGTACATCTTATAGATTTATGTAAATTAAAAAGAGGAGTTTAAGTAGTAAGAAAAAAGAGAAAATTTTATTATCCATTTCCATTTAGTTGAGATGTAAAGAATTGTATCATCTTTGTCCTATACATAGTTATATTATTAGCAAAAATGTCAGCCGCCTCTGCATGTTCATTCCCTAATGAGTTTAGTCTGGGGATTCATTAGTTCTGACATTTCCACCATAACAGAATAATGCACTGTGTCTTGATGACCTCGACGGGGCATATAAGTCGATCAGACTAACAATCTGGGGGCAATCAATCATGCTATTTATGCTCCTATACAAAAAATGATAAACAATAAAATAAAACTCACCAGATCTTTGATCCGTGGAATTGTGAGTATCCATCTCGACTCCCGGGGAGATGGGCGGACTGTAGGTTCCATTGGACCTGTGGTCTTCAGACCCATCACCAGGGGACAGGCTCCGGTGCGAGCTGGGACTCCTGGCCCCAGAGTTGGCGCTCTCCCGCTCGTACCTGTCGATGGTGTTGGACGCGATCTGCTTCTCGAAGTTGTCCTGCTCGAAGTCGGACCGGTCGAACTCCGCGTCGGAGCTGCTCCTGTAGTTCTGGCCGAGCGGCTCCTTCATCGGGTCGCCCTGCTCGGCGTGGCCGGCGAACGGCTGCGCCAGGAAGTACTGGCTCTGCTGGAAGTGCGGCGCGCTGTTCAGCTGCTGGTGGTGGTGGATGATGGCCAGGTACTTCTGCTGGGACATCTTCTCCTGCAGCGTCTGCTGCGAGTGCTGGAGGAGCGAGTTGAAGTGCGGGGAAGAGGCGTCGACGGTCGCGCTGTTCTTGGCGAGCAGCGCTTCTATGCAGAACGATTTTTTGGTGCTGTTGGGGTTCTGGTGTCTGTTGCCGATAACCGTGTTCTCCTGCGCGTCCTGGTGCAGCTTCGGGCTGCTGGACGGCGCCATGTCGCGGTCGCCGTTGAAGCAGTTGGTCTGGTATTGTTGGATTTTGGCCGCGGCGTTTCTGTTCATATTCTCCGCCGCGGTTTCGGGCCGGTCTTCTGGCGACGTTTCTCTGTCTTCTTCGCTGTCTCCCGCGAGTCTTTTGATCACTTTGACGGTGTCCCTGTTTTGCGTGTAGAAGCTGCAGTTCACGGTGGCGTTTACGACATTCTTCATCGCGGACTCGGCTGCCGACATTGTTTTGCACGCACTGTTTTGTTTTGTGAGAAAGTCAATCATTACTTTTCTGGACGGCGAACATTTTTAAACAAGATTTGGTATCTGTCGTGACATGAAACAAAATATTAAAATATATGAACAAATGTAAAAAATAAGTCCGGTACTATTTTATATAAAAGACTGCTATTTTTCACTCTAATCGTTTGTTTCAAACGCAGGATAAAATGTGTAATCGCCTAGTGATCCGGTGGTTCGAGCCCCATTCAGAAGCATCTAGCTTGTTTTGAAAAAAGTTAGAATATTAATACGACAATCTCTTTTTAACAAAAATAATAAAAAGACTATACCTACATATATTTTTTAGGTAGGTACCTAGCTCTAAAATATTTTAAAACGATAATCTATAATACACGGATGATGACTATGTTTATGCTGTTTTAGTTTTTTCATCATTGAAAACAAAGTGAATATTTTGAAGGGTAGTTTAGAAGAGACTATTAGGTACCGAACCACAAAAAATTCCATTACAGGACTAACCATATCCTGCGTACTATAAGCAGACGTTGCAGTTTTAGTGGTTAATAATAAAGCTGATGACTAAAATGTCCGATGTATGCATGGGGAGTGAATTTCTGATGAATGGAAAGTGATGGTATTTTAGAGAGACGAAAGAGTGACTAAGTGTGGTGTTACGGTAACCAATGAATGCTTAGAACAAGTGAACGAGTTTTATGTATTTTGGAAGTATGTTTACTAGAGATTGTAAGATTGAGAACAATATCTAAAGGATAATGTCTGTGGGAAACAAATAGTGGTACACAATGGAGTTTTGATGCCATGCAAGTAAGTGAAGTCTGAATTTGGAAAAAAAAGAACGAAAGGAGACTGAATGCGACAAAAATGCGGTCGCTTAGACGTACCAGAATAAAGAAAGGATCGCTGAGATGGTCCAGTCGCGTGGAACAAGTGTTGAAGGCGGCATGAATAGAGGGCGTCAGCGTAAGGACCTGGCATGACCGGATAAATCAAATGTTGGAGGATGACCCTGTTAGAAGCTTAGATTGTGCACGAAAGGATGTATGAATGTGGCCGAAGCAAGAGTGGTGTATCAAGAGAGAATAATATGGCTTTCTGTCCTCTTTGCCTATTCCATTTACGGGGACACGGGGTAATGGTTTGTTAGTTAGGTTTTGAGGTTAATAGCATTCCGATATGAAACATGTCTTCGACGCAATTAAAACTAATTACAAGATTAAACGCGAAGAAAATTAAAAAATTGAAAATAATATTACATTTAAAAAAAGTAACCCATAAAAACCAAGTTTTTATTATACTGCCTTTCTTTGTAAAATATAACAACAATTAAAGACGAATTAAAACATATAACAAACACTAAACTTACAGTAATTTAATATATTTCTAAAATGTCAGATGTTTTGAGCTTTGATAAGACACTTCATGCTTTGAAGATTAAATTCTAAAAATATTTGTCAGTCAATTTAGATTTTCGACATTCGTAGTGAAGTACCTATTATGCATACCGACGGAGTAATTCAAATTTAGAAAATATTCCGCGACGTTATCGGGCCGCCGTTGCTAATCAAACTTTTCTAATGATTCCAATTTGAAAAAAAACAATAAAATTTCTAAAAATCCGAAATAAAACAATGTTTTATTTTTTTTAACGAAAATTTGATAGATCTTCTTGATCATCGCCACGAGTCTACTTGCCAAGTTTCGGCTCGATTGGATCACGGGAAAAGGGTCAAAAATCGAACCAAAGTTTTTTTTGACGGCAAGCAAGCAAGCAAGCAGACGCCACGAGTTAATATAAAGGGAGTAAAAAATTAAAATCAGAAAATATTTTTTTAACATCTACGGTAGAAAGAGTGATCACAGAAAGCGTGGTTGATAAGATGTTCGAATGTGGACGAAGCAAGGCTTGTGTGTCAGGGCTGACGAATGCGGCGTTCTATCCTCTCTACCTACTCCGGGTGTCATAGTATGTTGGTTAGGTATTCACTTGTAGGTTCTACAACCATTTTCCGTCGGACCCTCAACGTTGGGGCAAGCGTAAAACTCGATCGTGTTGAAACATGAAATAGTTGATCATTGTATGCAAATGATTTTTCTTCCCCTATATTGTTAGACCTGCCACCCCTATTTTCAGGATAACATCATTATAATTTGTCAATGTTTTTATAATTATTGCCAAAACTTGACTTTAATTTAATATGTAGACACTTTGGACGAAGAAGATGTAGATGTGTTTGAAAAAAAAAGATATTTACCACCTTTTTAAAAAAAATATATGTTTATTAGAGACACTAACAGGATTATAGGACATGATACTCTAATAATAAAACATTATAAATGAAGACTATGCCCATTATCCCAATTGCAAGTGTCTTCGGCACGCTCTAGTAACATGTATTTTAACATTTAAGTATATTTTACATGCACATTTATGTATATTGTATATTAAGCAGGTATTATATTTTTTTTTTAAATATTTATGTTCATTTTGAAACATTTCGGTAGGAAAAGGAGTCGCTCATCTCACTAGGATGAACCTGTGCCGAGATGAGCAGCTGACAATATAGTGAGAACAAAATAAAATAAATATGAAACAAAACACTACACAACTATAAAATGAATCAATTAATTGAGAATATAAATATAAAATGTGGATAGTAAAAACAGTAGAAATTATATAATAAGTCAGAAATATTTAAAAAAAATTGAAGTCATGCAATGAGAGAAATTCCACATTTTACAAAATTTCTAAAATGTCCCTTGGATCGTACTTTCAATGTTATGTCAGGCGTTCCGTCGGCTTTTGTGAAAGTTGTTACAATGTAGGTACCAAAAAGTATATTTAATATTATTGGTGTTCTTTTATTTCTGACTTAATCTAAAAATTTCTAAATTTAAATGTATTAAAAATCAAATAAATTAATCAAAACCTTGTAGAAAATTTCTAAGAAATGTTCGGGTCATTTATAATTGGTTTGCGCTATCATATCAAGTATATCTTGACATAATATCTTAAAATTGAATGCAGTAATCGAGGATTATTAATTTTTAATGTACTGAATTTGAGATTTTAAGGCATAGATAAATAAAATCGAAAATTCAGTACATTCTAAACTAGTAGAAATCCTTGGTGACTGCATTAAAATTTTATTTTTTGGATATTACTGCCTTTGCTTTTATACCCCACACATGTAATGAGTTTCGATATAATTTTAAAAGTTGGTATAAATCAATTTATTTCACGCATCTACTTATTTCTTCATCCAACGTGTCCAAATATTAAACTATAGATAATATTTCTGTAATAATATAATTCTAACCATAATAATTTCGTTGTCTGTTTGTCCGTCCGTCCGCGTAACTTCGTGTAACGTCCGTATCTTTTTTATAGTATTTTTTTGTTACAATATTTTTTAAATAAAATAAATAAATACTTATTCCTTAGGAACCGACATTTTTGACGGCTCACAGCTAGTGACATAATAATTTCGTTGTCTGCCCGTCCGTCTGTCTGTCCCCGTAACTTCGTGCAGCGTCCGTAATAAAAAAACGAAATTAAACGGCCAGAGATGGGGCTTGAACCCCGGGCCGGCCGCTCGACGCGTGTTGCTATGAATATATACTAGGGCTTAGCAAAGACGCGAACCAATGTTCCGTCATTTTTGACGGGTTGCGGCTAGATTCTCGTAAAAACTTTGCGCGTATGCCGGCCTATTTTGTTTAGGGATGTTGTAATAATATTGTTACACTGAAAATACAAGGGGAAGGTTGTGTACCATCGGCTTGTTTTAAAGTAACTACATAATGTTGTATAAACGTAATTAAAATAGCTTCGTCTCTGTGAGACATCTATAATATAAATGTATCTTGAGTAAATCCAATATTGTGTTCTTGAGAAATAAGAATGTACTCTAAATATTATGTGTATAGTTTTCTGGGATATTCTGCCGTGTATACGTGACCTCTCTGGCCGACGTTTCGCATCAGCCCCGATGATAAACCCCGCAATGGGATCCGAAACGTCGGCCAGAGAGGTCACGTATACGCGGCACAATATCCCAGAAAACTACACACAGAAGATTCTGAACGGCCGTGAAACGTACCCTAAATATTCCGAACAAACGTTTGTCAAAACTCGAAAACGAAAAACTTCACAAAGTACCGAATTGAAAATTTTCCGCGAACGCGGATCGCGCGCGAGATTTGACAGACGTCAGGCTGACAGCTGTCGAGGGCGGACGCGGCAGGGCCCGACTTGGCCCACCGGCGGCTGGAGCGGAACTGGGGGCAGCGCGGCCCGAGACCGGGGGGCGCGCAGGCGACCACCCGCGGGGAGGGCGCTGCCGGCCCGCGGCAGATGCGCTGATAAGGGAGATACGGCGCTCTGATTGCCGTTGTAAGTGCATTTCGCGATTGTTTAATATGCTGACCGAATAACAGGAAAATTATATGCAACGTATATCTTGGTATTACCATATATACATTTTTCAAATGGAATATTCACGTAAATAAGGCATGTAAGAGGTTGAGAACTGTATTGGGATGTATGCACAAGATTAAATACTATGTTCCGATACAGACTATGAAAACTATATATCAATCTTTAGCGGAATCGGTAATAAGGTATGCAATAACTAGCTGGGGTCTAACTTGCAAAACTAATATTAGAAAAATTCAAAATATTCAAAATTCGGCTATAAAATTAATAAATAAAGAAAGTGCTACTAAAGATATACAGGAACTCTTCAAGAAACAAGGCTCTATGCCAATTAATGCTATCTTGTGGTACAAACTAATTACACGATATCATGAAGATGGGACATATAAGCATAGATTGATTCATAAACATAGTACCAGATTTACGGTTAAAGGACTACGAATACCGAAGGTCATAAATAAATATGGACAAAGAACATTAAAATATGTTATACCAAAAATATTAAATAAAATCCCATGTCATGTCAAAATGGATATTAATAAAAAAGGGCAAAATACAGAATTAATGAATATGTTATTAAATAAAAGAGACTTATTTTGATTTTGTTAATATTTGTATTTTTTCTTGTATTGTTGTATAGTATTGTTGATTTGTATTCGAGTTTATAAGATCTATTGTAATTAATTAATATGAATGTATTTCTGGAAAATACAATTTATTTATATATATGTATTGATGCACCTACAGACAAATATCAATGTGATGTTTTGTGGGTCTGAGATGTAAAAAAAAAAATATATATATATATATATATATAATTTTAATGTTATTCGCATTGCGAGAGTAGCTTGTTGGTCTCGTGGTTAGGACTCTCGCCTCGTGATCCAAAGGTCGCGGGTTCGAACCTCACTCCAGACCAGCAAGTTAGTCCTATTTTCATAGCACAAGCGTTTAGCTTAGTTTGAAAATAGTAAGAATATTGATGTGATACGTATTCCGTGTTCGCATCTCCGTTTTTTTAAATGAAAAAAATATATATATCCTACTTATACACTTTTTGAAATAAACCTCTTCGTTAGGCGAGCGATTGGGGCACGGCGGAAGTACAACCCCCCACGCATATATTTAAGACACCTCTCGTCATAATCGTAGAATAACGACGCATGTGATTTTTCTCAAGTTTGCAGGAGAGCAGTTTGAAGTTTTATTTACATAAAGACACTTTATGTCATAGCTCGATAACTGCAAAAGATTTTCCTTTGAAACTTGGGTTAGTTATTTAAAGTTGATACCTTTCAGTCCTCACATATAGTCAGCGCAGTACAATGACGTTTTTACACATGCTGCATTGTTCTACGATCGCAAATCAGAACCGTCGTTATACCGACTTCGTATTTTTTAAATTAATGAGAAAAATACACTTTTTATACACCATTAGATGGCTTATTTTTTTCACTTTTTAACGATCCAAAAAAGTCAAAATGGAATTTTTGTACAAGTGTCCCTTTCTTACCCTCGTTCGCGGTGTCCGGGTAGGCACCCCCCCTACTTTTGTAAATTGAAGCTCGCTCCTCCCAGGAGCAACAGTGCGTACCGTGGATACAGCCGCTTCTCAACATGTCACAAGAATTTTTTTTTTTTTTTTAATTTTCAAATTTGACTCCGGGCGATTTCGTATCAATGACCAAAGACTACCAAAATATGAACTAACGTAAATTTCTCGGAACATAGTCTGGCTCCAATACGTTTGACTTGTTCAAAACATTACTGCGAGCTTGTAGATTTTGAAACTGTTAAGAAAAGGTCAAGGGAGGATCTAGGCCCACCCGGACTCTAGTCCCTCGATCGTACCAATTGAACCAATCGCGCTCGTGGTGAGCAGCACATCGCAGCCCATGGTAGACATATATACTCTTCCTCCGAACGCCACGCGAGACGGCCGCAATATTCTTTGTATTCCGCGAACTGTATTATTGTGACCTGTACTTAAAAAAATTTGACGTTTAACCAGCCGTGAGTATTTTCTGGTCACTTGTATATCCATCTCACCATTCATTCATATCTACCTGTCACACACATTTACTCCCCGCACTGCATTTGATTCACATTGGCATACCTTCAGAGACCACACATAAATATGCCAGAAGGTCAATTTTCGACAGACGGGCATATCTTCCCATATACCTAAGGGTACAGGTACACGTGATTATCAGTGGCATGCTCATTAGCATGCTCAAAACTAGCATGCCATAACGACTGTACACGCTTGCTCATTATTAACATGCTTATTTTAAGTATGCTCATAAATAAGAGTGCTCAAAGTTAACAATCAAACACACATGCTTATTAGTGGCATGCTCTTCTCATAGTTATTCAAAATGGAAACTGCAAACTGAAATAGAAAATTCAAGTGAACCAATAAATCAAAACAGTTCTCGAGTTTCCATCCGCACATTTTTAATTTTAGTTTTTATAATTTTTATTGTAAGATTTGAATCATTCATGCCTTTTAATAAAGTTTCATAAACATTATTTTCTTGCTATATTATTTTTACACAACGGTGACCGAGTATTCCACAGACATTCGTGATTCCTATAATAAGTCACGAAAAGTAATGTTTTATCATCTCCCCAACGCGCCATATTTTTTTCATCTGTCGCAGACTGAGAAGATCGCATTGATAATCGATACTAGCCGCGAATGACATTAGCATGCTCATAATAAGCAAGTCTGTTCACACATGCTCAAAAGATACCCCTTCTCGTGGTGAATGACATTAGCATGCTCATAAATCAACCGGCGGTTGATTTTTGAGCATGCCACTAATGAGAATGCTTATTACTAGCAATGTGCGTACACACATGCCACTAATAAGCAAAGGGCTAAAGAAGGTCAATACAGCACATGCTCATAATAAGCATGTGTATCAGTACCTTAACACAAACACGCATCCTTAATTTCATTTCACATACAATCAAAGAATACCTTTCGACACGCATAACGCATCTGCCAAAATGTCTTTGTTTCGTGATCGCCGACTGCCGACCAAACTAATGAAGTCTCATTGGTCGATATTGGCGTTCGAGATATTCTGCTCCAATCGCCGGCCAGGATTTTAACTTAAGAAATCCGAACCAGTTGACAATTAGAACCACAGAGTTCCGTTATCTTTTCTCTGCTTTCGTGCGGATTCTAAAAATATGACGTAACCGATGTTGCAAGTTTAATCCTTTCGAAAATGGACGTGTAGCTTTGTTTCTGAATTCGACCAAGCGTGAGAGGTAAAGATTGGTTAAAAGGACAAGTTCGCCGGCGACCATAGCAAGTGCAGCGTACGCTCGATTTACCATAAGCGGAGCTCTGCAAATTCCAAAACCAGGCGGACCCGTAAGTACAATTTCAACTGCGTAAGTAGCTAGTGGTCGTATTAGCGATATTTTGAGTGTCTGGACCATGATTGAGGAGGAAAATCTTTCTTTCCGTACTCCGACCCACGTTCGGTGGTGGCAACACTGTCCATCATCGTACAGTCTAATTAAATAAGTTACGCTTTATTACGAAAAAAACGCGCGAGTTGAAGGATGGTGTCGCGAGCGCCGGGCGGAGAGAGAATGGTTGCTACTTTGCCGGCGCTGCGGGCTTCTCATTGGGCTCGCGTCCCTCACGCGCGATTGGTCCGTTTGGGACGCTCGAGGGGCTAGAGTCCAGGCAGATCTGGCTCGCCACAGATTTAATTATCCAAAAATAAAAAAAATTACTGCGGTATAAATACGTCTTAAATATTCGTGAGGGGAGTCATACGTCCGCTGTATCCCAACCCCCTAAAGGAGAAGTTAAGTTCATATCTGTTCAATTTTATGCTCTGTGTCAATGACCAACTTAATTTATTTTTTAAGAAATAATATTTCCTTATCGGAATTTATTATTTAGATTTTTAATATAATTTTCTCGTATCTTTTGATCACACGTTGTTTTTATATTAATCAGATACTAGAATGATATTTAAAAAAAATAATTTTGTAAACAACATATAATCATTTAATGTAGGTACTTATAGGATAAGGTTTTATCATCTTGATTAAGGAAATGATGGTTTGCGAAACTCGTTACTTCAATACAGGGTGTAACAGAGCTAGTCTACAGTACAATAAGGGTAGATAGATGCCTGACTAAATTGGACGTAATTATGCAGAAAGCATCCAAACCAAAAGACATGGAACTGAAAAAATGACTTCTAAAAATTTTTAGCTGCAAAAACCTAAAATGTCCATGTATTCATTTTAGCATATTTTTGGCAAAGGGCTCGTTGTATACGTATTTTTAATGCAATTAAAAAAATATATATTTATTACAATATGGAGCGTTTTACCGATTGGATTCTTTCTACAAAGTAATTAAATATAAATGTTCAAGTTTTTTGTTTGTAACATTGTGGAAATTCATTTTTAATATTTTTAAAAAATGAGGGTAAACAACACTGTTTTATTCCACTATATTTATTGTGAATTGTTAGAACGTTTTCGGGATTTCTCCCATTGTCAATAACAACACGTTTACAACTAAATTAAAAATAATTTGAGACAGAATTTATAGGGATTGGGTGGGTGTAATGGTGGTGGGGGTTGGGGGCGGGGTTAGAATGGATAGGAGTGGGGAAGTTATGGGCGGTATCTGGATGTTAATTATATTTTTATTATTTATTTTATTATTATTTATTTCTAAAATCTCTAAGATGTCCATCTTTCTTCCTTTATTGCACCCATGTAATAATTTCGAATCAAATTTATGTCCCTCCATTCTGGCATGCTCTGCTATTTCTGAATTTAAACTTAAGTTTTTTACGGCTCTTTTATGTTCTTCGAGTCTTTCTTTTATTTTTCTCCCACTTTGTCCGATATAAACCGCGTCGCAATCTCCACAACTTAATTTATAAACTCCACTTTTATTTTAATCGGAGATTTTTGACTTATTGTTTAATAAAAAACTTTTGATACTATTTTTCGTATAGAACGCGGGTTTGAACTTTTTGTCTTTGCATGAATTTAATAGATCCGTTGTAAGTTTTCCAACATATATTATTTTTCTCCAAGGTTTATTTTACGTCACACTATAAGGGGGGGAGAGGGTCAGAAGCCTCGTGACGTCACGTGTATAAATCTAAAATATTAAAACCCAACTCTAACGAAAACCTTAAAAATATTTATATACACATCGAATGTTCCAAACATTATTCAAATCGAAAACGAAGTGACTGCTATGCCAGTCGTAAATAATATAAAGGAAAGGTTCAAAGTCCATGAACACAAGATAATTAAATTATGTATCATTAAATGAATTAACTTAGTTATCACCACTTAATTTTTGGTAAAAACCAGTGGGTTTCGGAAACAATGTTCCTTCGTCAGGGTATACTTGATACTAATTAAACTTCACAAATTATGAACAATCATACCTCGGTGTCAATTGTCCCAATGGGGGTAAATAGTGGGGGGTGCGAAAGAAACAGGTGATAGGATGAAAGGGAACATATTCAAGATAGGACTGTATGTTAGATTTTTTTGGTTATTTATAATACGTTCATTATTATTTATGGACCTGACGAAGATACGTTGGATTGGTTTTTACCAAAAAATAGGTGGTGATAAACTAAGTTAACTCTTTTAATTATATTCATATTGAATAACAACAAAGTAATAGTAAAATTTCTTTTTAGGCTTTCTTTTTAAAAAGAAAAGCTTTTGAATCATGCTTACTGCCAGTGATGTATGGAGTGGAGACTATGGCCCTTACAAAGAAAAATGTAGAAAAGCTCAAATGCACGCAACGATCCATGGAGAGATCCATGCTTGGAGTAAGCCTAAGAGGACATGTTGCAAGGCAGGATGCTACGAGATGGCCTCCCAGAGTTCTAAAATGAAGACATTGGGAGAATAAAAGAGGCTCAAAAGAGATGGTCGATGGTATAGCCGCTGTGGGGGAAAGAAATGGCTACAATTAGCAAACAACAAGGATGGATGGAAGGGTATGGAAGAGGCCTATATCCAGCAGTGGAGAAATGAAGGCTGATGACGAAAGGAAAGTAAAATACAATAGTATAAATTATGTGTCGTTCATTTGCGTTATGTTTTATAATATTTCTAAAATGCTTCATTTATTGTTGATTTTATGAAAAAATATTTTATTTAGAAATATATAAATAATTTTGGAATTGCTGTTTAAATTTGTTAAATTCTAAGTTTAAATTGCAAAATATGTGACGCCACACCAGGGGCTGGGGGGGGTCACAAAAATCATGAAATTCGTGTGACGTAATATATCGATGGCCCCTAATGTGTCCAAATCACATGAATGTTTCAAACCAATTTTTTTTTGTTAGCCAAAGATTTGTAAATTTGAAGCCGCAGAAAACAGTCAAACCACTTTTTTGAATTTATGAATCAATTTAACGGTGATGACTACGATGTGGGTAGGAAAAATATTGAATTTACAAAAAAACTATATCACTTAGATGAACGTTTTCAGCACATTGAGATACCTTATTCAGTTGTCCGAACCCGTACATAATTTTTTATCGTTTTGTGGGTTGGATGCTTTCTGCCTAACTACATCTAATTATGAGTCGAAAATATTTATTAAAAAAAAAAAAACAATGTCCAAATGTCAATATTTATCTCCGTTTTAAAAGTTCGCATTTTTTTTTCAATATTAGTGCAATATTATGCAAAATTTGGGTCTTAAATAATAAATTTGCAGAATTTGAGTCAGATCAGTTAAACGGTACAGATTTGCATTGAAAATATATTAGGGGAAGTGGTAAAGAGGGAGGGGAGAAGTGTCGCCTGTGTTACCCGCCGGGTCCTAAAAAATAAGTTATTAAGTATTTTGAATCCGATCGGTCGAACGGTATAGATTTCCATTGAAAATACGTCATGGGGAATTCCATTGAAAGTACGTTTGTATAGAGAACAGACAGACAGACATTGAGTTTTATAGGTAGAGATTGTGTGTATTGCTTTTACGTCCAACAGATTGCGCTGTTTTACAAAAAAAAAACATTTTTTTGGTATCGTTATAAATATTTTGTCTCATGCCAATATAAAGGTAGGTACAGTTGCCGGCAAACTTCTTGAAATTCTTTGGCGTAGTGGGGGAGCAGAAGACAAAATTTGTGTCTCTTTGGTGGAATGGTACATGCGCAAACTTTCCCCCACTACGCCGTAAAATTTCAAGATGTTTGCCGGCTACTCTGTACCGGCGCTTTTTTTTTTCAAATAATTTGTACGGAATCGAATGGATCCTTGTGTTGTGTCAAAATTTCTAGACAATAGTTGAAGAACTTTAGACGGTTTAAGATTTTGGACAATCGAACATTTAAATTTTTATTTATATAAATAAATAGTAGGTATATAAAAACAAAGTGGGTGTACAAAAACATCCTCGTATTTAAATGCAACGTTGTGCCAAAATTTCAAAGCATTCTGTGAAGAACTTTCAGAGATTAGCGATTTTGTATTAGCATTTATATTTTTATTTATTTAGATTGTTCATTTTATATTGTTACATTTATTTTGTTCATTTATCTTAAATATGTTCTATTTGTATTATTATTTTTAATTATTTACTTCAAAGAGTGTTTTATGTTAGGTAGGTATATAAAAATCCTTTTAATTTTCTTGTACTGTAAAAGTCCACTGAGGCGTTTATTATTAATAAATAAATAAATACAAAAGAGGCGAAAACAAAGTTAATTTTCATTAATTACACGAAATTCTTCAAAGTTTGACATTCCCCGACGCGAGTTTGATGCTGTGTGTCTTGTATCACATAACAGATTATCCGCCGTCTCGCTCGCGCGCGCGGCGCGGCTCGGCCGACGCGCGAGCGAGAGGGCGCGGAGGAGGGATATGATACCTCCATGTTCAATATTTGGGGTCGCCTTAAAAGTGATCTCGCGCCGTCCCTGTCGCACCCGCGGCGCGGGGCGGCGCGCGGCCGCGGGTGCGAGCGAGACGCGAGACGATCCGCGGAGATGTTTGCGCTGCGGGAGTGGCGGTCTCGGGTTTACTGCGAGATTTGATGGAGCGGTTGGAGTGCCCTTGTAGAGGAATCTCGGCTCTAGAGTCCACACCCGCGTGGAGGGTGCCACCGTGGTGCAGCTGAACTGGAGTCTCGCAGCTGTGAACGGACTTCCTGGAGAAGGATCTTCCTCCGCATTATACCTATGTATACAGGTGTAACAGAGCTAGAGTGCCACCACTATAACTTGGCGTGCGAGGGAGGGCGCCCCTGTCGCGTAACAGAAGTTGTCAGGGTGTAAATTTATTACACAATACATAATGTACTGAATGTCCGGTGACCAGTGTCAATATAAATTTGTCGGGTAACAGCGCGCTCCGCGGCGGCCGCTCTATCTGTCAAACTGTCAGACGGTAGTATCGGTCCATTATTTTGCTTTTTCAGCTTCGCAAAACTTTAATACTTCATTGGCAATTGTTCTTGCACCATCCCGGACTGTTTAGGATGTTTTGGACATAATAATTCAGTGTATATTGGTAATCAAGATGTCGCAGCTCCCGAACAAATACAAAATTGTACTGAATGACAGGGCGAGGGGTTGCCGCCGGGTGCGGGCGGGGCGGGTTTTATTATGGAACACGTTTTATTATGGGCTCATTATGGAACAATCTGAAGTATTTGCGGCCTTCCCGTAACAAAACAATGTGCTAAAATGCACATTTTCGTCACCCACTCTCACCCACGCTCAGCCACCCCCACCAAACTCGCATATTTTCAATGTGACACCAAGGGCTACAAACACGGGTTTCTTTATATATATATATATATAATATATATATATATGATATATATAATATATATATATACATGATACAAACTTGGTTTTTATGGGTTAGTTTTTTACAACTAATCAATTCATTTCATAATAACATAAAGTTTACTTTAGAAATAGAAAATATGTTGATGGACCATCATCAAACCAGGAGATTTTTTCTTATTTCCAAAATATTTATCCATCTGTAATCCTGTATAATTTGTGTCTAATATTTAATAACAAAATAAAGATCCATTTCCAAAAGATAATTAGAAAATGTTCTTAAGTTTTCACGGCCACTCAAAATCTTAAGGTTTGTTTTTTCTAGGGTATTATGCCGTGTTGTTGCACATGTACAATACAGTACAATGATCACATCAGCCCTGATGATGGGCCTTGCAATGGTATCCAAAAAATCGGAAAGAAAGGTCGTAATAACACGGCATGATACCCCAGAAGACCCAAACCAGAAGATCCTTTATGTGACTAATGAGATTCTTCCGAACTATTAGAATTACACTAGAATAAGCCTGAAATATCATTTCAAATTTTTTAAACTCAATTTTATTTATTAAATAATTAACGCCCTATAGGGCTTTTATAAAAGATTGGTAAGTGTATATTATCAGAATATATATATATATATATACATGATATATCAAAATACGAATGCTATGATGACAGTTGTGATATAAATGTTACGAAATGTACCTATGTTGTATTCCGATTTTTTGCAAATAATTGGTTACGTAAAAATCATGCTGCTATGTTCCCACTGCACGCCCCTGTCCATTACCTACCTAATATCAATAGTTATGCAGATGTCGCATATCTGCATAACTATTGATATTAGGTAGGTAATGGATTTATAACTAAAGCACGAATCTCCCCGTAAAGTATTATGTACTAGCTCTGCTATGCCTTGTATATAATTTTTTTGACAATTCTTTCTCGCCACGTGTGATACATATTGTTTTATTTTTTATTTTTCATAAAAAAACATACCCCAAAAATAGTACCTAGTATCCTATCATACGGCACAACCTGCAGTAAATTTCTGGATAAGAATCGGGCACAAATTTGATTTTGGGCCCAATTCACAACCCTGAGTAACATCCATTTTTCAAGGAGTTTCGCCTCACTATTCAAATTTATGGCATGAGTGCCTTTAAAACGTTCGTTTAAAAATTAGAACACTATTGACACTTTATTCTTCATTTAGTTGTCTATTTGTTTTGATTTCACATGCACAATTTTTTAAGACATGTTAATACACTTTCACAGCAAGATTTATTTTATTGTTTATATTAGAATCCTTGACTCATCGCAAGGTTTATCAGATAATTTCGCGATTGTAACCGAAGTTTAATTTTATTTTCACTGATAGACAAATCAGGATAGCGCACGACGTTAGCTACAGATTCCAAATGAAGGCGAATTTCCGAATGTCTTAATCTGGTTGTTTTCGGATATGTCCGAAATTCCACATTGGCAGTTGTAACACTAATTACTTTGTAAATCCCTGAGATATGGCGCTATCTGTTTTGATTAAACACTTATCTTAAATATTCGGCACTTTCGGGACGAGACGGTCTCATGTTAATCGATTGACGCAATTGAAGAGGTGTTACGTAACTCTGCACCTCCGAACATCATGATTTTGATAACGTTTTGACCCTTTAAATTATAGTACAAAATTATAATTTTTTAATTATTTTTTTATTTATTATATTTATTTATACAGTAGTACACTGTTCTGACCGAATCCGGGCAAGACGAAATATTTAGTGTATATTATAGATATCTCACAGAGACGAAACTGTATTAATTATGGGAAAGTAGGTATAGAAGTCATTTTGGGTGTAACAGGACTTATGACCTGTCTTTTTATGGTTGGCTTAAGTGATCACTTTACACAATTGTAACATTCGCCATTTCCACCCATGATAGAATATACCATGCTTATTCATTTTTTTTTTTGGAAGTTGTATATATGTTCAAATTGCGTGAAGCTTTCATATATGAGTTGTAAGCGCCTTTTCCATGCGGCCTGTACAAAGCCATTTTCATTCCCCTAAATCCCCACAGATGTCGCTAATGAGAAAATCTACAATTGATTTACGGAATTTTGGGAGCAATATACTTTATTGTGTGTAATGAAATGTTCATTACAAAGAAACGAAATATTTGTTCCCGAGATCGGCTTTAAAAATCATTAAAACCACCGATTCTGAAATCGTTCGAGAGAATTGAAACACAAATTTATAAAACATTTTTTTAAATATAATACACTGCCAAATTGTTAAATGTATATTTTGGTGATGAAACATACATAATAATGTGTTTTATAATAAATTAATTCTATTTTATAACATTTTAAAGACATTATACTCCCCATAATATGATCCAAAGCTCGAGCTTATGGGAGGAGTGTGTACAAGTCAAATTAAAGTACAAAAGCAGAAACCATTTAGAAGTAGTAATTTTTAATTAATTAATTTTTCTGATCTGTTATTTTTCTGAATGTTAGGGGGAGATTTTCAAATAACTTATTACCAAGAAAACTAAAATGATTTTGGGTAGTAGTAGAGTTAAATTTTGGTATGTTAAGGGTAGGTACAAATCTAGGAGATCGAAAATCGCTTCTTGTGCGTAATGTATTTTTAATTTTAAAAATTTGAATTATTGAATTTTTTTTTGTATATACCTACCTACCTATTATTTGTGGTATTTTGAATTTTTTATATTGTGTTTGGTAGTCATTTTTTTCCTTAGAATTATTTTAATTTTCATTTTTTGGGTAATTTATCTATTTTATTTTAGCCATCACAAACCAAAAGTTACATTTGTATAGCTTCAAGAACAAATATTAATAAACTAAATACATTAAAGTGTTATCAATTATATTTGTTATATCCCTAGACATCGTATTATTGTATTAATATAAGTTTTTAATCAATGTGTAAATATCAATTATCACAATCATGCCAAAGAAGTATGACTTCTACCGCACGTTCATGAGTGCACCAATTTTTTTTAGACAATTTTTTCATCTTGCTATGTTTGGGAAGCCGGTTTCGATGAGAATCTCGAAGAGTTTCGTTCCCAGATTTGAGATGAAACGGAAATTAACAAACTAATAGCCATTTCAGAGAGGATCGAGCGCCACAACCTCGCCTCATTCGCGCATCTTCCATCAACCCTAGCGTCATACCTACATCTCTCGTGCGAACCTTTTTAAATTGGGTAAAAAACATAATCTGTGTCACCTCTACGTAGTTTAATTATAATTTTGTATTTTACTATTCAAGTATCGAGAGTAACACAATCTGTCATCGATAGGTGATGTTTCAAGTACATTGATTAGCAGAGGCGTGCAGTGGGTATAAACTTAGATTATGCTGTGACCGACTATATACCTATATTAAAAAAAAAATATATGTATATATATATATACACGCATATACCTATAAGGGTATATACATTTTAAATTTTTTTTTTAACTATATATAATGAACTATTTTGAGTAGCTTCAGTCCACAAAAATAACTGCACTATAAAAAAAGTATTGTAAACAATATTTCCTAAATAAATAAATATTTTATATACGTATAGCTAATACGGCAAAAAATTTCAATATATTTCGAAGACGATTTATATATAATTAAATCGGGAACGATACTAATTTCAGATATACGTTTCTTTTCACAAAAATAAATCAAACATTTTATGATATCATTATGATATGACAGATAACACATGGTATTTGTCGTATTCGTATTTACATTTACCACAGAAAAGACATAAAATTGACACCGAAAGTTTTGGGTGGAATTTGTAAAAAATAACATTTCTGCATGACGTGCGCCTGGCATAGGACCTTTCGAAGAAGGACGCTATTGCACAAAACTCGCAGCATTAAAAATACACGGTTATTTTCTCGACTTGACTATATCTGTGGAACAAATTGGTTGGCGAAATAAATGAAGAATTGACATGAAGTTAAGCACAGAAAATAAAACTCGGAAATAAAACTTCTAGCCGTAGGACGAATTACGGCTAGAATTTTAAATCAACTTTTTCTTAAGATAAGGATTATTTAATTAATATTTGTTTCTCAGAATCTTTACTAATGCACACCTTTTTTCTTGTATGCGCTGCACGCCACTGTTGATTAGGTGGAAATACAAATAATTTATTAATTAGGTACCAACAAAATGTGCCGAAGTTACTGGTGTAGTTACTGGTGTAAGGGCGGCTGTAACGGGAACATTGAGAGAAGAGTTAGTGAAAGTAACATTGTTTAGCAAATTCATAGCCGAGTTCAAATTACTTTTAATTTCTGAAGTTTCAAAATTATTCATTTTTTACTTTTACATAATCATCGCACTGGTTAAACGTCAATCAAAGGCTGATGCGTATTGCGACGCCCCTTGCTTTTATAGGTAAATAAATCTTTCGCGATCTTTCGATATTTTACTATAACTGCCTAGTCGTAGCGAGATTTATGTAGTTCCTCCTAGAACCTTCTAGTATCTTCGGATTTAAGTGTTTTTTTTATTTTTTATTATTTATTAGTGACTAACAGGGTAATAGGTACATGATACTATAATAATAAAACATTATGAATGAAGACTATGCCCATTATCCCAATTATAAGTGTCTTCGGCACGCTCTAGTAACATGTATTTTTACATTTAACTATATTTTATATGTACATTTATGTGAATTGTATATTTAGTGTTTGATTAATAAATAATTGATTTAATGGATCTATAGGTTCAGGTCATCGTTTAGAAAATGGATGTTGTGTATGAGTAAGTTTTTGAACGATGATAAGGTATCTGCAAGAATATGAGCATCAATGTTAGGGTCAGCACAATACATAGTATATGTGCGACACAACCTTGTGGTGGGAGAAAAGTAACCAACATCATTAGTGTGCTGGCTTATTCTAAAGAACTCCGGGTTTCTTATAGGGGGGTTTAATGCAAATTTAAGTCAGATTGAGAAAGAGAATCAATAGCTCCGCTGAGAATCTTGTGTAGCACAACGGGATCGGATATCTTCCGTCGGGACTCAACTTTGTGCATCTTGAAAAAGGTAAGTTGTAGCTGTGTAGTGTGTTAAAGGTGTAGACCACTGTAAAATCCTTGATCTCGTTACAATACCCACTTTTTGTGGTATTTTACAAGAATTTTCAATTCCTGACATCTGAAGGGTTGCACGTATCAAATAAATGATCCAATTAATTGTATATAATTCGCAGGGGATCACCGGTCTGATTAAGGCGGACTCCAAGTCCAAAACATATTGAAATCATTCAGCAGTTTAGCTATCTTCGCTCTCGAAGCCCGAAGAGATACCAGGGTTTTAACAAGATCGGGAGATCATATCTGCATCATCAGACGTCCGCATGGCTGGGAATGGGTACATCTAGATCCTCCAACGAGACGACAGCTGATATCTCGGAGAGCTGGTGATTTTAATATTAACGTGGATTATCTAAAGATACCTTATTATCTAAAGGTCTAAAGTTAGACACGTTCTGCTTGATAAGTGGGTTTTTTGACCTGCTCGGCTGTTGACGTAGCCGGCATTTCAGCCCTGATTATCGTCACGGAAATGGAGGGAAGATCCCACGAGCAATTTTGTTTCCATGTGCTTGTTGATAACACAAGTAAGCGAAAAATCTGACGGAATGCGGAAGGGTCACCTTCCTATTATAATTTGTTAATTTATAGCTTCGTTCATAAGACACTCGTTTGACACCAGGATAAAGTTACGCATCTCCTTATATATTAGGTCCTTAATTAGTTTTTCAATTTTTTTTTTCAATTTATTTATATAATAATATGTATATTACAAACTTGATATTCAATGCATGTATATTATGAAGGTATATATTTATATACGGTTGAAAATAATCTTATCGAGAGTTCGAAAAACCATCGTTTGGGTATAAAAACCGGGAGTCTACGTCACTGTGCGGGAGTCATTTTTGACATTTCTATCGTTGCAATGTATCTGCGGGGTGGTCAGTAGGAACGACAGATATCGAGCGAAATAATCTGGCAGAGTACCTAACTGGCGATTAAAGTAATGCGCGATAGTTTGAAGGGAATATTCAAGCAAGTGATAAATTAAGTGTTACCCAGCGATAATAAATTGTTCATAGAAGAGTGATAAATAACGAATAGTGTGGTTTAAAGAATAGTTTATCAGTTTAATTCGTGTTAAGTGACTTTGTATATTGAATAATTAATTAATCATTGTCCTCCTGCTGAGAATATGATATATTAAATAGATCGATAAATAAATGGATTTGATATCGCATCAATATTAGTTTTAATTAATATAATTTGAAAGTAGCCGATTTCTTTTAGATAACGTTTTATATAATATAACAAGTAATCTTTGTGTAAAATAAATGTCAATATGTAACAATTTGTTTTTATTTTCTATATGTCATTTTATGTCATAAAATTATGCGATAATTTCACTTTTTGACCTTCGTAATTTCCGGTAAACCGGTATTAAATTCACAGTTTGACCTATTTACCGGTAATGATTACCGGTATTATTTTCTGATAATTTTGCACGTCCTACCCGGATAATTTAAGGGTAAAACGACTCGATCAATTTTTTAGAGCGGGATTATTTGACTCCATCAGTGATGCTAACTCAAAGCCGATTAGTGTCGACTTCAGAATATTTTGAGTAGGTACCTATGTTCAAATTTTTCAAGAACACAAAACTGGATTTTGTCTCCAGAGGGATTATTATCATTAATCAAGATATATTATAGACGAAGATATTTATTTATATGGGAAAGAAGGTACATGGAAGCTTTAGACTCTAGTCGAAAAATAGATAGCTCATTACCTACTAACGGCGACATCTACACTGGATTATGTGGACGACAAATTTCAACCACAGATAGCATAAGTCACACGTGGAACATGTTGCAACGAGATGTTGAATCGGAAGGAATTACACACAATCCGAATCTCGGAATCGACTAGCACACTCTCGTAAACACTGGAAAAGACTGAAAAAAGATAAAATACTAGAAATGGACAGGAAGTTCTCGAGACAACATGTTTTAAAGGCGAAGCAAGCGCCACGCGAAGAGTCTTTGTTTGAAGTTCAACCAATGCGACATTAGCAGCGATAAAACCGTAGCGAGCGCGGTGTGGCCAGCGCGTGTTTGATCGAGTGTCAGAGGTACCGACGAAGTTTTACTAGTACGAAATCGAACGGAACATTCGAGAAAGTGATCGAAGCGATCGGTAGAAGTAGCTTAATAAGTAATAATTAGTTAGTTAAATAATAAGTGTGTGAAACATTCTAGAAACATTTAGTGATGGTAAATTTAAAAACAGTGCTCCGATTTAATTCGTGTCCAGTTACTTTTTTCATAATATTTTTTTTTTAAATGAAGATACTAACATGGACATGGAATACTGTCACATCAATATTCTTACTATTTTCAAACTAAGCTAAACGCTTGTGCTACGAAAATAGGACTAAATTGCTGGTCTGGAACGAGATTCGAACCCGCGACCTTTGGATAACGAGGCGAGAGTTCTATCCACAAGACCAACAAGCTACAATATTGTTTTTAGTGTTTCATTTCTAGGTTCCGTGACAGTATACACAACTTCCCAAAAACTTGATCAATCATGGGTGAACGCTACATTTGTAACGTGATGTCATCCGCACGAAAGGTCGTAACCATTTAAACAACCAAAAAGACTTCCATACCTTCTTTCCCGTATAAGTATGTGGAATTCATACCACAATGTAGAATAACCACCAATCTAGGCAACACACAGTGGCAAGGAATGCCACATAAGCGAATAGAGGCACGAGCAAGACCCGTTGCACCATCAGCATTTCGGACGATTTCTTCACACATACACAGCCGCAATCCAAGACTCCTTTGTTCGTAAATCATAAAAAAAGAGGCACGCGCCCTAGGCTAGTATGTCAGTCCTACGTAGACCTCCGGCGGGTGGCCGGAGGCTATGGCCCTTAGAGTATCTATCTCTGTCTGTATAATCATACTCATGTATATTTTGTATTTGTTTTATCGAGATAATAAATCATCAAATATTCTACGCCTTTGGAGCTTTTCCGTCGCTTGACGGTGGTGACCCGAAAAAGCAACTACTCCAAACCATCTCCAAACCACCCAAAAATAGATTTCGTCTTTACGAGATATCATTTATATTATCTCGATCGGTGTCCACCTAATTATAATATTAATAAACTGATCGGATTACGTCAAGACTCAGTTAATTACAATTCTAATCTGTTAATCTGCAGTAATTGATTCATTCAATATTCCGATAATACTTTTGATGGACAATTTGCGTCACTGACGTTAAAAAATTCCATCATTATACGTTCCACAGATAAAACATTATTAAATTCAGTTATTGAGAAGTAAACCAAGTCAATTTCAATTTATTTATTTTTAATAAAACATTTACATTACAAACATATATGACAGAATGTTAGTAAACTTAGTAAAAACCACTACCAGATTTACGGTCTACCGGTCTTCGTCAGGACCAACACTACACTACTACATTCACAACACTATACACCCCCAAGAGCGGATCCAGGTTTGGCGCCGGGGGGGGGTCACGTAGTTGTGGTCAAGTCACAAGAAGTTATAATTTAGGGCTGGGTCCAGGTCCACCTAGGTCCTGGACCCAGCCCAGGGGGGGTCATGACCCCATGACCCTGGATCCGCCCTTGTACAACCCAACCATAGTATTGTAAAACTATCCCCACTCTTGTTCACATGCGTGTTAATCTTGTCAGAGAAATTGAACTACTACTATTTCTCTGACAAGATTAACACGCATGTGAACAATAGTGGTGATAGTTTTACAATACTATGGTTGGGGGGTGTAGTGTTGTGAATATAGTAGTGTAGTGTTGGTCCTGACGAAGAGACGGGTACGTCTCGAAACCGGTAGACCGTAAATCTGGTAGTGGTTTTTACTAAGTTTACTAACATTCTGTCATTATGTCTAACCACAAAGTTAATGCTTTAAATATTAATAATATTAACAAACATATATGTTTAATTCGTAAATATTTGTGGCGGCATACACGTGTACACACATACATAGCCGCCGAGAATACCCGTGTACAGACAGAGGTTAGCGCACCCGCCGACAACGAAGAAACGCGGCCGGGTAAACCATAACACACATTGTTCTGCTGATGACCGGCCACAATGAAAAATGCACCAGAGGGCGACAGAAGCGGGCCATCGTGACCGCAACCTGCGGAAGGTGCAACACCGAAGACCGTAAAAATTCTGATGTACCAGGCATACGTCAAGAGTAGAATAGGATATTTGATACCCTTCTGGGGAACCGGAAACAAAACTAACCTAAACAGACTCCAACGACAGCAAAACAAAATATTAAAAATGGTCTATGATCTCAAATACCGGACACCAACTGAAACTGTATACCGTATGACACAACAATTAAACACCGAAAGCATTACAAAAATCGAAACACTTAAAATCATTCACAGACTAGCAATTGGCGAAATACAAGACGAAGACATAAAATTACACAAAATGCACGAAAAACACCAACACAACACTAGAATGGCTCAAAAATATCACATGACATGCGCCAAAACAAAAACAGGACAATCCCGACTAATGTGCAGCGGATTAAAACTATACAATGACCTGCCACAACAGACCAAACAACGGCCAACTATAAAAAAATGACTTTGTATCTAAATTATATTATTATTATATCTTATATTGAATTATGTAAAAATTTTATCCATAAACATTTTAGGTTTCCATTACATTTAAAATAAAAAAACACCCTGCACCGTCAGCATACGGACTTCGCCGCACCGATCGACTAAACTTACGATTCCTTTGTTCTCAATTGGTATAAGAAGCCCAATCACCGACACCCATCATCTCACTCGCTCAGTGGCTTCTTTTACGGCGGAAGTTCTCCCCGGTCGAAGCTTCACTTCTCGGGGAATTCTATATCAAGCGGAAGCTCTCGCCGATTAACTTATCATTCTATACTTGTACTCTACGCATTTTGTATTCACAATTGTAACTTTTACTTGTCATTAAATTCTAATAAATCATCGGGACTTTGAAACTTCATCTAAACATCAGAGAACCCTGAACTCTGAATAAAATACAGGGTGGTGACCCATAAGAAGCAGCACGTAGGGGGTAGCTTCTCGACCTCACACAAGGGGTCGATTCAACCTACACCAACCCCCACATATTATTAACAAATGAGACAATATACAAACGACAAAATATCATACGTATATAAATTCATTCATATCAAAGGTGTAGGAGAATCCTGCTTCGGAAAACCCTCTCAGAGACATGGAACAGATCAATGTCCAGAGTGATATTGTTTAGCATAGCAGTAGCTCTTCCAACAGGCATAACTATTGGCAGGCTGGTCCTGTATGTTGGAATATGAAACAATCTATGCTGACGGTGTCTTAGGTAATTATCAGGAACACATAAACCAATGTTCCGCATAATTTCAGGATAATCGATCATACCGCGCAACAATGGATAAAAATGCGTAATCAGATACACATTCCTTCTAGTCTCTAGACTATTGTAGCCAAGCATACCCTGGAGGAACTCGGTTGGGTAGAGCCAAGGATAATGCCCGTTCTTCTCATGTAGCAGATATCTTTGAAGTCTTTGAATCTGCACCGGTAATAGAAATCCATTGCTTTCCCAGGCTCCCAAATCGATCCTACTTATTCTATACTAGCTTGTCATTTTTAATGCCACATGGCAACCACACATGGATATTGTGCCGTCTGCATCTGACCTCTCTGGCCGACGTTTCGGATCCCATTGCAGGCTCCATCGTGCGCTCGTACGATGGAATTGGTGAACGTTGCAATGTGCAGAGTCATCACTTAAGCCAGCTCACACAGGTCTTCAGCCCTTGGTCATCGTATAAGAGTCTTCCAACACGTTTCTCATTTTTAAATGGCTTCGTCTCTGTGAGACTTCTATAATTTATCGCAATTAATAATTTTTCTAATTAAAATAAATCACACGTCAAAAGGCATGTAGCTTTTTCGACAGCAAACATTGAAGTAAAGCATCCAATATGTCAGGTATAACTAGAAACACAAAAAAAATATGACAAAAATTCCGCTATATTTTTAAATTTACTTGCTTGACCTGAGAACGTCCCTGACTACGGAAGCCATGCAGCTCCCATACTACTCCTCCTTTCTCATCCGCGTTTAAAATTCAAATTTCGAATGTATTAGTACTTCCGGCCGTCGCGAGTCGTCCGATTCCGTTTTCAAATTACGAAAATCTGCAGATTGTTCTCGCGAGGAGCGTTCGAAAAAAGAACCGACTCAAAAACCGCTCGAAACTTTCCGACGCCCGCGGGACCCGCGCGATCGCCCGCCGCGGCCCCCCATTGGTCCGCGCACGCCCCCACCCCCGCGCTCTTTTGTTTTATTTCGCCGTGTCTCCGTCTCTTTCTTGGCGCGAGCGTCAAACCTGGCGAGGTATTTTGTACTGCAACAACTGGTAGCAAACAAACATAACAAACAAAAATTTTGCAGAAAGGTACCACCCGCTAAGGCGAGCGATGAATCTGTTTAATTTATCTTTTTGGCGGTCCGCGGAGGGGCGGCCGTGGCAACATGCTTTGAGCCGCCGGTTCGGGTTTGCTGGCCCGGGGTTCAAGCCCCATCTCCGGCCGGTTAATTTCATTTATTTAGCCGAAGTTACGGAGACAGACAGAAATTATTATGTTTGATAAATATAGAACAAAGAGGCAAATAAAGATACCAACTTTATATATATATATATAACTATAACTTGGCGGCGAGGGAGGGCGCCCCTGTCGCTTAACAGAAGTTGCCAGGGTGTAAATTTATTACACAATACATAATGTACAGAATGTCCGGTGACCGGTGTGGTAGGCTTTAAGAGAAATTTGGTAGGGCAGCACTAAAGAAACCATGCAGTAATGGCGGCCGTTCTATTTGTCAAGCTGTCAGACGGTAATATCGGTCCATTATTTGCTTTTTCAGCTTCGCAAAACTTTAATACTTCATTGGCAATTGTTCTTGCACCACCCCGGACTGTTTAGGATGTTTTAAACATAATAATTCAGTGTATATTGGTAATCAAGATGTCACAGCTCCCGAGCAAATACGAGATTGAACTGAATGACAGGGCGAGGGGTTACCGCCGGGTGCGGGCGGGGCGGGTTTTAGTTCCAAACTCGCCGCACGCCAAGTTATGTTGGACAGGCTTTAAGAACCACCAAGGCACAACATCACTACATACTTGGGAGTTAATGGTACAGTTTAAGAAAGAAGTCAAATCCTTGTTTTTGGACAACGATGTATTGTATTGCCAATGCCCACATGTCTCAGATGGTTTCTGTATAATAAAAATTACTACTTCTAAATGGTTTCTGCTTTTGTACTTTAATTTAGCTTATAAATACTCCTCCCATAAGCTCTAGCTATTGGCTCATATTATGGGGAGTATAATGTCATTAAAATATAATAACATAGGTTTAATCCCAATCGTAATAATTTCGTTGTCTGTCTGTCTGTCCCCGTTACTTCGTGTAACGTCCGTAACTTCTTTATAATATTTTTTTTTACTTCTTTAAAATAAAGTATTTTTTTACAAAAATATTTTTTTAAATTTTAATATAATTTCTTTTTACTTCTTTACAATATTTTTTTTTGTTTACAAAAAAAATTTTTTTTTCGATTTTTTTTTCTTTTACGAAAAATTTTACGTAATTTTTTCTTTTTATTCTTTAAAGTATTTTTTTCCTTTTTTTTGGAACTGACGTCATTTTTTACGGGTTACAGCTAGTTTATTATAAAAATCATTGTAATGTGTCTGCTGAATTAATAAAAAATAAATAAAACAATTATGAAAGAAAGAGATTTAGAACATATTATATAGAACATGAAAATTTAGTAATGTGTGGATGTTCTTACGGTGGAATAGGTGAACGTAGCATTGTGTAAAGTGATTAGCCATTCGGGTCATAAGTCCTGCAAAGTCTTCCGTACACTTCGTCTTTGTGAGACCTCTATAATTTATCTTAATTAATTAATAAAAATTTAATGGATTTTAAGTGTTTTTTGGATCCCACCGCCGATAAATCGTGACAGAAGGTGGGTCATTCTCTTTTTTATATATTAACTCTTTATATTTTATATATTAACTCTTTATATTTTATATATTAACCCTTTATATTAACTCGTGGCGTCTGATTAAAAAAAAACTTTGGATCGATTTTTGACCCTTTTCCCGTGATCCAATCGAGCTAAAACTTGGCAAGTAGACTCGTGACGACAATCAAGAAGATCTATCAAATTTTCGTTAAAAATAATTAATAATTATAGTATAATTTCGGATTTTTAGAAATTTTATTGGTTTTTCAAATTGGAATCATTAGAAAAGTTTGATTACTAGCAACGGCGGCCCGATAACGTCGCGGAATATTTTCTAAATTTGAATTACTCCGTCGGTATGCATAATAGGTACTTCACTACGAATTTCGAAAATCTAAATTGACTGACAAATGTTTTTAGAATTTAATCTTCAAAGCATGAAGTGTCAAATTATCAAAGCTCAAACATCTGACATTTTAGAAATATATTAAGTTACTGTAAGTTTAGTATTATGTTATATGTTTTAATTCGTCTTTAATTATTATTATATTTTACAAAGAAAGAGAGTATATTAAAAACTTGTTTTTTTATGGGTTACTTTTTTAATTGATTTGTTTGGTTTTAAATCTCAACAATAATAAACAACTCCGTCACAACACAAATGTATTTTTTATTATTTATGCAATACAATTAAAAACTTCATTTCTTTACAGTGTCTAAGACTTTTGAGATGGTATTATTATGAGAAGGTATCACCAAACCTATATTATTAAACAAAACAAAAATTAACGTTTTTAAATACCACTACGTCACGAAAATGAACAGGGACAGTTTAACTACAACAAAAAAGAGAATGACCCAGGTATCTAATCTACCCTATAAAAAATCAGGTACATTGCAAGACCTCGTTTAAAAAATGGGAGCGTGTTTTCGTGCACGCGCGGTAGAAGTTATACTTCTTTGGCCCGTTTGTGATAATTGATATTCATATATTTGTTAAAAATGTATATTTATATAATGATACAATGTCTATAGAGATGATACATATAATCGATATTACTTTAGTGTGGTTAAATTATTAAAATTTGTTTTTCAAGTGGTACAATTGTAACTTGATAGCTAAAATAAGAGATAAATGTCGATATTTAGCAGCATCGCAGACATATGATGCGATGAATCAAAATGCGTGTGCATTTTAAAAAAAAGTTTTCAATTTCATGTTTTATCGATTTTCGGCCTTAAACGGTTCCGCAATCAAAAGATTCGAAACTAGACAACTTGGACAGCTGCATGGAATATCGAATAAATAAATGTGTTTTATGTTTTGAAAACGAATATTACGTCGTGTTTACAAAAAAACTTCGACAATAACATGAAATCCTAATACACACCTAAAAACAGTTCTGATTTTCAATTCAATAACCAATCATTCGTCAGATTTTGATTTTGATTAATTGATTTTGAGCATCTTTATGATTGGTGCTCGATTCAAGATGGTCGACAATACATTTTTTATTTTTTTATTTTTTTTATTTTTTTATTTATTAGAGACACTAACAGCATAATAGGTACATGATACTCTGATAATAAACATTGTAGTGAAGACTATGCCCATTATCCCAATTACAAGTGTCTTCGGCACGCTCTAGTAACATGTATTTTTGCATTTAAATGTATTTTACATGTACATTTATGTGTATTGTATATTTAGTGTTTGAATGTAGTGCGATTAGTATTTAAGTAACATTATTTATATTGCTGGAACACTACTTTCAAGTGAATACATTTTGACAATTTAATGGATGCGCGCGCATTTCGCGGTCTCGCATTTCCGCTACAAGCTACGCCAGCGCGACTTCCGTTGCAATAAAGATTTAAGCCTTCATAAGCCAAAATCACACATTTTCAAAAATTACCTGACTTTTCACTGTACACTTATTTTTCGCTATCTTAGAACAATCTCAAATACTAGATTAACCGATAAAAATTTGACGTTTTTACACAACGTGGATGTACTCAAAGATATGGTAATTAAATACTAATTTCTTTAATTCCCTTATCTGATGAAGATACTTGTATCGTCCATTCATTGGAGATAGGTGTTGTGCACATCGCATGGATGGTTTAAAGTCTACTCCGTAGCCGAGAGTTCACGCGCTGATGAAGTGCGGTTTTAAAATAAGTTTTAAATAATCAAAACTAGCGGTACATAATGGAGTTCTGGTACCGACGCCAGTGTATGGAAGTGAAGCCTGAAGCTGGCAGAAGAGGAACGAAAGTAGCTTAGAAAGTAGCAGAAAAAATTCCTTAAATCACTGACACACAGACAAGGCCTAAATGAGTTGCTCGATACATACGACAAAAGACTCGAAAATTTCCTCACAATCTCATTAGAAAAAAGACGAAAAATCACAGACCTTATGACACTCCACAAAATAGTAAACAACAAACTAGACTCGCCCTCAATACTCTCGCAAATAGATATTAATATGCCTGCCCGGTCTCTGAGATCCCAAACACTATTCCACACAAAGGTCTACAACACCAACATAGGTTATTTCTCTCCTCTGCCTAGAATGCTAAACCAGTACAACGAGGTCACGTCATGTAACCCCAACATCGACATATTTCACATGATACAACCTCAGTTTAAGAGAGAAATTATATCGCTCCTGACCGAAAATAGTTTGAGCGTGTAAGACGGATTCTTCGAACAAAAAATTTATAGTCACAAAGCGCAGGTACACATTTTCTGACTTAGTCGACCTGGGAGCCTACATGCCTGTTATGTCGTGCGGAGAATGTGAACTTCGTTCATCTTGTAATCACTTACTGTAGTATACTTATATTGTATAATGTATTAATGTTTTATTTTAATGTATCATCGTAAATTGTAACTGTACTAATCACCTTGTCCTAAATGACTATCCATTAGGGTCATTCTGACCTGTCGATAGTCTTTAAATTAAAAAATTAAAAATAAAATAGCTTGAGTGCAGTGGAGATGAGATCCCTTAGACGTAGGTACGTGTCGAAAATCCTTGTATGATAGAGTAAAGAATGAAGATATTAGGAATGAATGTAAAGCTGATCGTGGCGTAATACATAGAATAAAAATAGGGTCGCTCAGGTGGTCTGGGCATGTTGAGCGAATGACTGAGGAAAGAATGGTAAGAAAGATATACGATGCAAGTGTTGACGGCGCCAGAAAGAGAGGGCGACCGCGGAAGACGCGGCACGACCAGATTAACCAGATACTGGAAGATGGTCCTGCTAGAAGCCTCAACAACGGTCGAGCTTGCGTGCGAAGATGTGTGAATGTAGATGAAGCGAATGTTGTATGTCAGGACAGAAGTGTATGGCGCTCTATCCTCTCTGCCTACCCCCGCGGCGAAACGGCGTGATGATAAGTTAGTTAAAATAAGTTTTAGATCTTTTATGGCGACATTATTAATATAATTAATAAGAATAAACTTTGTAAATAAATAAAACACAACTTGGTATACACCCGTTAATATTTCTTTTCTTTATTCAATATGAATAAACGCCTCTACATGTTTAGGGAACGAAGATATAATTAATTTTTTTCAATTGATTCAGCAACATTGTAGATTGACATTTTTAAATATTGATTGTATTATTTGTATGTATCTACTTTTTTAAATTAATTACACCTACATGTTTCGGAAAAACGTTATGTACCTATAATCAGACAGAGGGACTTCCTATGGGAGCACCCAAGAGTCCATTAATAATTGCAGATAATTTAGAGAAAATTATTTTTAATTGTGATTCACCTTTGTAAAAAAATATTTTGTTATGGAGAAGATATGTTGATGATGTATAATGTATTTGGATCAGAACAGTATCAGAACGTCAACTAACATCATTTTTACAACTAATCTAATTAATACAAGTCGAATAAAAAGATAAAAACCTTGCAAAAATTTTAAAAAAAATACAAGGTTTTTATCATTTTATTTAACTTGTTTTGAAGCAAATGAATTTTTCATAATCGATATGAGTTACTGTAATCATAGTTCAACTTTTTGCAAAAAATAAGTCAGAAATATTGAAAAAAAAGTGCAAACTTTGATATTACATATCTCCATAACTATTGATGTTAGGTCATGGTTGCCTGGACATTTTAGATTCATAACATAGTCAGGAATCTGCCGGCCAAGTTTTTGCTGCTAGCTCTGGTATACCCTGTATATGTAATCAATATATTATATATATATATATATATATATATTAATCTATATATATATATATATAGATAATAGATTTATAAAGAAACTCGTGTTTTCCTACCCGCCAAAAGGAAAGAAAGTTCTGGAAGGAGAAGGTTTTAGAAAATTCCCGAAGGTTCTATAAAGTTCTTAAATAAGTGGCGGAATGTGTCGGTGTGTCTAGAAGGTTCCTGTACATTCAATAAATTTCTTGAAAGTTCTGGAAGGAGAATGTTCTAGAAGGTTCGCGAAAGTTCTATGACGATCCAAACAGTGTGCTAAAAATCTACGCGTGCGAAGACTGCGAAGCCGCGCGAGCACAGCTAGCAATATGTATAAATTAAATTAAATATATTTTTAAAATTATTCCAACTACCGCATCGTCTCTGCTGCGCGCATCTTGGACGTTTTTTCCATCCCGAGATGGGAATGCGTGTTCGAGTCTGATCTGTTGATCCTGGCATGATGGATCACTTCTGGGACCAGCGCACTCAGCTCCCGGGAGGAATCCGCTCTTGGGCACGTTCCTGGCCGCGCTGGCGGGCGCTGGGTAAACATATTAGCAGCCTGGTATTGGGGAACACGGAGCCCTCGAGAACCGGCACCTGGTCGAGGACTGGTCCGACAGGCGCGGACTGGAGCGACCGGCGAGTCGACGGAACGGCCCGAAATCACGCTTAATAGTTTCCAAAATAAAATACATCCTTCGTTTATGAAGTCAACAGGAAGGGGAGAACAGGGTAATGGGAGCCTACTATCGGAAATTTGTGATAAAAACCACATTTGTTAACTTTCTTATAATTTTTAATTAAGAACTCCTACATTGATTACCCAACTAAATTTCAATCACATTTATAATCAATAATAATCAACACATGCGGGTAATGAGGGCCCATTTAACGCTTATATGGGAAATTGGAGCCATAATATGTGCTCTTTCCCGAAAATTTAACACTAAAAATAATTTAAGTGAAATCTTAGTTATTTATACGTAGAACTATTTGTAAAACATATAAAAAAAATCAAGTTTGTAACCAAAACAAATCAATAAAGATGAAATTATTAAAGAAAAACAAAGGATCCAAATTTTTACGAATCCAAACAAAAAGCACAAATATAAGTATCTGGACTATCACTGCCAGAATATTCTTTATGGGCCTAGTTTCCGCAACTTCTACATCGGTACCACATCTCCCCATTTTTTCCCGTGGATAAACAAATTGCACATAAAGCTTCCTCTTCTGAATATTCTGACTCATCGTCGCAAATTGCATTTAGCCATGCTAGGCTACCATTACCCGTTGACCACCATTTTGAAAAGTAATAATATAAATATGTAATTCTACTTTTAATCACAATTTAACCAATTGGACTTGTTAGTAAATGAATCTAGGGAGGTAATAAGCATAAACTTAATAAAATAATAATATAATTTCATGCTTACCTTGGCCTTCGCAATCAGCAGTTTTTTATAAGCGTGTATCGAAAAACACACAACCGCATGACACTACCGACTCGTGTTCGTCAGGTGAAGTTTCTCGATAGTTGACAGAAGTGGTCGAGTGTTTACGACCGCAAGAATGCGCCTACTTTTCGTTCAATATCTTATTATTCTTATTACCCGACGGCTCTCATTACCCTGTTCTCCCCTACGCGCGGTAACAGTTATACTTTTTTGTGATTGTGGTAATTGATATTTACAAATTGGATGAAAATGTATATTAATAACATAATACAATATCTAGGGAACTTCCTAGACCAGCACACAGATACGAGCAACTGGACGTCTTTGCCAATAGCTGTATATTATTCAATCATATATTAAAAGGTGTATTGAAAGATTACTAGTGTTTGTCGAATTGGACTTAAATAATTGATTTGTATTTGTATGTATATTTTTTATTATAATATGACATTCAAAGCTTGTGCTATATCTTTTCACTCTACATGATTACCTTTTTACTCCCTTTATATTAACTCGTGGCGTCTGCTTGCTTGCTTGCCGCTTGCCATCAAAAAAAACTTTGGATCGATTTTAGACCCTTTTCCCGTGATCCAATCTAGCTGAAACTTGGCAAGTAGACTTGTGGCGACGATCAAGAAGATCTATCAAATTTTCGTTAAAAAATTTAATAATTATAGTATAATTTCGGATATTTAGAAATTTTAATGGTTTTTTCAAATTGGAATCATTAGAAAAGTTTGAATACGGCGGCCCGATAATGTCGCGGAATATTTTTTCTAAATTTGCATTACTCCGTCGGTATACATAATAGGTACTTCACTACGAATGTCGTAAATCTAAATTGACTGAAAAATGTTTTTAGATTTTAATCTTCAAAGCATGAAGTGTCTTATCAAAGCTCTAAACATCTGACATTTTAGAAATATATTAAATTACTGTAAGTTTAGTGTTATGTTATATGTTTTAATTCGTCTTTAATTGTTGTTATATTTTACAAAGAAAGGGAGTATAATAAAAACTTGATTTTTATGGGTAACTTTTTTACTCCTTTTATATTAACTCGAAAAAACTTTGGATCGATTTTTAACCCTTTTCCCGTGATTCAATCGAGCTGAAACTTTGCAAGCAGACTCGTGGCGACGATCAAGAAGATCTATCGAATTTTCGTTAAAAAAAATCAATACATTTTTGGATTTTTTAAATTTTTAATGGTTTTTTCATACAACTTACTAAGTTGTATGAAAATATTTCAACGCGTCTGATAGACACGGAACCTGATTATAGTATAATTTTGGATTTTTGGAAAAATTTTATTACTCCCTTTCATACCGTCGCTCGATCGAAGTCCAACGCGTAGGTTAAGCGCCAAACCAGTTTCCACTAGTAAATGAGAAAGGGAGTATAATAAAAACTTGTTTTTTATGGGTTACTTTTTTGTTTTTAAATTTCTATTATATTATGTTTTCTTATGCTTCTGCTTTTTACTTTATATTATATTAATCTTTATATTCTTCTTCTTTCTTCTTTCTTTCTATATAATTAATATGCCTTAGTATATCATAAATATTTATCATTACCGACATATTTCAGTTTGTTTAAATTTTTTTATTCTTTCTTTCTATATAATTAATATGCCTTAGTATATCATAAATATTTATCATTACCGACATATTTCAGTTTGTTTAAATTTTTTTATTCTTTCTTTCTATATAATTAATATGCCTTAGTATATCATAAATATTTATCATTACCGACATATTTCAGTTTGTTTAAATTTTTTTATTCTTTCTTTCTATATAATTAATATGCCTTAGTATATCATAAATATTTATCATTACCGACATATTTCAATTTGTTTAAATTTTTTTATTCTTTCTTTCTATATAATTAATATGCCTTAGTATATCATAAATATTTATCATTACTGACATATTTCAGTTTGTTTAAATTTTTTATTCTTTCTTTCTATATAATTAATATGCCTTAGTATATCATAAATATTATCATTACTGACATATTTCATTTTGTTTAAATTTTTTTATTCTTTCTTTCTATATAATTAATATGCCTTAGTATATCATAAATATTTATCATTACTGACATATTTCTGTTTGTTTAAATTTTTTATTCTTTCTTTCTATATAATTAATATGCCTTAGTATATCATAAATATTTATCATTACTGACATATTTCTGTTTGTTTAAATTTTTTATTCTTTCTTTCTATATAATTAATATGCCTTAGTATATCATAAATATTTATCATTACTGACATATTTCAGTTTGTTTAAATTTTTTTATTCTTTCTTTCTATATAATTAATATGCCTTAGTATATCATAAATATTTATCATTACTGACATATTTCTGTTTGTTTAAATTTTTTTATTCTTTCTTTCTATATAATTAATATGCCTTAGTATATCATAAATATTTATCATTACTGACATATTTCTGTTTGTTTAAATTTTTTATTCTTTCTTTCTATATAATTAATATGCCTTAGTATATCATAAATATTTATCATTACTGACATATTTCTGTTTGTTTAAATGTTTTATTATTTCTTTCTATATAATTTATGCCTTGTATATCATAAATATTTATCATTACTGACATATTTCTGTTTGTTTAAATTTTTTTATTCTTTCTTTCTATATAATTAATATGCCTTAGTATATCATAAATGTTTATCATTACTGACATATTTCTGTTTGCTTAAATGTTTTTATTCTTTCTTTCTATATAATTAATATGCCTTAGTATATCATAAATATTTATCATTACTGACATATTTCTGTTTGTTTAAATTTTTTATTCTTTCTTTCTATATAATTAATATGCCTTAGTATATCATAAATGTTTATCATTACTGACATATTTCTGTTTGCTTAAATTTTTTATTCTTTCTTTCTATCTAATTAATATATTTCTAAATGTGGAGACCTGTAATTGGCCATCTATATTGTATCAATGTTTTCTATGCTTTTTTTTTGTGCTGTTGGTCTTCCATAAACATTAAATAAATAAATAAATAAATATATTTGTATCTACAATTTAAGTATTTTCTTTCCACTTTATGTCATTATTATGTTTACATGTCATTATTTTATTCTTTAAACTATATATTCTGTTAATGTACACTTTACCTATCTGTTGTAAAAGCCCTATAGGGCGTTAATTAATAAATAAATAAAATTAAAATAATTTTCAACACTTTAAGGTACTTAATTCATTAATATTTGTTTTTGAAGTGGTACAAATGTAACTATTGTTATGTATATGGTAGCTATTGGTAGCAAATGTGAATATTGGTACATGGTAGCTAAAATAAGAGATATTGAGATGTCGATTCGAAGACATTTATATCGCAATATTGCAGACATACGATACGACGAATCAAAAAAAAGCATTTTCAAAAAAAAAACGAGCGAGCCTTACAGTAGTCGCATATGATGTGTAACATTTGACATCTCACAATTAAACATAGCAATTGAGCAGCGACAGGAATTAACATCAAAATTTAAAAAAGCTAATACCTATATATTTATTAATTAGTAAATACAAGTAAAGATAATATGTGTGCATTTATTTTTTATTGAGTTTTGCCGGACTATGTAGGGGAGAGTAACCAATATTGAACCGGCACTTATATTGGACCACTTCTATTTTACTACCAAAATGAAACCGGCACTTATATTGGACCACTTCTATTTTACTACCAAAATGAAACCGGCACTTATATTGGACCACTTCTATTTTACTACCAAAATGAAACCGGCACTTATATTGGACCACTTCTATTTTACTACCAAAATGAAACCGGCACTTATATTGGACCACTTCTATTTTACTACCAAAATGAAACATTTTTTTTATACTGGCAATTGAAAAATATGCGATTGCAGCGCCACTAACACTCCGCCATTTTGTACGGACGTTGAATACATTTTGCAACTGTGACGAAAAAAAATAATTTTTGGACTGTATTGTTGCTGATTTTGAGTGTGGTGCCTAACGAAGTTGTTCGTCGTAATAGTAAGTCATCATTTTGTAATATTTTCTATAAAAAGGCATGTTTTATACTGTTTTAAATACCAGTAAATAAACACAAATCCGTAGACGTTATGTTTTTATTTTTTTGACACGAGTGAAAATATACCACGGTCCGTATATTGAACCACTCCCGAGTTCCTAAATTGTACCGGTCCAATTAATGCAACCGCTTTTGTTCAAAATTTGAATAAAATTCTTTTCATTCTAGATGACCACTGTAGATGACGAGAATAAAAAGGAGTACTACAAATGGAGGAAAGAAGACTTAGAAAGAGCGTTGACGACATATAAAAATAAAGAAATGGGTATAAATGCCATTACGTATCAAGTGCGAAAAGCAACGATGTTGCGTCACGCTAAACTACTTAATAAAATTGCTAATAATTTTGTCACCCAATCCAGATAATAAAGCAAATAAAAGAAAAGCTGTACAAAAAGCTACTGAAAGAACTTCATCCCCATACAAATTATCTTTAGAAGAAAGTATCCAACAAAAAGGACAAGTAGGTAAAGCAAAAAAACAAGCTATAATTAAAACGTCTAAAGCTAACAAAAAAAGAATAGTTAAGAAGGAAGTAGTAAAAAAGAAGACTTTGAAGCAAAAAAGGTCAATTTCCAGTAGTGATTCTGATGTTGTAATCAAACTAAATGACGACAATGACGATGGCGATGATGCGCGTGAGTGCGCATAGTGTGGTATGAACTATTTCGACAAAAGTGGACCCATAGTCGAGTGGCTGCAATGCGTGCGGTGCAAGAGATGGCTACATGAGACCTGCACCACAAACCCTGTCATGTCATGATTGCTTGAATTAACATTTTTAGGTATTATCCCATTCAGTAGAAGCATTGTTGATGATTATTTGATATGTTTGAGTTTATAATTTTATAAATGCCAATTGCCAAAATTAAGATATTTTTATGTTGATTAAGAGGCTCTTATACTTTCAATATTGGCATTAGTTTAATCACTTCCCGCTAAAAATGGCGCTAGTTTCGCTCAAACATGTATTATTTAAGCACAAAAAACGATAGCGAGAAATATACAATACTATAAAACGAAATAGAAATGTGCAAACTTTAACGCCTGACCTTTTAACTGCGTAGTGCTACATACGTAACCCTTTCTACATGAACGTAAGTTTTGCAAGTTTGGCGAAATTTTTCTGTACAATAATTATTCGATCCTTATATTAGAGATGTGACAAAGCCGACCATGCAATGGATATTGTTTCTTTCTGAAATTTCACTCAAAATTTGCTTTTTTATGCTATTTTTCTGATTTTTAAGAAAAACATTTTTTTAAGATCTCCATTACATGTAATATATTATTTATATTATATGTTATTATTTTTTCTTTAGCGTTGAAAAATTGTATGACGTGTGTGAATTTTCACTATATTTTTTATTGTTTTATAACATTTTGTCTAATATCAATGTTAAATAATTCAAATAAAAACCATTTAAAAAAATTATGCGTGTACTTATGTATGTGCGTTAGAAGTTATACTTAAAAAGTAGAATAAAGACAAAATAATAATAATAATAATATTTTCGTTGTCTGTCCGTTACTTAATGGAAAGACGACTTTAGATATTTAGAATGTGACAAGCAATCAGCGCTCAACTCATGTTGCGCGGTCACGCAAAAGTTGTTATTAATTACTATACAGTCGTACACCCATGAAAATATGGTTAAGTATAAAGAGAATATAGAAATAAAAATATTCTGAATTATCTTTTCAAAACGTAAGACTTTCATGAAAGTAACTTATATCGAATATCTAAAATTAATTCGCAATAATAAAAGTCAAATAAAATGATAATCATCCGTATTCTGAACTAAGCAACATTGCTATTTCTGTATCTTGACAGTTATTGTATTACATTGTGATGCCGTTTTTTTTGACGTTTTATGTTTGACAGGTTTGAAATTAATGAATTCAATCAATTAGAAAGATCATTATTCGTAATTGTGAATACATTAACATTTGTTTACGTTTTAGGGCTTTCTGATTGATTCATTAATTATTTCAAACATGCCAAACTTAAAACATCGAAATTAGTGTCAATATATTGTTATACATACCTGTCAAGATTGGGATAAAGATCTGACATCCCAATATTTTCAGAATAGCACAGATTAACTTTATAAAGTATTATATATTTATCAAATTTCTGAAGGGTGATAGTGCAAAATGATTAAACTTTTTTTTGCTTGTATTGAAGCGAATTTATTTTTAATATTCTACATAAGTTACTTAAATAACAATCAAAAACGGAACATATAAACGTAAAACCTTATGATTAATAAACATAATAACAAAAGATATAAATCATAAAATCTGATTTTGAAAACTGGAGAAAAACGATTATTTGAAAAGATCAACAACTGACCATAATAAACGATTATAAAAAACATTCATGCATGTATGCGGTAGAAGTAATATTTAAAAACTAAAATAAAGACAAATTATATATTAATGATGCTCAAAGTATTGAGTTGTATAAATCTACACTGATCATTGTCTATTACTTTATTGAAATTTATGAAAAGAATGAAAACTCATACTTACAGAAATGTAACCTCAAATATCTAAATATAATAATTTGGTTGTCTATCCGTAACTTGCTGGAATGACAACTTTATATAATTAGAGTGTGACACGCAATCAGTGCATGGCTCACGATTATTTAAAAAGTATAATAAAAAACGATTAACGGAACATATAAACGAAAACAAAACGATTCATTAAAACAGGGTATTTAACATAATACAACATATAAAGATGTTATAAAAGGAAAAAAGAAGGATTCATAAGATCCGATTATATGAACTGGGGTAAAACGATTCATAAAAAATATCGACAATTGACCACAATAAATAAAAATATATAACGACGGACGACAAAAATGGAGCATATAAACGGTTCCTATTAAGGAACGGGCTATTAAGCCGGAGGATAAATTAATAATCGGGTTTTGCAAAATGATTTAATAAGTTTATATGTTCAATTTAGTCGCCCGACCAGAGTTGCCAACAGCGCTTGGCCTAATATCGCCGTTTCCTATACATAAAGTAGCCTAAAGTAGCCCAAACGCCAAAATATCAATATGAATAAAATAAAATGTAATTTTTATCAATTTATTTATAACATATTTATAATGTGTTGATAAATAGGCCTAAGCCTAATATAAAAAACCGTAATGTTCGTTAAAATAAAGTAAAGTAAGTACCATTTTAAAAACACCGGAGACGTACATTTTGCTACCAGCGTGAAAACTTACCATGTGATTGCTTGGTTGAAAGTTGTTGCAGCACACCTCTTACATTCATATAGGTACGAATTCTAAGAAGAGCGATCAGCATGGGTAGTTGCAGGCGATTCCTTAATTTTGTTTTAATTGTCCCCATTACGCTTAAAATTCTTTCAATGACAGCATTACACAAAGGTAATTGTATTTTTTTTTCTTAATTATTTGCGATTCGGCTGATTTAAATAACTTGTCTCTGAAGTAGCCTAGTAGGCGACCAGTCGCCTTTTAGATTTTTTCGTCGCCGATTCTCTTTCTGAGTAGCCTAAATGGCGAAAAATCGCCTACGTTGGCAACTCTGCGCCCGACGGCAAATACGAAAATCGTGTACTAGGACCTCTTAATTGAAAATATTTTACAAAACAAACAAACTCAAAACAATATTATATCGTTTTACTGAAAATTTTTCAAACAAAACATCAAAACAAACAAACTCAAAACAATATTATATCGTTTTACTGAAAATTTATCAGTTAAAATAAAAACACAAAAAAATGCCGGTTCAAAAGATTTCACATCACTATTTCGTGAAAAAATGACAATTACCGTTGAGTAAAGAAATAGACGGAGTATCTTATTTCGTTAAAAATATTGTTTGCAGGTAAAAGAAAGGACAAAAATTCAGTGTATATACAGAACAAAGTCTATATATCATATTGTTTCAAGAAAACAGATAAGAATAATGGAAAAAAACACCAGAATCAGCCCGCAAAAACAAACAAAATTTGACAGTTGTAAAAAATAAAAATGGCGACATTCAAATTCAAGTATTTTTAATACATTTAACAGTTATTTTCTGCATTTACCGTTGTCCCCGCGATATGGGATTTCTAAAATGCATTCATTATACGGATATCTTCCCTTTATTAACACTCAGGCAAAGTTTACGCAGCATTTTAAGATATATTCGTATAAACTAGCGGGAGCGTAACCTGACGACTGGCGTAGTTGGTGTCCAACCAACGACTGATTTGAAAGAAAAATGATCTTTTAACAGACTATACGATTTAATTAATTCAAATTTCTGTGTATGAGGTAGAAAATTTTGAATATTTTTATATTAATGACAGTGAAATTTTCTTAGTACGCATGTAAAATTTAATTAAAATAATCAATGTTTTAATGGTTTTTTGGATGCTGCAATATAGGAGACGGAAAGTGAATTTTTATCTTTTTGTAAACGTTGTATTTAACAACCTACCCAAAAATAATTATATATTTTCCCCCAAACTTTCTGTTTGAACTTCTTTTATTCAATTTATTAAAAAAATATACGGTCTTTACGTGGAAATATTTCGAGAAAAAGTGTACCAAAGATAACTCTATTGCTAGAAAGATTAAATAGGGCTTCGGGATTATATTTTTTTTGTGATAATAACAAAGTATTTTTTAAACTTTTTTTAAACAAATGCTTTAATAGTAAATGGACCTTTCATAATAAAATTGATTGAATGCATGGTTAGCTGCAATATAGGCAATAAGATTCGAAAACTTTACACTAAATTGACTCTCCAGACAGCAAAAACGTGAATCATGTACTATGGCGCCTTAAGTAAAATAGGCATCCAAAGACTTTATTAAGTAAAATTGTTCTTTTTTGAATATATACTACTTTTAAATAATAAATATATTTAATAATGATACTAAACTGTGTTTATTTTTCATTAATTACGTATTTTTTTCATTTGGTCCAATTTAGGATCCCGGTGGTCCAATTTAGGATACTGGTTGCGTTAATTGGACCGAACGACAACCTTCACTGAACGATTATTTTTTAATAGTTGCGACTACGCTACGATGAGAACAGATTGTTATTATATAGCTACTGAATCAATCTATATTTTGAACCATTATTCATTCTTATAGCTTGAAAGGATTAGGCGATACGTTCCATTATGTCAAAAGTGGTCCAATATAGGTTACCCTCCTAGGTACCGTATATCTACATACGAATTTTGTTTAGAAATGTGTTTGGTCAATTATATGTTTTTGTTTATTTTCATAGATGGCGGTAGTGTGCCGCTATACATATCGTATGAAAATTTTGAATAAATATTTTAAAATAATCACATTAATTACATAAAATTTGAGAATATAAATCAATAAGGGTAGTTTTGTTTACATTAATGTAAAAAAAATAATTATTGGATAGTTTCGAAGATATAAGCCAAAATATATCAAAGTTACACCATCCACACGCTTGACACCAGACGCGAAGCATATATACGAAATCAAAAGCCTTGGCTGTTGGTAGTGTGCGTCTTCGCTGTGATGGCACATGCTGGACATTGATTTGATTATAAATGATGATTTTTTTCCATCGTGCGCCCTCTGCGCCCGCTCATTGGTCAAATGAAATTGCGCGCGCTTCCCCGGCGTCTTATTTCCTGTTACGCATTTCCGTCCTTTTTCACGAAATCACTGCTACATATTGCAGGAAAACGATAGGAAAGATGTCACACATCAATAATTTTTTTACATTTTAGATTGAATTCGCATTTTTTTTGCTGTTATTAATTAATTTCAATGTTTCCCACGTATACTGTAGAATCTGCGATTCGATTTTTGTTTTAGTATCTTAAACCACCCGATTTACCCTATATTTATGGATAATGTTTAAAAAAGTTTAATATTCCATTAATATATGCCTCCTTTGGAACGAAAATTATTTTTAACATTTTCTGAAAATATATAATAAATTGGATGATTTAAGATAGTAAAGCGAAAAAAGAATTTTTGCAGAGTTGACAGTGTTTTTGATGGGTTAAACTAGTTTTAGGTATAGCCAAATATCGCAGTTACTTTGTGGTATGTACAAAATGATACACACACCTTGAGTTATTTTTGTCACTGATACAGTTTCGAGAGAAGCAGTCCCTCCCCATCTGCAGTCCGTTCAATAGAACGACAGTTGGGTTACTCACTTAATTTATTGTAGCTTGGTTACAATGATCGCCGCTTGTCGCCTGTTGTCTCTGGTTTCGCTTTCTGTGATCTCGTCTCGCAGAAACCAACAGACGCGCTTTCTGCGTAATTTGTAGCCGCTCGAGTTCCAGAAACTTCTCGCGCATTTTGTTGCACGTGGGTTTCTTCCAGAATATTCCAGTTCACCCGGGAACTTTCGATAATGTGCCATTCTCTTCGATTTTTAGAATCTCGTGAGTTACAATATGTATTGCACAATTATTTTTGTAAATTTATCATTCGTATAAATAAATATTAGTGAAATTTTGGGAGTTTTTGGTTGAGGATGGTGTATGCAGTATTTGAAGAGGCTGCTTTTTAGGGTCACCACCCGTCATGTGACGGGAAATTGTAGAATACTTGACGACTTTATTATCTCAATAAAACAGTTATAGGGTTAAACATAAGTACGATTACAAAGACAATGATAGATACTCAAAGGTCGAGAGCCTCCGGCGTTTGCTGCTTTTTATACAGTTTTCCGAACAAAGAACTTTCTTCAAGTGTAGCTGTGTGTGTGGATGAATCGTCGGAATTGCTGACGGTGCAATGACCTGTAGACGGCTCGTGTACCCTGCTTGTGCCACGATTTGCTTATGCGGCATTCGGCGGCGTTTATGTATTGTGGTATGAAATGCAACAAAATAATAAACAAAGACAGCTTCGGTTCAAGAGCATATTTAATGTATATTTAGATCACGCTGTTATTCTCGATACATTCTAATTTCCGTTCTTCCGTGGTCGTCTCCAGCAGCCGCGAGCTAGCCAGCGCACTTAATGATCTTCTGCGCCAAGGGGATGGCGTCGCTGACCACCTCGGAGGCCCTCTGCGCGAAGCACGCGGACATCTCGCCGGGCAGCTCTGGCAGCGTCGTCACGTACTCGGCCGCCTTCTGACCCTGGAACCAACAATGCATTTTTACCACCGGCGCCTACTGTAGACCAGCGCTCACGGAAGATCGCGGTGATGGCGTGGATCTATGTAAATAAGACATTCGTGCTTACGGTTCTGTCTAAGGGGCTACACCACCCTGGAAGCCTGAAATTTATGTAGAAGTTGGGTGATTTTTTACAAGGAGGTGAACTGACATCCACCGCATGCGAGAGCTTCCATATCTGTCCCGCTCATTCGTCGCCAAGTTGACATTGCCATGCTGTGTAATTGATTAATTAATTTGGTGATAATTTTTTTTTTAGATTAGAAAAGGTGTTGAAGGAAGAAATACATGGATACGTTCATTCGCAAATCCGGTCCTGTTCATAAAGATCGAGCAGCTTCTGTGAGTGCACGAGTGACGTCTTCGTCTTCAGAGATCTAAAGAAAGTCTCCAGTACCTTCTAGGACACACTACCACACTCTGAATTATCTGTAGCATTCGGAAAACGTCGACAAACGGCTGTAATATTATCGTTAACAGTAGAAGTGAAAAAAATGTTCTAGAGGATTCGAAAAACCAACATGTTACGTATAAAAAAGCGGAACCAGCGCTGCGCAGTCCATCATTATTTTGATGATTCTACCGGCGCGATATCAGCCACGGAACGGTGGCCGGGCTGGCCTTTTGTGGAATTCGAAGCGACAGATATTAAGCGAAATAATTGAGCGATACCTGCTCATGTGCGATAGTAGAACGGAGTTTAATTGAAAGCCTTAATACGCGATAATAAAAATTGCGTAATATTGTGAATTCGAGACCAGTGTTAAATTAAATTCATTTTAGTGACTTTGTCAATTTACTCAAATAATAAATCACTAATTAATTAATCGTTAATAAATTTCCAATGTTCTCATTTATCTCCCAAAACCACGTCCAGTGATAATGTAATGCTTTGATTGGATGGGTGATTACAGTATAAGGGACACCGTAACTATTCATCCAATCAAAGGAAGCCATCGCAGCTTACGTTTGTTATGTGCAAGAATTTTGATGTTCCGTACATTCGGGTCTATTCTCATTGATTTGCGTAACATAACATAACAATCATGTCCCATAGCTAGTAGCAAAAACATCGGGTGAGTCTTCTTTATTAAATTTTGAATAGAAAGTATTCTTCACACTTTGGGCGAAATGTCAACAGTTAAGGAGATAAGCGACATCAAAGTTTGGATTATCATAAATGTAACTAATATCGAATATTTTCTTTGATACTAACCAATCATCTCGCCGTTACCCGCAGGAGCAGGCAGAGAGGAAAGGATATTCTTCTATCTTGGCACACCGCTTTGTTATTGTTTGTCTCACAGATGATTTTCCCTGTTTACTTGCAATATCGTATTTTCGTTTATTGTGCATACTTGACCTAGTATAGCGTTGCAATTAATTTCTAGTCAACAAAACGATTGCATCATGTATTCGTGTATGTAGGTCAAGCAGTGTTTTTTTGTTATATTGCTATAGTGCTAAAATTTCAGGTTGAATTACATGTTTACAGACTGTGGACGCGAATATCCGGGAGCGCGTAATACTGTGATTACATTAAGTGCCTCGTCAGTGACCTTGTGCAATTGCCTCATACGGCGTATATATAAAGAGCTCACACACGAAGGAGGGCACTGTAGTGATGGGTCGTCGACGTATTTACCGTCGACGAAACGAGACCGTCCACGTCCGTCCATCGACGAGACGATCAACTAGCTGAATTCGTCAACTAGTTGACGCGTCAACTTCGTTACGCGGACGTTGCGGACGTTTTATCTAAACATCGGGACGATGGTCAACTGTCTACGGTTCGACGCGACGCTGCTCGACGGCTCAACCGTTGGCTATTTTTATTACGTTAATTTTTAAAATTTAAAGAAGTTCGAAGGAATATAGTTTCGGGGAAAGTAAAACCGCTACTTGTGCTTATATGTAAAAAGAAATATTTTATTATTTATTTGTTTACGCACATTATAGGCTTTTACATATTGTTTTATATACTTCTTTCTATATATAATAAAGAAAGAAGTAGGTATACACAACAATATCAGGTGTAAGCAGTAAAATATTAGTTCAATAAAAAATGAAATAATTAAACAGAATTGTTTTATTTTATACAGCGCAAAATTGGGAATTCACCGAAACGTCGCACGTGCACATCGCACAAATCAAGTAAAAAATAATAGATAATAGCTTATTAAGCCTATCTCACCCTACGCATGCATTCAAATTTCAAGTCTCTGTCATAGTTCGTGTACACAGATCTGCACTCTATGGTCGTGTACTTTAGAGTAAAAATGAAATTACCCGTCGAGCCGTGGCGTCTACAAGTCGACAACGAAAGATGAGAGAGAAATAAACGGAGACGTTTTGTCTTGCTCTCGCTCGTTGCTTTGCACTACGTTGAATCTCGAATCGTCCACCGTCCACGGCGTCCACCGTCCACCGTCTACGAATTCAACTAGTCCATGCGATAAACGTAAACCGTCGACGCGTCGACTCAATGTCAACGGTTGATTTCAACTAGTTCGTCCATTCAACGCCCAACCCTAGATGGCAGACGGGTCTCCGCCATCGGATCGGCCGGACCTTCGCTGCGCGCCCACAAACTTTCCCGCATTAAATACCTTACCTGAAACTTCGACAGCGACTGGTCAAATGTTATATATGGTCAGTCCTGCTGTACGGAGTGGAATCGTGGACCCTCAAAGTGAGCAGCATGAACCGGCTGGAGGCGTTCGAAATGTGGATACATCGGAGAATGCTCCGGATACCCTGGACGGATATGGTCAGCAACACAAGAGTTCTTCAAAGAGCTAGAGTGAATAGAGAGTTGCTGACAAATATCAAAATCCGAAAGGTATCGTATTTGGGTCATGTGCTCAGAGGAGAAAAATATGAATTGCTCCACCTGATTCTTATGGGCAAGATAGAGGGTCGTAGAGGTGTTGGAAGGAGACAAATTTCCTGGCTCCGCAATATACGCGACTGGACGGGCATAAGAAGTGTTGGAGAGCTGTTTCGTGCTGCCCAGGACAGGGACGCTTTCTCTCGGGTGATAGTCAACGTTGGGAGGACCTGACATGACACCAAAAGAAGAAGAAGAAATACCTTACCTGTTCGTATATGCTAGCCACATTGTCTTTTATGGAGTCGATGTCCGACGAGACCACCTTCAGGGAGCAGTAGCCAATCTCCACTGTCCCCATGAATCCAGGTGAAGCGGGATCGACGCACTCGTTCTGAATGCGTTGAGGGTTCTCCAAAACCAGCGTGGAGATCTTCATGGAGTTATCCTTGATTTTGGTCACCAGGTTCATGACGTCTTTGACCCTGTCTGTGATGCAGCCACTGATGCGGTTCACCAAGTCGGCTCGGAACGAGTCCAGATCTGCCTTGTTTTTCTGCAAACACATTGGTAAATGACCCAAAAAACTCTCGCTAAAACAATACAACAAACCGCTGCAAAATGAACGAACAAAATTTGACACGAATGTTCAGGATCTAGGCGTTGGATTTGTTAACATAACTATTTCAGGATCACATAGAGGTGGTCAGTAATAATACGTTGAGAATATTAGGATTTGTTCTGCGTACTGCCAGGGTTTTTGAAAATACCCGTGCACTGAGAAATCTTTGCAACTCTTTGGTGTAAAGTAGACTCGAGAGTGGTTCAATGATTTGGAGCTCCAGGATTTCTGCTGCCTGATAGCAGATAGCAGAAATACCAAGAAGAATTGGACTTGGTTGGGCAGCCTTTGGGAAACTTAATCATGTCCTTTAGAAAAAAAATATCCCCATGAATTTAAAAAGAATAATGGGCTCCCTGGAAGGAGGAGAGAGGCGGCACGAGGTAAGTAGCGAAGGGGTTATCGAACAGAGTAACTTCGTGGCGTGGGTGCAGGAAACGAACTAACTTGGGACTTCGCTACTACGTCTTTTATATACCGATTTTGGTGCAGAGACGTGTACAAAAACCCGCGTGAGAAAGGGGTCGTCAGTATATTTACATTCCTTTGTCTGCGTGAGATTGTGCCATCCACAAAATTCCCGAACGTGTAAAGCGTCGCGTTGGCATTTTGTATTTCTGATGACTGGGTATATCTTGCTTCATCATCATCACCATATAAGCTAGATGTCAGCGTTCTTCATACACGTGTTGCTGGTGATTAAATATCGGCCGATGGTATCTTTCCCGTGCGAGCTGTCATCGTCAGCGGTGGTTACGAACGTGGGGAAACGGATCGTTGACCCCACACGTATGATCGGGTAATTATCACGGTAACTGCGAGGACCATACTTAAACTAAGATGTACACAGTGATCTATGGAGAGACAAATGCTAGACGTAAGTCTGAGGAATCAGAGTTGTTGTGGTAGAACAGGCAGGTCATGTCAGACAAGGAGTAGGGATGGGCACTCGGAGTTCTGCGGTGGAGACCATGAGACATGAAAAGACGAAGAAGCCGGCCTCAGAAAAGGTGGGCCGGTGATATTATCCCCACCGCGAGTAGTGGGTAGATTGGAGAGCATTAGAAGAGGCCTAAATCCAGCAGAGAAAAGACGGCTGAGGAAGAAGAAGAAGAAGATGAGCTTCAGTACTCTCTTGTAGTAGAGAACCTACAAAAAAAGTTTCTTAGAGAGTACGGGCATTATTCTTTGCTCTACCCTACCATCACTTTCTCCCGAAACCGCAGTTACGATATTTCAAAATGTATTTTTGTAATAAATCACGACTTATTTACTAAATCATTATACTTTTCAAGAATATTTATTTTAACTTTTCCACAATTGTTTCAAAATTTACAAGCTCGAAGTAATTTGTTTAAATGGGTAAATGTATTGAAACCGGACTGTGTGCCACTATATTAATGCTAGTTCATATCTATACAGGGTGTAACAGAGCTAGTCCAAAATACGATACAGTTGTATTCCTGCTTTGATTATTATGAATCGGAAATGTTTCAGCAACAATGACCTAATATCGATATTTTTGCAATATAAAATTTTGCATTTTTTTCAATATTTCTGACTTATCTTTTGCAAAACGTTGAACTGTCATTACAGTAACTTATATTGATTATGAAAAATTCATTCGCTTCGATACAAGTCGAATTAAATGATAAAAACCTTTTAGAATGTGAAAAAAAAAATATTTTGAAAAGATAGATCTACAGAAGTTGCTAATAGTTTAACAATTTGCATAAAATATGTAAGGAATATAGAAAAAAGTGCAAATTTTGATATTGGTTCTCATTAATGATAAAGTTGCTCTGTATATGTGAATAGCTGTTTTTTTTACAATTTTATCTATGATATAGGACGGTAATTTTTTATTATTTCCCGTTTTAAATATTGGTGTAATCAAACATTGTTAATAATTTGATGGTAAAAAGATGGTTTATAAATTGATCTGTAGAAGTTGCTAATAGTTTAACGATTTGCATAAAATAAGTAAGAAATATTGAAAAAAGTGCAAAATTTGATATTGCATATCTCCATACTAATTGATATTAATTAGCTCACGGTTTTTTGAACGTTTTTAACTCATGATTCGCCTGTAAATTATTTTGGACTAGCTCTGCTATATCCTGTATATCGTCATGATCGTAGAACAATGCAGCATGTGTAAAAACGTCGTTGTACTGCGCCGACTATATGTGAGGTTTGAAAGGCATCCACTTTAAATAACTAACCCAAGTTTCAAAGGAAAATCTGTTGTAGTTATTGAGCTATGACATAAAGTGTCTTTATGTAAATGAAACTTCAAACTGCTCTCCTACAACTTGAGAAGAATCACATGCGTCGTTGTTCTACGATTATGACGATATTTCGGTAGTCTCTGAACTTATGCTTGAATCTTGAAAATTGCTGTGAAATCTCTACTAACCTTCACACACGTCTCCAGATTCTCGATGTGTCCGTTGGCCTTGACGATGTCCGCCTGCAGCTTCTTCAGGACTCCTCCGAGGAACTGGGTGGCGTACGACGTCGCCTCGGCGGTCCTCTCCCCGACGATGGAGTCCAGCTTGACCTCGATCTTGGCGATGGTGTCGCCGGCGTGCTCCCCCGCCTCGGCCGCGGCCTGCAGCAACTGGCTGACGCGCTCGGCCACGCTGGCCTGCATGGAGCCGAACTTGCCGACCAGGCCCCTGGCCATCTCGGCCCCCTTGGCCGTGACGTCTCTGACGCCGTCGGCCACCGTGCGGTAGCCGCTCTGGACGGCGCTGACGACGGATTTGGAGATGTCGGAGAAGGACGGGAATCCGTAGAGTTTCGGCAGGCGCTGCAGCGGGTACCCGTACAGGGCCGGCGAGTTCCCCCGGGAGAATCGGAAGGACGATGCGGGGTGCTGCTCCGAAAATGTGTAGAAGGTTCCGGCCTGCTGCGGTGGACCGCTGTACAAGGCTGGAGAATTCTGCTGTTGATCACTATACAAGGCTGGAGAATTCTGCTGTTGAGCACTATACAAGGCTGGAGAATTCTGTTGTTGATTACTATACAAGGCTGGAGAATTCTGCTGTTGATCACTATACAAGGCTGGAGAATTTTGCCGTTGAGCACTGTATAAAGATGGAGAGCTCTGCCCTGCGGCACTATATAAAGTTGGAGAGCTCTGCCCTGCGGCACTGTACAAAGTTGGAGAGCGCTGTTGCAGAGCACTGTATAAAGATGGAGAGCTCTGCCCTGCGGCACTGTACAAAGTTGGAGAGCGCTGTTGCAGAGCACTGTATAAAGATGGAGAGCTCTGCCCTGCGGCACTGTACAAAGTTGGAGATCGCTGTTGCTGAGCACTGTATAAAGTTGGAGAGCTCTGCCCTGCAGCACTATATAAAGTTGGAGAGCGCTGTTGCTGAGCACTGTATAAAGATGGAGAGTTCTGCCCTGCGGCACTGTACAAAGTTGGAGAGCGATGTTGCAGAGCACTGTATAAAGTTGGAGAGCTCTGCCCTGTGGCACTGTACAAAGTTGGAGAGCGCTGTTGCAGAGCACTATATAAAGATGGAGAGCTCTGCCCTGTGGCACTGTACAAAGTTGGAGAGCGCTGTTGCAGAGCACTATATAAAGATGGAGAGCTCTGCCCCGTGGCACTGTACAAAGTTGGAGAGCGCTGTTGCAGAGCACTGTATAAAGATGGAGAGCTCTGCCCTGCGGCACTGTACAAAGTTGGAGAGCGCTGTTGCAGAGCACTGTATAAAGATGGAGAGCTCTGCCCTGCGGCACTGTACAAAGTTGGAGAGCGCTGTTGCAGAGCACTGTATAAAGATGGAGAGCTCTGCCCTGCGGCACTGTACAAAGTTGGAGAGCGCTGTTGCAGAGCACTATATAAAGATGGAGAGCTCTGCCCTGCGGCACTGTACAAAGCTGGAGAGCGCTGTTGCATAGCACTGTATAAAGATGGAGAGCTCTGCCCTGCGGCACTGTACAAAGTTGGAGAGTGCTGTTGCAGAGCACTGTACAAGGTTGGAAAGCGCTGTTTAATACTGGTGAAGTAGACTGATCTCCCACCCTGTAACAGAAATAAGGGAGATAACGCCTTTTTCATAATCTGAAAGGTCAATGGATTCATTGCTCCAATAATTTTGATATTTATGAACCGCTGTCAATCATATCCTGGTTTTGAGAGAAAATCAAATTAAGCTAATGCCTGCAAATTAATTTTATGGCCACCTTCGCTGGTGTTATATTTGGATATTATGTTTTTTTCTCAAATATTGCTCCAAAATATGTATGTGATATAAGAAGACCGAAGTTTCGGCCGATATTTGTATATTATTAAACATAAAGCAATAGAGAATTGGTATGAGAAATATCTAACGGATGCATTCTTTTCTTTCTCGTTTACTGCATAATACACTTGTTCACACTAGTAGTAATATAAAATTATTAGGTTTTTTTCTTCTAAGAGACTGTATTCCGAGAAACAATATTTCTCGTACTATCCAGGGTGTCCCGTAGTTAGTAGCAAAAACTTTGGAGGAGTTTTCTTCATTCAATAGCTATAACTATGATCCCTTTTCTCAATTCCAAACAATATCTGAAAATGATATAAAAATATAATAAATAATCATAAAAATGATACCTACATCCCCTGGCTTCGACCAAATCACAACAAAAATATTTAAAGACAATATATTAACTCATACCAAACCTATTAAACATATCATAAATAATAGCCTCCGAAATAGTGTTTTCCCATCAAATTATAAACAAAATTAAATCACGCTAATATTTAAAACGGGGAAAAAAAATTACCGTCCTATATCATAGCTAAAATCTATGAAAAAATTGAAAAAAAAACAGCTATTCATATATACAGAGCAACTATATCATTAATGAGAACCAATTTGTATTTATGGAAAAAATTAATACAAAAGACGCTATTGCAAAAATTACTTCAATAAACAAACATATAGATAATAGTGACAAATGCATGGGTGTATTTATCGACCTAAGAAAAGCATTTGATAGCATCTTCCATAATAAACTACAACATAAAATAAAAAATGTCGGTTTCGATGGTAATGTTCTTTCGTGGCTAAAAAGCTATTTAACATACCGAATACAAAAAGTAAAAATAAACGGCCACACTGCACATCAGAAAATGCATTTGGGATACCACAAGGAACAGTACTTGGACCATTGTTAATATTTTATACTCCAATGACATATTTGAACTGAAATTACATGGCCAAACACATAGGCCAAATATAAATAGTATATGCAGACGATACGGTTCTAATAATTAATAAAAAAACGTAGACTGAGGCTAATACTATAGCAAATGAAGATGTAAATACTTTTAAAAAATGAGCGGATGAAAATTTGCTACTTTGTCTTACTTTGTCTGCTTTGCTATTCAACAGAAAAAAAAACAACTCAGAAATTAATATTAAAATTTTAACAATACCTGTATTCAAAAAGATTTTAATGACAATTGTCCATCAATTGAAGAAAAAGATCATATACAATAATAACCTTAAGTGGAAAAAAACAAATAATTGATCTTAACAAAAAAAATTTAAAAAAAACTTAATCGCTTTTGTTCAATCCCAATTACATTACGGTATTATTGGATGGGGAGGAGCATATAAAACCACTATATCAAAATTAGAAACTACCCAAAAAATGATAATTAAAATAATTCTAAAGAAAAAAATGTCTACCCAAGTGCCCAACTGTGTAAAGAATTCTAAGTATCAAAAATAATATATACCTTTATACAAAAAAATCAATAATCCAAATTTTAAAAATTAAAAATACATAAAATAAAATTTTGAAAATTAATCACAAGAAGCGATTTTCCATCTGCAAGATTTAGAGACACAATTAATATACCAAAATTAAATTTTACCACAACCCAAAATCATTTTAGTTTTCTTGGTATTAAATTCTATAATAATTTCCCCCAAACGATCAGAAAAATAACAGATCAGAAAAAAATTATAATTGAAATCAAAAAACACATATAAACACCTACTAGACACTTAATATAATCATGAAACTGTTTTAAAATGCAATTTATACCTTAAAAATGTTCTTAGGTTTTCACGGCCACTCTTACGAAACGTCGGCCCGAAAGGTCGTAACAACGCGGCATAATACCCCAGTAAACACAATCTTGAAAATTTATACCTTGTACCCGTACTGCTTTACTCAGTAAAATGAATATTTCCTATATTTGAAATGTTGAATAATATATATAAATTATACAAAGAACAAAATAAAAAAATTGTGAAATTAAATTATTTACACTTCGACCGTTACGGACGTAAGCGATATCAAAGTTTGCATTTTTTTCTATATTTCTGGCTTACATTTAGTTAAACGTCAGATTATCGCGAAAATAATTTATTAAAATGCATTCGCTTTGAAATAGTCAAATAAAATTATTAAAACTTTGCGGAAACTAAAAAAAAATTACGGATTTTGACATTTTGTTTGACTTGTATCAAAGCAAATGAATTTTTAATATTTCATATAAGCTACTGTAGTGATAGACTTAAATGAAAAAAGACTCTCCCGAAGTTTTTGCTACTAGGTACAAGACATCCTGTATACTGTAGTATGGTACACTCAGTTATGAACTGCGGCTAAACAGTTACGGACAAACACGTTTAGACAAAATAAAACACTACATTTAAGAATAATTAAAACTATCGCAAATATATATCAAAAGGGGGTAAGTTAGGACCAATCTGAAAAGCTATTTAACGCTAGAAGGCTTTTCTTATATTTTATAAGTTGTGGCATTTTAATAGTCGATTCGACTAACAAGTAAGTCGTACGTCTAAAATGGCATCAATTACCAGCGCGACGCAACCGCCCCTTGAGACGTCCTGTCGGTAACTGAGTTGACACGAAGATACACTCAATAACTCGAAAGAGAAAGCAACAAATGTTCACCGCCTTAGTCGAAACAACTAACAGTTCATTTAAAATACTGGAAGAATATGCGAAGGACAGATTTAAAACACAAATACAGCACAGATATACGACACCACAAATAACAAATAAAAAACCAGAAATAAAAAGGACAAACAAACAAAATACCGAATTAACAAACTGCCGAAAAGACCAACAAATGAACAGGACTAAACAAAATGACATCATTTTAAATAAATATTACAATGGTCTGATAATATCTTCTTCTTCTTTCTGTACCTTGTCAGGTGCCCCTATCACTTGTGCGAAAATCTTTCTATCCTGCGCTGTCCGGAAAAACGTTCGGAGAACTTTCCCGTTCTTCCCTTTCTTCCTGACGCCTACTTCCGCTCCTGTTTTTTCATCTCCTCTTAACGCCAGCGCTCCTGTTTCTTCAGCATCTTCATTTTCGTGCCCCTCCATTCCTCCATGGATGGCATTTGATTTTGTCAGCCATGATCGTCCCGCTAAGTTTCTTAAATTCTTCCAAATCCTTCAATATTCATCAGCTATTGATTATTTGTAAGATACGATTTTTTTGGCCGCGGACTGTCGATTAATGCTTATATTTTCTTAGTTATTGTAAATAATGTTCAATTTGTAACTTTTATATAAGAACAATGTTTCTATCTAAGTTATCATACTAAAAAAATGGTAATATATAGCTAGACCGCATTCAAAAGAATGTGCGCAAAAAATATGTGTGTTGTTACGATGCAAAAAATGAACACAAAGTTTTTCTAGAAAATAATTAACCTTTTTTAAACTAAAAAATATATATTTATTTGGAATATCACATTGAAGCTTGTAATACGGGCTTGCCAGGTACTTTCCCCCGCTTTCTTCTTACCGGACAAAGCCAGGGAATGGTCTTTTGATTGTGGTCGACCTATAGCATATAAATTGTTATATAAATGAATAAAAAGAACCCAAAAAACGTCGAAATATGCATATGCAGTGAATGTCAAGCCTTAGTACCTAAGTGGACACAGCGGATTCGACAAGAGGGGTAAGAACGGCGAAATACGAGATACCTACAGGTAGTAGATTTCCAAGAAGACCACCAAAACCATGGAGAGACAGCTGGTCATCCACATCCCAGCAGCAGGATCCGAGAAACAACAGGACTTTATCCTAACACAAGCAGAAGTAGAAGTACCCAAGTGGTGCAGTGTCACTTACTTGGGCGAGGACGTCGGCGAACATGACGCTGAGCACCAGAAACACTTGGACTTCCATGTTGACTTCTTGGAATCCTCGAGGAGGCTTCCTACCGCTCTGGTCGGAGCGCTTTCATCAATGGCTGGCCAGAGCAGAGCAGAGCAGTTCCGGAACGAACCGCTTATCCCGCGAATGAACGATTTTTAATTCGAGCTGAACTTGGATTAATTAAAAATGAAAATGGGTAATTTGGCGTACTGCGAATTATGAGTAGTGCAGGGAAACAGACCTGTGAAATATTATGTAGTTCATGTCTCAAAAGCAAAAGAAATTTAGAGGTTTAACCAAAAGATATATATTTTTACTCCCTTTATATTAACTCGTGGCGTCTGTCTGTCTGATTGACGCAAAAACTTTGGATCGTTTTTTAACCCTTTTCCCGTGATTCAATCGAGCTGAAACTTTGCAAGCAGACTCGTGGCGACGATCAAAAAAATCTATCAAATTTTCATTAAAAAAATAATAATTATAGCATAATTTTGGATTTTTAAAAAATTTTTAATGGTAAACAGAGACAGCGACACATCTGGTAGACACTAAACCTGATTATAGTATAATTTAGGATTTTTTGAAAAATTTTATTACTCCCTTTCGTAGCGTCGCCCGACCGAAGCCCAACGCGTAGGTTAAGCGCCAAACCAGTTTCCAATAGTAAATGAGAATGGGAGTGTAATAAAAATTTGGTTTTTATGGATGACTTTTTTTTATTATTTAAATAATAGAACATAATTTTTTTTTTGTAAAAGAAAAACCCACCATCCAGTAGGTTTTTGTTTTGTTAACAAGATAAAATAATAAATTAACATAAATTAATATACATGAAGAAAAAGGAAACCGATAAGTTAATGATCATAACAAATTAAAAAAAAAAACATCTTTCTCATTGATTCCAATAATTCTAAACATTTTTTTAGGTCTTTCCTAATATTGTCTTTTATAACATTTGTTCTTCTTCTTCTTTTATTAGATCCTTGATCTATGTTGACAGGTCAGTCCTGGTCTTGTGACGAGGATGTCCAGCTCTCTCCCCATCTCTCTGGAGGTCTCCCTGGCGGTCGGCGCCCCTCTGGGATCCCGCGCATCACGGCTCTGGGAAGTCTCGTCAGCTCCATTCTCTCGACATGGTCCTGACAGAAACGCCTTCTCTGCCTGCTCCGTCTTGCAATGTCTCGTATGTCGCAGGTTTTGCGGATTTCCGCATTGTATACTCTGTCTCTGAGGGTCTTCATCTCGATAGTGCTGAGGGGGTGTTTAGTTCTCACCGTGTCCGCTCTTGCTTCGATACCGTATGTCATGATAGGTCTTATGCATGTTTTGCAAGATTTTATGAAAAAAAATTAACTATAAAAAGGTTACGGACGTTACACGAAGTTGCGCGCACGGACTGACAGACAGACAACGAAATTATTATAATTGGGATTACTACCACACGGAAATCCGCCACCTTTCTTTTGATTGGCGAGTCGTGACTTGATGGTGTGAAAATATTCCGTTGCACGAAGCGCGCGCACTACTTTGAATCCTAAAATTTCACTCTAAAAGTGCCCAAAGACGTATAACTTCAAAAATTGATTGTTTCCTTTTTAGTATCTTTTTATAAACGTGTTTTTTTTTTAATATAGTATCATAAATATGTTTGATATAACTTCCTCCTTTATTTGGCCATACATCTATGCTATTTACTTCAATAACAAATATTAAAATATATTATGAATGTAAACAAGTCAAAAGTGATGGTATGCGAGGAGGAAAGTAAGACAACGTGTGAAATACTAGTAGGCAATGAATGTTTAGAACAAGTAGATGATTTTGTGTACTAGTGATGGTCAAACCGTTATTTTAACCGGTTATTTTCGGCACAGTTATTTGGGATTTGTATCTGATTGTACCGATGACTGATAACTAAGATATAAATGTTGTGTAGTGTCGATGGTTGTCAATCATCGATCCAATCAGATACAAATCTCAAAATCGATTATCGAGTCACCGGTTAGAATGCCATCACTATTGTGTACTTGGGAAGTATGCTCCATAGAAGAGGGAAGGTTGAGAAAGATATCGAGAGGAGAGTGACAGCGGGGAATAGGGTGAACGGTGCTTTGAACGCAATAGTTCCTAATAGAAATAGAAAGACTAGCGGTAAATAATGTAATTCTAGTACCAACATCGATGTATGGATGTGAAGTCTGAAGATGAGGCTGGAGAGAAACGAAAGTAGACTGAATGAAGCGGAGATGACATCCCTCAGAAGTACGTTTGGAAAATCCATCTATGATAGAGTAAAGAATGAAGATATTAGGAATGAATGTAAAGCTGATCTTAGCATAATTAATAGAATTAAAAAAGGGTCGCTCAGGTGGTTTGGGCATATAGAGCGAATGAATGAGGAATGAATGGTAAGAAAGATGTATAAGGCAAGTATTGACGAGGAAGATGGAATATGGTCCCTTTAGAAGCCTCAACAACCGTCGAGCTCGCATGCGAAGATGAATGAATGTGGATGAGGCGAGAGTTGTATGTCAGGACAGTAGAGTGTGGCGCTCTGTCCTCTCTGCTTATCCCCACGGGAAATGGCGTGATGGTGAGTAAGAAGGTAAGTAATATTAAATGAAGCTAAATAAAGTCTTGGGGTCTAACAGTTGAGCACTTCGTCAAATATGGAGTTAATTAGAAAGCTGATTATTAATTAATGGGCATTGTTATAGCGCTGAGCTTATCAAAATAGTTGGAGCAGGTGTGATTGAAACGAGATTAGATTTTAATTAAAATCCGCTAATTAAACTCATGCCACTGTACACAGGTTGTACTCAAATCGGGTCGTTGTTATATATTTATTTTATTTTTTACTCCCTTTCTTTTAACTCGTAGCGTCTGCTTGTCTACTTGTCGTCTTGCCTGCTTGTCTGACGAAAAAACTTTGGATCGATTTTTAACCCTTTTCCCGCGATCCAATCGAGCTGAAACTTTGCAAGCAGACTCGTGGCGACGATCAAGAAGATCTAACAAATTTTCGTTAGTTAAATTAATAAATTTTTGGATTTTTCAAATTTTGAAAGGTTTTTTCATGCAAATTATTAAGTTGTATGAAAATATTTTAACGCGTCTGGTAGACGCGAAACCTGATTATAGTATAATTTTGGATTTTTGGAAAATTTTTATTACTCCCTTTCGTAGCGTCGCCCGACTGAAGCCCAACGCGTAGGTTAAGCGCCAAACCAGTTTCCACCAGTAAATGAGAAAGGGAGTATAATAAAAATTTTATGGGTTACTTTTTTATTTATTTAGTGGGGTTTTACAGTACAAGAAAATTAAAAGAATTTTTATATATCTAACATAAAACACATTTTACAGTAAATAATTAAAAAATAATAATATAAACAAAACATATTGTCACGTGTCGTGGCCGCGGGAGGAATTAATGAAAACGCTGAAATTTAATATAGGATTTATTAATTACCGATTAATTAATTAACCTAACGTGCAAGGTCACTTGACACTATTTAACTTAACGCTATTATTTGAATTAAACCGTTTTTATCACTCATAAATACACACTTTATAATTACTTAAAAACTTTATTCACTATTCACTAAAAAATTCTACCCGATTTCCGCACGTCTTATTTCGCTTCGGTTTATTTCGCTACGTAAGATCTTTTCCAGACTATTCGCTGTCGAATTGCCGCTCGCTTGGCCAACCTGGCCTTCGCAACTCGCGGCTACCTTCACTTCCGTGCCGCTGTCAAGCGCGCCCAAAAGCAACTACCGTACTCCCGCGCATGTTCCTTTTTATATCTGCTGATATCGAGCCTTCTAGGAGTTCCCAGTGTTTACGAGAACTTTCTCGTGGATTCCGGGCTTTTGTAGATGTTTCTCGATGTTTCCCGTAAGCCGTATATTACGCTAGGACATTCTGGAATGTTCGGTAGTGTTGTGATCATTCCAAACAACTGTCACTTGACACGAGTGCGTGATTCTTTTAAGTCTCGTTACAATATTTAAGATTATATAAATGAACAATATAAAATGTAACAATATAAAACAATAGAAATGAACAATATATATAAACGATGATTAGTACACAAGGAAACATACTAATTAGAAACCTTTAACAAATTAATAATAAAGTAAAATAAAGATAATTAAACCAAAATAAATAAGATAAGAATATAAAATAAACCAAAAAAATTAATATAAAAGATAAAATCAAAACATAATTAAAAACAAATGAACAATAATGAAAATATTGAGATATTTATAACAATATTGAGGTTATACAACCTATCGCGCACGATGCTCGTCTACTCGAATCTCGATCCTCGCACGCGCACACACGCACACACTCGTATATAATAGAAAGAGAGAGAGAGTCTACCAGTCAACTCCTACCGTAAGCCGCGTAAGGAACTTCGTTCCAAAAATATTTTGGCATTTTGTTACTGAGAATTTTATGTAGATACAAATAAATGCGAGAACGTTATAAATAAGTATTATTTTAATTTCCATCCAATTGAGTGCTTTTGTCATTTGCGTCTGCTTGCTTGCCGTCAACAAAAACTTTGGATCGATTTTTGACCCTTTTTCCGTGATCCAATCGAGCTGAAACTTAGCAAGCAGACTCGTGGCGACGATCAAGAAGATCTATCAAATTTTCATTTTAAAAAATTAATAATTATAGTATAATTTCGGATTTTTATAAATTTTATTGTTTTTTTTCAAATTGGAATCATTAGAAAAGTTTGATTACGGCGGCCCGATAACGTCGCGGAATATTTTCTAAATTTGAATTACTCCGTCGGTACAATAGGTACATCACTACGAATTTCGAAAATTTACAAAACAATTGGTTCACAGATGACAGCAAAATTGGGTTTTTTGGGAAAAAATCAAATAATAATTTATTTCTTTTAGATTTCTGCTTATTTTGAAGAATTCTACATTACTCAAATCTGATTCTGACTAAATCATTTGACGCTGGAAATTCATAAGGTACGATATTGATGATAATTGAATCTATCAAAAATTGACGTCTCAATTAGAAATATATTAAATTTATGTAAGTTTAGTGTTATGTTATATGTTTTAATTCGTCTTTAATTATTGTTATATTTTACAAAGAAAGGGGGTATAGTAAAAACTTGGTTTTTATGGGTGACTTTTTTTAAATGATTCTCATTGCTCTGTTTTGCATCACTTGTAGCTTCTTGATGTTTCCTTCATTGTATTGTGTAAAGTGATCATGTAAGCCAGCTCGTTCAGGTCACAAGCACTGGGCCGCCCTATATGCAGGGTTATTTGGAAAACATTAATAACCTCGCAGAACTATATTCCTGCCTTGATTGTGAGTCGAAAATGTTCAAGCTATCATGATCTAATCGTAGTTATGGAGATATGCGACATCAAAACTTGCATTTTCTTTCAATATTTTTTTTATTTTTTATTTATTTATTTGTTTATTTTATTGTTTATTTACATTTGTTATTACAAGTTACTAATAACTGCCACACTAGATAAAAACCTGTTCTGTGGCAGTTATTCTCATATGATATTTATGTAATATTAACAAATGACAAATAAAGAAAGTATAAGCATTTATTTATTCAATTAAAGATAGTATAGCAAATATTTCTGACTTATTTTTTGTAAAACGTTGGACTCATATCAAACAGTAACTCATATCGATTACGAAAAATTCATTCGTTTCAATACAAATTAAATAAAATGATAAATACCCTGAAAAAATTCCAATTTGAATGTTTTCCAATTGGAATTCGAAGGTTTTTATTTTTTACTTGACTTGTATTAAAGGGAATGAATTTTTCATATTCGATACAGGTTACTGTATTGATTGATAGTCAGACGTTTTACTAAAAATAAGTCAGAAATATTGCTACTCCTTAACTATTGATATTAGGTCATGGCTGCTTGAACATTCTCGACTTTATTTTATTTTCCAAATAACCCTGTAGACTTTTATACACGTTTTCCATATAAATAGCTTCGTTTCGTTTATCCTAAATAAACATCGTTTTCTCTGCCCCATAACAGTTCTATTCTTCAACGGTCGAAGAGGTGAATAACCAGTTATAAAAATACAAAGTAACTATTGCTAATAGACACTCCGACTTCCTAAAAGCGCTCGAAATCATGGGATAATTAATAATTTCGGATATACGTCCTGCCCGCTTCCATTCCACGTCAATTAAGACTGATATTACGTTCAGTTAACTTTTCGGGTGCCCCCACCCCCCGAGCTGCTGGCGAGGGAGGGACGGCGACAGTCCTCCTCGGCAGAGCGAGGGAGACGCCGACAGGGGTGTTTTTGTGAATTACAGTAGATTGGAGTATCGCTGTGTATTAGCGGACTGCCACAGGGGCGTGGAATAGGCCCGCGATGAAATTAATGAAAAATTAGATATTTTAAACATTTTTAACAATAAATAACTGAACAAACTAAACCAAAATCACTTAATATCCCAAAATTTTAATTTACTGCAACTCAAACATTAGCGTAGACAACAGAACAAAATTCAGTAACTACGTTCTAAAAATCTTCATCTTCCTGGGATACAGATGTCCAGCTCTCTCGCCATCTTTTATGCCGTCTTCCTGGGAGTCTGGTACCAGACGGAAGCTTATTCGCTGCTATGCTCACTACTCTCTCGGAACAAGCTCTCTCCACATGATCTCTCCAGTAACGTCTTCTAGATCTTCCCCATCGGACAATGTCCTCGACGTCGCAAGTCCTTCGTATTTCGGAATTCCTCACTCGGTCTCGGATTGTCAGTCCCGCAATGGGTCGGAGAGTCTTCATCTTAGTTGTTCTTAGGAGATTGACTCCGCCAGTACCGGTCCCAAGCCCGGATGCAAAAGGAGGAGGGTTCGCGGGTTAGGTCAGCTGCCTGCCTGCGGTGAGAAAGTAGCAAGAACACCAAGCCTGGGAACACAGTTGTAAAAATAATTTTATTAATTATATTTTTATCTTCTTCTTCATGTGCCCTGTCGGGTCCCCCCGACGTCGGCGCATGAAGAATCGTCAGGGAGAAAGTTTCCCTGTCCAGGGCAGTGCGGAACAGCTCTTCCACGCTTCTTATCCCGGTCCACGGTCGACTGTTTCGAAGCCAGGGATGCCGCCTCCTTCCGACCCCTCTGCGACCCTCAATCTTCCCCTTCGTGACGAGCTGAAGGATGGAGTACTTTTCGCCTCTCATTATATGACCAAAGTATGAAATTTCACGGAGCTTTTTATATCGTTAGAATTTGCAACTCAACTAGGCCTAGGCACTTTCCTGAGCGTTAAGGCTGGACATTCACTGCAAATGTATATTTCGGCGTTTTTATTATTCATTTATATCAGAATGTATATTCCAGAAAAAAAATTTAGGGGAATACCTTAGATTGAATCTTTTCTTATATAAAAGTAGTAAACTGAACATTATTAACAATAATTAATAAAATACAAGCATTAATCGACAGGCCGCGGCCAAAAAGATCGTTTTTAGTGCCCTAGGCGGCGCAAAGTTTAAACGAATATTTGTATGTACGCATAATATGTTTTTATAGGTATAAAATATACTTCATTATCTAGAATTCGCACTAAAGAAAGTAAGAAAAATACAATATTAATAAAGTAATAATGTTTTAAATTTGCAAAATTTTTTACGTTTTTTGTTTATTTTAAAACGCTTTTCATTTATATAAAGAGACGATTTTATACAGTATATTCTATTTATTCCCGTATTTTGAGGCTTTACTCACTAAATAAAAACACCTTAGGTAATTATTATTTTAAAATAAAAATTCCAATGTGTGATATGTGCCAATAAATGACACCGCTGCCGACGGCACTCCGATCGGCATATTTGGCGTAAAAAAATGCCGAAATATGCATTTGCAGAGCCGCCCTAAAGAATGAGTTAAATTAATTCGTTCTTTAACGCTTAGTAACTTAAAATTTGAAGTCTCATGCAAAAAAAAAAGTCAGTTAGGCGCGCCGCTGCGCCCTAATGGCTGCAATAAAGTCTGGAATGGTCCAAATTAGTCCCAGATTAAAACTCCGTCCACGGAGGTACCATATAACAAGTCCCGATGCCTCCCTGCCCCTCCCCCCCCCCCTCCCACCCCGCTAGACCGAGACGCCGGCGCCTCTGTCTCGCTCGCTCAGGAAATTATTGTAAACGCGGCTACCGGGTGGACTCGGCTATACGTTGGCGTCTGCTTCCGGAACTGACTGTCTTTTCTTTGGTTTTTCAAGTGTAGCCAGTACAAAAAAATCAGATAACACAAGAATATTGAATATATATATTCAAGAACACATTCATATTTGTGAAGTTGTAATTTTTCAGAACAAAGTTTTGTGAAATTTTTAAATCAAATTAAAAATTAATCAATTAATAAAAATAAGAACTACATATAAGTTAAGAATGTTCTTAGGTTTTCACGGCCACTCAGAATCTTCAAGTTTGTGTTTACTGGGGTATTATGCCGTGTTGATACGACCTTCATCAGGGCTGATGTCACATCAGCCCTGATGATGGACCCTGCAATTGGATCCGAAACGGCGGCCCGAAAGGTCGTAACAACACGGCATAATACCCCAGTAAACACAAACTTGAAGATACATATAAGTTCGATATATTCACGGAAACATAGAGGGTTGCTATAGGTCAGAGCACCGGCCCCGAAAAGGAGGTGACCTGGGTTTGAATCCCAGCAGTAACCTAATATTTTTTCGTGAATTAGATTTTTCTGTATGTCTTTCTAATTGATTAATTAATTTGATATTGATAAAAAATATTGAATAGTAGATACAGAGACCATCTTACAACTTCCTACGGAATTAACAAGTTATTTAATAATATATTTAAAAACAATAAGGAAACTTAAAGGAAGGATATACCAGACTATTTTTTAAAATTATTTTTATAATTTCATGGATGCAGTAATACATTAATACAATAAAAACGTTTTATTCGCCATAAAATAGCTGACGGTTTTGCTTATGGGAGGAGTAATCACATCAGCTCATTTTTTGGATATTAAAATTGTAATAATAAGGTGTTAAGAATATTGAGAAACAAAATAAATATAGGTGTTTTTTATTGAACTTTTTAATTCATTTAAATGACGTAAGATCTTGATTTTTTTTTAATTTTTCGGGTAATGAATTGAAAGTTTTAATTCATACAAAGGAATATTGGTTCTGGGCGGCGCTTGTTTTATATTTGGGCGTTTGTAAATTTAGAAATGATCTTCCAGACCTGGATGTTACAGAATCCATTATATTTTTTTCTTTAAATATTTGCAGTGCTGAGATATTTGGCCAAAAATTTCCATAACAGTAGGCACACAAAATTCTTGGAATAATCGATTTGTAGGGTAGGTTCTGTTTTTTTTTTAATAAATTTATTTATGCTCTTTTGTGGTATTAAGGGGGGGGTAAGGTTTTTAACTTTATTTTTTTGCATTTTATTTTTAATTTTTCAAATGAATGTATAACATCGCAAGAATATTGTGTCAAAATTTCAAGTCAATCAAATTAGTCGATATTTTTCGCAAAAAATCGCGTTTTTCCCTTCAAAGTGTTCCAAAAAATTGAAAAATTGAAATTTCAAAAAACCCTCCCAGCGTTACCTGGGAAAACCTATTATCTAACGAATGAACTTTGATTTTTTGATTTCAGATGATCTAGCACCAAGTTATGATGGACACCGCAATTCTACTTTTTTCCGAGACACGTCCGAATAATTGCTGCCATTGCCGTATTTTTTAATATTTCTTCTTGAAAATTTTACACAATATTCTTCAAATGTCATACTTTAATGTACCATTGGTTTTAATAATGAGAATTTAACTGTGACACAAAAAATTCACAAAAACATGCCTTTTTTTGTACGAATTAACCTTACCCCCCCTTAAGAGTGCGTTTGATGATGTTTCATATGCTCCTCCCCACCCAATGATACTATATTGTAGTATTGATTAAATTACACAGTTTTAATTGTCTTTAATGATAGAATGTTTTGAAAGTGAAATTGTTAGACCCGCGATAACGTATGGCTCCGAATGCTGGACTACGTACAACTCCTACTCTAGGCAACTCGAAACACCAGAAGTGCGAATGCTTAGATGGTCGGCAGGAGTAAAATTAAAGATAGGATTAAAATTTCTGAAAAAGTTTAAAAGCAAGCTGGAGGAACGACAGCTGAGATGGTATGGGCACATAAGACGGAGACCACCAGACCGCACGGTGAAGCAGGCAATGTCCATGGAGCTTCATCGACAGTCATCCAGAGGAAGACCAAAGAACTCCTGGATAACTCAATGCTCCAAAATGCCCAGAACCGTAGGAGATACAGCCTGAGAACGAGAAGAGCCACAAAAGCCTGCTTAGGTAGTTGGAACAGAGCGAGGAAGAAGAAGATTTAATTTATTTATAGTTTTTGTCTTTAGTTTGTAGAATGTTATTATTAATGAAATTTAAAAGAGCTTGTATTTTAATAAATATTATTATTAAGTCCTGCAGGTTGAGTGTTATTTTAAATGTGACTATACAAAAAGACTTTCATACCTATTCTCTCATATAAAAAGTAGTTTCGTCTCTATGAGACATCTATATTATATATTCATTAATGGTGTCCCCCTGGGGATAAAATCCAGTATTTTTTTCTTGATAAATTTGAGAAAATATATGAGGCGAGTGTTGAAGGCAACAGGAATAGAGGGCATCCTCAAAAGACCTGCCACGATCAGATACTACAAGTATTTGAGGATGGCCCTGTTTACAGCCGCAACGACCGTAGAACTTGTATGAGAAGATGTATGAATGTGGCAGAAGCAAAAGCGGTGTGCCAGGATAGAAGAGTGTGGCGTTCAATCCTCTCTGCCTACCCCTGCGGGGAAACGGCGTGATGGTTAGTTAGTTAATTAGTTAGAAAATATTCTGAATAAATTATTTTACACAATAACAGCCGTGTGTTGTACCTTTACTATCGCCACCTGTGGCTGCAAATTTTGTCATTCCCGTAAATCAGTGCAGATGTCGCCTTCGGCAATGAGATATCCGTATTTTTTATTGAAAAAAAGAAAAAATGACATACAAAAGACTATTAGACGTCTATAATATATCTTTAAAATATTTTAGTGTAATATTATAAAGTTTATCATGATGCATGAATTTTACAGGTTAATTTTTTGAGTGTTGGGACGACAACAAGATTCCGGCCTAAGTGCGCGAAATACCTGCTTCCCCGACACGGATCCCACTCCTGGAGAGCCTCCCCTTCCCGCAGGACTCCGAGGACGATTCCCGCGCAACTTTTTCCCCATAAAGCGGCTGTCAGAAAGCCCGCCAAAAGTGGTCTCGTCCCTCTTCGACGCGCGGAAACAAGATGGCGCGAGAGCGGCAACATGGCCGCCGGTGATGCCATTACCAGTTTTTATGAGTCAATTATGCGAGGGTACCTACCCGCTGCTAATGGGGGCGCCCGCCCGCCCGGTTAGCGCGGGGGGGCAACACAGTTGGAATTGCTTTACCGAGTTGTGACGGTGTTTTTAATTAATTGCCGCCCGACAGGGGCGGCATCTCGCGGATGAATATTATTTTTAAAAAAAAGTAACCCATAAAAAAATTTATTATACTCCCTTTCTATGTAAAATATAACAACAATTATAGACGAATTAAAACATATAACATAACACTAAACTTACAGGAATTTAATATATTTCTAAAATGTCAGATGTTTTGAGCTTTGATAAGACACTTCATGCTTTGAAGATTAAATTCTAAAAACATTTCTCAGTCAATTTAGATTTTCGAAATTCGTAGTGAAGTACCTATTATGTATACCGACGGAGTAATTCAAATTTAGAAAATATTCCTCGACGTTATCGGGCCGCCGTAATCAAACTTTTCTAATGATTCCAATTTGAAAAAAACAATAAAATTTCTAAAAATCCGAAATTATACAATAATTATTAATTTTTATAAACAAAAATTTGATAGATCTTCTTGATCGTCGCCACGAGTCTACTTGGCAAGTTTCAGCTCGATTGGATCACGGGAAAAGGGTCAAAAATCGATCCAAAGTTTTTTTGACGGCAAGCCGGCAAGCAAGCAAGCAGACGCCACGAGTTAATATAAAGGGAGTAAAAAAACGAGCGAGCCTTACGGCAGTCGCATGTGATGTGTAACATTTGACACGAATTTTTTTAAAAATCCAAGTATCTACATGTTTTATCGATTTTCGACTTAAAACGGTTCCGTATTCAAAAGTTTCGAAACTATACGACTTTGACAGCCGCATTGAATATCGAATGAATGAATGTGTTTTATGTTTTAAAAACGAATATCTGACTATTACGTCGTTTTTGCAAAAAAACATCGACAAAAACATGAAATCCTAATACACAACTAAAAACAGTTGTAATTTTCAATAACCAATCATTCATCAGCTTTTGAATTGAGCATATTTATGATTAATACTACATTCAGAATGCTCGACAATATATTATTTATATTACTGCAACACTAACCTCAAGTGAATAAATTTTTGACAGTTTAATGGATGCGCGCGCATTTCGTGGACTCGCATTCCCGCTACGCGTTATCCCGCTACAATGCGCAGCTGCGTTACAATAAAAATGTTACCCTCAATGCGCCAGAAGAAGATAACTTTAAAAAAAATAAGTGCATGTTTTCATTTCAATTTATTAGGTATATACTTTACAAACTTTAATTAAATTCATAATTGTTTTAACATTTAATTAATATACATATAAAATAATTCTTATCAGAAATGTGGGAGAATCCTTCAGAGATATGGAACAGATCAATATCCAATGTGATATTGTTCAGCATTGCAGTAGCTCTTCCAAAAGGCATAACCATCGGCAGGTTGGTCCTGTATATTGGAATGTGAAACAACCTATGATGACGCTATCTTGGTTTTCAAGAACATACAAACCAATGCTCCGCATAATGTTGATCATACAGCGCAACAATGGATAAAAATGCGTAATCAAATACACATTCTCTCTAGTCTCTGAACTATTGTAGCCAAGCATACCTTGGAGGAACTCGGTTGGATTATAGACATCCCTACATAACATTCCCACCTAAATGCAAACACTCTTTCATTCCACAAACCCTCAACTTTTACCTAAAGATTTGACCAATGTGTGAGCCTTGGGGAACGCCGCTAGAAGCAAATGACCTCGTTTAGATCTGCTAAGTGTCAAACTTGGTAGATTCGGACAAATTAGACGAAGAAGAAGAGAATTCGCCTATTGCTTCTGCTGGTTTAATTTAACACCCTTAAAGTCGTACCCAATGTATCTTTGTATTAATAATGATTGTAGCGAAACCATTTAGCAATTTGATACTAATAAATACAGTTTAGTTTCAGCATAAACAGTGGGCGGGTGGGGCTGGTCCATAGACAGACGAATAATGCTCGGGTGATAATTTATGGGGGAGGAATGTACATAGGGCTCACTTAGCGATACAATTTGGGCGAATTCATGGCGTTAATTAAAATTGTCGCACAGTCAGGGGATGAAGTATCCGGCCAGAAATAATATTTTATTTTATTATTAAATGTTTTCTGTTCCGAGAACAACAAACAAAACGAAATAGCGTTAGTTCTGTATATACAATAGATTGAAATGATGGCCCTGCAATAATCATTCATTAGTTTTACAAAATCAGTGAATATTATGTCAAATATAGGACTTGACAGAATTCTCTTTAACTCCTCTGTGTCGGTGATGAAACGTAGGTCTACATGTCATAGAAAATATAAAATATCTACCTTATTTACGAAAACTAAAACGTCACATTTTTTGTAATCATCGTATAGACATTTTCACACCAAAATGACCAAATTATACTATTACGAATGTACAGCTTTTAATTAAAAAATATTTATTCATTACTCTCGTATTTTCGGTCAGTGTGTAAGAGAGAGCAGAATATTGCACATCGCAGTTAAATCGAGCAAGAAAGAGCACGACAATACCACACATTTCATGTAGGACAGAGATGGCAGTTGCTTGGGTTTCGGTGAAAGCGAAAAAATATCGAAAGAGTGGGGTAGATTCGCGTAACACGTGTTAGACAAAAACGGAGTGCAGGCGACGTAGCGACCGCGTCGTTGAATTCAGTTGGTAATGGTACATCAGCGGAAGCGCACGCAAATTCGATATGCCATGATTTTATAATAATTTACTAAAATAATGCAAATATGTATGACTACCTTACATAATTATATAAAGGGACCTTTAAAAAGTCTTATCTGTATCGTATATATGTATGTTTTATCACATATTAAAAACTATGCCGATTTTTAATCAGGTAACGCTGTGTTACACCACCGTTCCCGAAGGTATTTTTAGCACAGTCTTTTAAGAGTTAAATAGATTATCAAGGATATATACAATAGATTGAAATAGACTAGAAATATTGGATACATTAGTCTACCTGGAATTTAGCATTCTTCTGCACGAAGAAAGTATTTCCGGTTCTCTTATAATTCCATTTAAGTGTCGATTAATCGGCGTTCATGTGACACATGACAATTAATTAGTATTTTTCGAATCAGTAATACGTATCTTCGTGCCGGTTTTTTAATATTTTTGAAGAATTTTTCTTTTGGTCGCTATTTTTGAAGAATTTTCCCTTTGGTCGCTTAACTTATAATTTCATTTCGTGTTTTGTTATTCCTTATTTCCAACGATAAAAGAATCGGTGGGTTCCAGCCAGGATCCAGGAAGAGATTTGAGAGTCGTGTAGACATTAATCAGTCTCTTTTCCCCGGGCTGGAACTTATACCTAATATGAAATCATTCCCTTTAATCAATCAAGTCAAATAGAACGATAAAACCTTACAATTCCAATTGGATTTTTTTCAGAGTTTTTATTATTTTCTTTAACTTGTATTGAAACAAATGAATTTTTCGTAATTGATATAAGTTACTGTAATGATATTTCAACGTTTTGTAAAAAATTAGTCAGAAATGTTTGTAAAAAAATGCAAACTTTGATATTGCTTAACTCCATAGCTCGTGGTTGCTTGAACATTTTCCATTTTCATTTCTTGCTTGAATATTTCCATTCTCATAATCATAGCATAATGATTTCATTCACTTTAAATCCATTTATCTCAGAAAGCCATCTTTAACATGTCATTGTGCATGCGTGGTATAAATTTGGACCTGTGTAATTGCCGTGTTATATAGAAAAATTCAAACATTTTTTTTATTAAGTGACAAGCTCGCCCCCAGACAGCCGATACTTGTCAGCTGCTCTAGTCCGCCACTTCTCCACGGCAGCGCTCGTCCCACACTTCGCAACGGACCGTCTTAAAATCACAGGAGCTCCGACTGAAAACTCTCCGCCACCCACCTTACTCGCCAGCACTTATTTTCACTCTTTCAGGTTTTGGATATCTTTTTACAAAGGAAAAATTTCAACTCCGGTAAGGCGGTGAAAAACGCTTTTAAAGAATTCATCATTTCTCGTCCCCAGGACTTCTATAACACAAGCATCAATGAACTTCATTTGTTCTTTCGGACCCGATGGGCAACATGGGTACCCTTGATATATTTACCATGTAAATCTGTACCGTTCGACCGATCTGATTCAAATTTTGCATACTCATTCGTTACGACCTGGCGAGTAACATAGGCGACATTTCCCCCTTCCCTCTTTATGCCACCCTTTTCTCCGATATATTTTCCATGCAAATCTGCACCGTACGACCGATCTATCTCAAATTTTGCACACATTTTCTTTAGGTCCCTGCGGAATACATAGGCCGCATTTCCCCTTGTACATCGAATGAAACACTGTTCTTATTTGAGACTTTGAAATACAAGGAAACCCTCATGTGTCCCCGCAAACTTATTTTTAACTGAATCCGGGTACGAGCGGCTAATACTTTTCGTAAAAATCACGACTTTTTCTATGTAAACCGACAATTTAATAGATAAATACCTAACACAAGAACACGCTGGCGATATTTGTTAAAAAAAATTAATTAATTACCAGCCGAGCATTCGCCGTGTCTAGCCGTACGGCTCGCAGTGTAGTATGGGTGGAAGCAATTTAAGATCATAATAGCTCCCTGGATACAAGTTTAATCTGGGCACTAATTGGCTGCGCCCCCACCACCCCACCACCCCACCAGGGGGGGCGGCACGCGGGCGGACTGGGAGAATTATTATCAAACTATAAATTACATCTTTACTATGGGATAATATGCAAATGCGCTCGGCGCGATGGCCGCTTCTGACTAAATGTTAACTATAATTTAATTATTATATCTAAACTTGCCAAGACGCCGGCCGCTCGCTCGCCCGCCGCAATTGTTAGGGTAAAACAGAATTGATAACTTGCAACTCGACTATCTTGGAGTGTTCTGTTGTTCTGAAACTCTTTTGGCGCATTGAAGGTAAAATTTTTGTTTGTTTGTATATTTTTTATTTAGTTTTAGGGGAGACCGAGGGGAGTTGAAACAGTTTTGACGTTTTACTTTGTACACAGAATACTGTAAACACCAATCGTGTGAAATTAGTATGCATCGATAGTTCATTTCTTGCACTTGCAGATTAGTAACACGAGGAGAGTGTATATGTGATTTCTGTGGCGAAAAATCTAATTAAACGTCACAAGTCATTTTGTTTCAACACCCCTCATACCGAGGTGAGTTGAAACAGATATTTGTTGGGTGGAAATAAGGTTGTTAAGTAGTAACGACCATATAATTTGATGATATTTATTGAAATACAACTTTTAAAAAAGTAACCCATAAAAACCAAGTTTTTATTATACTCCCTTTCTTTGTAAAATATAACAACAATTAAAGACGAATTAAAACATATTACATAACACTAAACTTACAGTCATTTAATATATTTCTAAAATGTCACATGTTTTGAGCTTTGATAAGACACTTCATGCTTTGAAGATTAAATTCTAAAAACATTTGTCAGTCAATTTAGATTTTCGACATTCGTAGTGAAGTAATATTCCGCGACGTTATCGGGCCGCCGTTGCTAATCAAACTTTTCTAATGATTCCAATTTGAAAAAACCAATAAAATTTATAAAAATCCGAATTATATAACTATAATTATTAATTTTTTAACAATAATTTGATAGATCTTCTTGATCGTTGCCACGAGTCTACTTGCCAAGTTTTAACTCGATTGGATCACGGAAAAAGGGTAAAAAATCGATCCAAAGTTTTTGTTGACGCCACGAGTTAATATAAAGGGAGTAAAAATAGAACATAACATTTTTAACAATATTTTGTACTGAATTGAGCATTTGTAGTAATAGTCAACTAAATTAAGATAAACTCTAAATCTTAAACAAATAATAATGTATTTTTAAAATTATAACCATGAACTAGAGTTGTATGACATGAGATTATCATTAACAAATATAACATAAATTAAAACTCCAAGCACAGAAACAATAATTACATTCTTAATATCTAAATGTCAGTATCAAATATCGATCATCGACTTTCAATCGTTAATAAGAATTACAATCTCTCTCAATTTTACCTCTTCCGAAGTATTATAAGTTTGTAACAATAATATAATGTAAATGATAAAAAAATTAGAAGATACAAGGAATATGAAATCATTATTCCGATAAGCAATTGTGACAAACATATGGAAGCCACCAGTGCAAGCTGTATGAGCCCAACTTTTGCATTCCAGATCCATTTTTCTTTGGCTTTACTATTTGAATAGGGCTCAAATCAACAAATACAATAGCATTCCTCTTCTTCTTCTTCATCTTCACTGTCTTTTGCTGTTTTTTTACTCCCTTTATATTAACTCGTGGCGTCCTTTATATTAACTTGCTTGCTTGCTTGCCGGCTTGCCGGGTGAAAAAACTTTGGATCGATTTTTAATCCTTTTCCCGTGATCCAATCGAGTTGAAACTTGGCAAGTAGACTCGTGGCGACGATCAAGAAGATCTATCAAATTTTCGTTGAAAAAAATTAATAATTATAGTATAATTTCGGATTTTTAGAAATTTTATTGTTTTTTTCAAATTGGAATCATTAGAAAAGTTTGATTAGCAACGGCGCGGCGGCCCAATAACGTCGCGGAATATTTTCTAAATTTGAATTACTCCGTCGGTATGCATAATAGGTACTTCACTACGAATGTCGAAAATCTAAATGTTTTTAGAATTTAATCTTCAAAGCATGAAGTGTCTTATCAAAGCTCAAAACATCTGCTAACTAACTAACTAACTAACTAACCATCACGCCGTTTCCCTGCAGGGGTAGGCAGAGAGGATTGAACGCCACACTCTTCTATCCTGGCACACCACTTTTGCTTCGGCCACATTCATACATCTTCTCATACACGTTCTACGATTGTTGCGGCTTTTAACAGGGCCATCCTCAAATACTTGTAGTACCTGATCGTGCCAGGTCTTTCGCGGACGCCCTCTATTCCTGTTGCCTTCAACATTCGCCTCATATATTTTCTTAACCATCCTTTCCTCGTTCATACGTTCCACATGACCAAACCATCTCAGCACTCCTTTCTTTATTCTATCTACCACACTACAGCCAGCATTGCATTCACTTCTAATTTGTTCATTCCTCACTCTATCGACCAAAGATTTTCCATACAAGCGTCTTAGTGACCGCATTTCAACCGCATTTAGTCTACTTTCATTCCTCTTTTGCCAATTCCAGGCTTCACTTCCACACATAAGGGTTGGCACTAGAACGCCATTATGTACCGCTAGTCTTGCTTCTTTTGACAGATTCTTATTGGCCATAATTGCATTTAGTGCACCATTAACTTTGTTTCCCCAGTTACTCTCCTTTCGATATCATTCTCAGCCTTGCCGTCTCTACTAAACATACTTCCCAAATACACAAATTCGTTCACTTGTTCTAAGCATTCGTTGTTTATAATTACATAACACTTAGTCACTCTTTCTTCTCTCTCGAATACCATCACTTTCGATTTGCTGACACTCATCAGAAGTTCACTCTGCATGCATACATCGGACATCCTGGATACCAAGCACTGCAGATCAGCTTCACTGTTAGCCACTAATACTGCATCGTCTGCGTATAGCAGACAGGATATGGTGAGTCCGTCCATTTTCGCTCCAACTTCTAGTTCCTTCAGTTCTTTCATACAATTATCCATATACAGGTTGAAAAGCCATGGTGACATTACGCATCCCTGTTTGACACCTTTTGTAATATCAAACCATGATGTGAATGTCCCATTAATTCTCACGCAAGCACTACTTCCTTCGTACAGGGATGCAATTGCCTGTATGAGTTTACTCTTCACCCCATATTCAGACAAAACCTTCCATAACTTTCGTCTTATCACTCTGTCATACGCTTTTTGGAGATCCACAAAGGCACAAAAAAGTTTTTGGTTCTTTGCCAAAAACTTTTCGGTCATCTGGCGCAGTGAGAAAATCTGGTCCATGCATCCTCTTCCACTCATGAAGGCTCCTTGTACATCCCACACTTTTTCTTTCGTTGTCAACCTCACTCTTTCTATCAAAATTCTCGCATACAGTTTGCCAACAGAGCTCAATAGGCTAATGGCCCGATAGTTCGCGCAGTCCATTCGCGACCCTTTTCCTTTGTATAGAGGCATGATAACAGCTCTTCTCCAATCCTTAGGAGTGTAGCTGCCCTCTAAACATTGGTTGAAGAGTCTATGAAGCCACGTGAGTATTACTGGACCACCACCCTTAATGTACTCGGCAGCAACATTGTCATAACCCACAGCCTTGCCATTCTTCATGTGCTTCAATGCTCTTTTAATTTCTTCCACAGTTATTTCATTCACACTGTCGTCACTATTCATAAATCCGTTGGACGCCTCAAAGGAGTCCTCACTCACATTCCCATTACTCTCATACATTTCTTCAAAAAATTCCTTCCATCTATCTTTTATTTCATTCTCGTTTCTAAGCATCTTTCCATTCTTTGACATAATAGCATTCACACAACCTCTTTTCGTACCACTTCGAGACTTTTTAACTTCCTTCCAAAAGATCTTGATATTCTCTTGGAAGTTCTGAGTCAATTTAAGACCCTCGTCCTTCCTCAAACGCTCCTTTCTTTCTTTCACTCCGTGCTTTACCTTTTTCTTACATACAATATATAAATCTTTTGCTAGCGTATATCCATTCACATCTCCATTCTTTGATGCCAAGAGGTTACACCACGCTTTTTTCTTCTCATTTATAAGATCTCTAATCTCGTCATCCCACCATGCATCTCCTTTCTTCCTTCCTTGGACGGTCACACCGCACACTTCCTTGGCTGACTCATACAGGCTCTTTTTGATGTGTTCCCATGCACTATCAATATTGAGCTCTTCCATACATTTCTCATTTAACCTTTCAGCGGTTTTTCTTTCAAACTTTTCCCTGGTATCCTTCTCTTGCAATGTTGCAAATCAAAACATCTGACATTTTAGAAATATATTAAATTACTGTAAGTTTAGTGTCATGTTATATGTTTTAATTCGACTTTAATTGTTGTTATATTTTACAAAGAAAGGGGGTATAATAAAAACTTGGTTTTTATGGGTTACTTTTTTTCTTGTTAATATTGGTCGTTTTAGTCTCTGGTTTGGATCTTTTACGTGTTTTTGGAGCTTCGAAAAGGTTTTTAACTTTTTTCTTAGCCATCCTAGCTGCTTCAATTGCAGCCAATTCATTTTTTACAGGAGTATCAGCCAAGATTGCTGTTTTCACCTTTCGTCATTTGATTTCCTTGTCTTGGTGGAGCTTTTGGCAAGCGTCGGAGAGTTTCGGGCGAGAAATGAGATGAGATGAGATGTAAAGTCAATGTAAAGGCAATGTGGAAGTACCAGGTATTACCTCAGAGTTCTTATCAGGATTTTCCTGCAAAATTGGCCACATCTTCAGTTTCGAAGCTGATTCACCAGCTCTTGGAGGAGTAGCAGTGCGGGCGTTTGTGGACGTTCACCAATGGAGGTATCATTCGCATTCATGTGACATGGCGTGGGTTCTTCATTTCTTGAATTCCTCACCAAGTTAGAGCTGTATGGGCCAGAGTTCTAGGCGGCAGAACTCATGAAGGGCCGATCAGTCAATTGGCTTGGAAGGTAATATGTGGTATGATATATGGTCCAAGGTATGGTTGAAGTTGTAACTCGAAGCCGCATCACGGAGACTTTTATGTCGCAATGTTTCTTCTTCTGCAGCCGGCTCATATACAGGGTTATTTGTTAAACATTAATAACATCGCAGGACTATATTCCTCCCTTGATTATAAGTCGAAAATGTTCAAGCTATTGTGACCTAATATTAATAGTTAAGGAGATATGCGACATCAAATTTTGCATATTTTTTTCAATATTTCCGACTTATTTTTTGTTAAACGTTGGACTATCATTACAGTAACTCGTATCGATTACGAAAAATTCATTCGTTTCAATACAAGTTAAATTAAATGATAAAAACCCCGAAAAAATTCCAATTGGGATTCGAAGGTTTTTATTTTTTTATTTGACTTGTATTAAAGGGAATGAATTTTTCATACTCGATATAAGCTACTGTAATGATAGTCCAACGTTTTACAAAAAATAAGCCAGAAATATTGAAAAAAAAACGCAAACTTTGATGTCGCATATCTCCTTAAATATTGATATTAGGTCATAATAGCTTGAACATTTTCGTCGCATAATCAAGGCAGGAATATATTCCTGCGAGGTTATTAATGTTTTACAAATAACCTTGTATATCTAGACTCGCCATGCCTCTATTGGTCTCCTTTTGTACTCAGTGGGCATGCTGAAACAAAATAAACAAATAAAACTCTGATGATAGAACGCCATCTGTCGTGGCTTACCACATTTGCTTAAATTTTCTCATGCGCGCTCTTATTGTAGTTGTTGAAGCTTCTAGCAGGGTCATCCTCCAATATTTGTCGTCATTCTAGGTCTTCCGCGGACGCCCTCTGTCTCAGTTGCCTTCAACACTCTGTACCATCCTTTCCGCGTGGCAGAACCATCTCAGCGATCCTTTCTTTATCTATTACACTACTACCAGCATTACATTCACTTCTAATTCGTTTTTTCCACTCTATCGTACAAAGATTTTCCACACGTACGTTTAATCGACCGCATTTCTACTGCATTCAGTCTACTTTCGTCCCTTTTTGCCATTTCCAGGCTTCACTTCTACACACTAGAGTCACAATACTTTGAGGGTCTTTAATATATTATTTTGTCTTTATTTCTGTTTTTAAGTATTACTTCTACCGCGCGTACATGACTGCACGCTCGATTTTTTTTTAAATAGTGTTTAGTTTATTACTTTTATATTAGAGCAAAGGTTCTAACTACTTAAGGTATCGTTCTTAAAAATTTGTAGTCTAGCACATATATTCTGACAAGTGAACGAGTTTTTGTATTTGGGAAATATGTTTAGTAGAGATATCGAAAGGAGAGTCACTGCAGGAAACAAAGAAAATGGTGCTCTAAATGCAATTATGGCCAACAAGAATCTGTCAAAGGAAGCAAGACCAACGGTACATAATGGCGTTCTAGTGCCAACTCTGATGTATGGAAGTGACGCAAAAAAAATTGCAAAAAAGGAATGAAAGCAGACTGAATGCGGTGGAAATGCTGTCACTAAGGCGCTTCTGTGGAAAATCTTTGGTCGATAGAGTGAGGAATGAACAAAAGTGAATGTAATGCTGGCTGCAGTACGGTAGACAGAATAAAGAAAGGAGTGCTGAGATGGTTTGGTCATGTAGAACGGACGGTTAAGAAAATATATGGGGCGAGTGTTGAAGGCAACAGGAATAGGGCGCGTCCGCGAAAGTCATTTGCATTGAACACGCCGCCTCGAGGTCGATTATACAGTTTTGCAAGAATGTAAAAAAAAAAAATTATTCTTAAAATAGGTAATATAATAACCTTTATATTTCCTAATATGTATATACATTGTAAATTATCAGTATATCAAATTTCTAATCAAAAGCACGTATCACAAACTTTCTAAGTTTTTTCTTATTTTGTCGTCTCTAATATCTCCTGGCAGACTCACATACAACTTCATCCCACTGTACATCACACAAGTTTACGACATTTTCTTCTTTCTGAATGGCAATCTAATTTCATCTTTTTTTCTTGTACAGTGGTCATGTTCGTGTTGGTTTTTTCTTATTTTTCTTACTAATTCAAAGGTATTGTTGTGTCCATTAACAATTTTGTATGTAAATAGAAGTACCTTAAATTTAATTATTTGTCTATATAGCACCTATCTATCTATAATATTAATTACCCCAACCAATGTCGTACGTTTCTGCATTTGGATGATGATTTCTAATTGTATACAATAATTTTGCCGCGTTTCTTACCGGGTCCCGTGGCGCAACGAATAACACGTCTGACTGCGGATCAGAAGATGTCAGGTTCGAATCCTGGCAGGGTCGAATTTTTTTTACGGTCGAGAATATTTTTTTTGTTGAAATTTTAATTACATTTTTGGTTTCGAACATTCATTTTTTATATTAATTTTTTTATGTAACAAACCAAATTAAACAAAGATTAATTTTTTATAATATTGTATAAAAGTAATCAACACTGCGAGAAGAGAAGAGAGAAGGTACCTACCTATCGAACTGTGGTTTTTTCCGCTCTGACTTATTAATCGGTTAGAAATACCGAATAAATACTTTGTCTTAATTATATCTAAACTACCCATAATTAAAAGTGGTAATTTGCCAGAAACAACTGGCCGCGGAGCGGCCATCATTGGCCGGGAAGCGGCCACAATAGCCGCCCGCAGGGCCTAGCAGTAGGCAATCGGCGAAGCCGATTACTTTCCTGCTCGTTATTTGTAAGTTTTCTAACATCACTTTGATTCTTGTGTATCGATTTCTTTTTAGTATAATTCTTAATGCTTTATTCTAGAGTATTGTTAATTTTTTCAATTCTTCTTCATTAGCCAGAAATAGTATACTGCTGCAGTAGTTGATGTGGGGGACTATTTTTGCGTTTTATATATTTTTGCACGAATCTGTTTTAATATATCTTCTGATTCTTCCCAAGAGTGAAATGCGTTTTGCTATTTTTTTTTTTGTTACATAATTAGTGTTCAATGAAAAGTTTAATTAATTATCTATAACTAGCTGTGCCCGCGCGGCTTCGCACGCGTGAATTTTTAATACACTGTTTGGATCGTCATAGAACTTTCGCGAACCTTCTAGAACATTATCCTTCCAGAACTTTCTAAAGCAGGTTTTTCCGAAACCTTCTAGACTCACCGACACAGTCGGCGCGCCTATTTTGAAACAATCTGAAGCATTTGCGGCCTTCCCATAACAAAACAATGTGCTAGAAAGCACATTTTCGTCACCCACTCCCACCCGCGCACAGCCACCCCCACCAAATTCGCATATTTTCGATGTGACACCAAGGGCTATCCACCGCCATAACCACCGGCGGGTGATTATGGCGGTTTCTTTATATATATAACATCGAGTACAAAGCGCATCACAAGGAGCCAAACAAACGCCATTAAGACCAGCAACGGCCGGGAACACCCAATATTTAATACAAAATTCCCAAAAATCATTAAGGCCAATAATGACCACAGTACCCAAATTTAGACTTTGACTTACCAGACCTCACTTGGTAATAAGCTTCCGATACGAACGGACGTGCTCGCACTGCCCCTCGTGACGGAAATTTATTAACAAGACAACCTGAAGATGCCTGTTGTGATTCAGGCGAAACGTCGGTTGACGAATGGTCCTTCTGAGGACCAGATTTTGACGCGGGTCACCCCCAAAGAAATCAATACTAACATTTCTAACACCCGTGAAAACCTTCATTATAACATATATATATATATATATAGATATATATTAGATATATGATATATTATTGATTATTCCCAAGTATTTTATATCAGTCGTTTCTTTGATTGCTTCCCCATCGATAAATATTGTTGGTGCATCTTTTATTTGCTACGTTCATTACTTTTGTTTTGCTGATATTTAATTTCAATTTTTTTTCAGCCGTTTTGATATATAGATCGTGGTTTAGTTTGTTAAAGATTTCTACGTAATTGTCTCCTGATATGTACACTAGCGCGTCATCTGCGAGCAGTCGAATTTGGCATGGCAACAATAAATAAATAAATAAATAAATTGAATTCAGTGAATTCAGATCGATCCCGAGTACGCACATCTCTAGCGGGGAGTCATCTGCGATGTGTACATTCCAGGTATTGTTATTTCCATTAGCTGCCGGTGCGCATTAGCGAAGGGAAAAACTTCATTTCAAAATGAAGACTACAACACACACACGTTCACCAGTTTGAAGACTACAAAGTGTACACTACAATTGTAGTACTACGAAATGAAGTGAAGTAAATGAAGTGAAGTAATGAAGTAATTGTAGTATTAATGAAGTGAAGTAATGAAATGAAGTAATTGTAGTATTAATGAAGTGAAGTAATGAAATGAAGTAATTGTAGTATTAATGAAGTGAAGTAATGAAATGAAGTAATTGTAGTATTAATGAAGTGAAGTAATGTAATGAAGTAATTGTAATAATAATGAAGTGAAGTAATGAAATGAAGTAAATTAATTTTTAAATGAAATGAAGTATTTTTTTCCCAAATAAAAATTTAGCGAGCTAAAAAAAAAAAGAAAAAAGGTCAATCATAACTCCCAAAATTTTTCAAACCATGGGGGGGGGGGGGTTGTTACAGATTCCAGAAAATTCTTCATATATCTACATCAACTTTCCAAAAATTTCACGTAAAAAATACACTATTTAAAATGTGTTTCTCATACTTTCGATAACTTTGAAGTGTATGTACTTTGTAGTGTTCGCTTTGAAATGAAGTGTACTATTTGAAGTTTATACTTTCAATAACTTTGGTGTTTGTAGTTTGTAGTGTGCACTACACATCAAAATGTGCGAAGTGTGCGCTTCAATGTAGTGTAGTACTACATTGTAGTAGTGAGTACAGAGCGGACCCATCACTATTGTTATTTCCATTAGCTGCCGGTGCGCATGTGTCGCGTGTTCGCTGGCTGTGTTTGCGCACTTGCGCGGGCAGAGCCCCCATATGGCCGCTGAGCAAGCACTAACCAGATTTATATACGCGGCACAAGAGCCTCCCTTCCTCGAGCAATAAATAGTTGACAGTTTGTCAAATTAGCAGGGGTTAATTCTGCCTATTACCTGCTGTCAACCGTTCCCCACTCGCTTAACCTTTCCGTGGGGGGGAGAACGAGCAGTTTTCGTCCAAGTTTTCTTTTTGAAACTTGTATTGTAACGGAAGTCGTAGCGGGAATGCGAGACCACGAAATTCGCGCGCATCCCTTGAAATTAGTGTTCCAGTAATATGAATAACTAGCTGTTTGTTGCTCGGATTTACGATTTAGCTAAAAATTAGTTATAATTTATAGAAATAAGCTTTGTTTAGACTTTTTTGTTGAAAAATAATCGACATGTTTCAGAGCCCATGGCCTCTTCGTCAGGATGACAAATGTATACTAACAAAATTAAATTTAAAAATCGAAGTACAGTTAATCAAAATATTAAAATATCAAAATATTATTGTCAAGTAGGTACTTTATTATTATTCATTTTCGATATATAACTTTTTAATATTTTGATTATCAATACATCGTTTTTTAAATTTAATTTTGATAGCATACATTTGTTATCCTGATGAAGGGGCCTTGGGCTCTGAAACATGTAAAAAAATTTCAACAAGTGGTATAAACAAAGTTTATTTCTATAAATTATAATTATAATGTCACCACAAAATAATTTTGCTGTGTTTGAAGAAGAAAAAATGAGTTAGTTTGGGTAAATTTGAATAGAATATTATATCACTTTGTGTATAAACCGTAACATATAGATATATGTCGTCATTGAATTCTTATAGAACTTTTTGAGTTCTACAACTTCTCTATAGTAAGTATTTAAATATCTCGTAATTTTAAGACAGCGTTCGTCAAAAACGCATCGACCATTTTTTTCGTCGACTTTACTTGTAAAATAGGTCACCACGAAAAGCCATTTTATTTTAACGGGATAATATATAGCTTATGTCCACCCTGAAAGTAAAAGTGAAAGAGTAGTTTTGGAGATTACCTCCTACATCCTTTACCTCTTTATATATATATATATATATATATATATATATATATATATATATATATATAGTATAGATGTATTGTCAACCATCTTGAATCGAGTACCAATCATAAAGATTGATGAAAAGCTGACGATTAGAATAAGAACTATTTTTTGAATTACGTTTTTAGCTGTGTATTAGTATTTCATGTTATTGTCAATGTTTTGGTCAGATATTTGTTTTCCAAACAAAAAACATAATCATTCATTCGACATTCAATGCGGCTGTCAAAGTTGTATGGTTTCGAAACTTTTGATTGCGGAATTAGGCCGAAACTCGATAAACCTCAGGTCTCTCTCTCTCATCCCGTATGTTACCGCGGTCACACACAGTGCTCGCATTTCTACACATATTATCTATCTACATCTAGGTACATTACAGCTTCCAAACATGTTTCCCATATGAGCTATGAGAGCTTCGTCTCTCTGAGACGTCTATAATTTATCTTAAATAACGATCATCCTCTTTCTGATGAAATCCGGGAATTGTGTTCTCAGAACGTGCATATTAAAAGCTTCGTTTGGCAGTACTACGTACAACACAAATTCTTGTGATTTATAAATTTTAAAATGCGTATTCCAATAGAAAGCATACTCGTAAATTATGATAATTTAATTAATGTACTTCATTTGAATAAATTATCATACAAAAGAGATGTCAGCGACATAGTGTTGAACTGATTCAGATGGTCTCGTATAATATACCGAGACAAACGAGACATCACGAAGTGTTCTTTACAGGGACCCACAGGAATAACTATGCATTAAATTCATCGCCTTGGAAACAAATTTTCGGAATTCGTAGACATTTTTCGTTGTAGGAGCATACCCGAATTAAATAAATACTTAGACTAAGAATATACCAATAAAATTAATAACAGTTTAATGGACTAAATGTTTACTTATGTTTTGTTCCTTTTTTTATTTATTTGAAAGTGTATTTTTTTTAATTTTAAGTGTCCTAATTATTGATCATTTCCCTTTTAAATGTGTTTTGATTTTATCTTATCTTATTTTTCTGGTATATTGGTTTAACTATATTTATTTTACTCTATAGCTAATTTATTAAAGGTTTCTAATTATTACCGTTTGCTTGTGTACTAATCATCGTTTATATACAGGGTGTCCCGTATCTGGATGTCAAGCCAAAATCGGGTGATAGGCCAAATCATAATAGTTATAAGAAAAATATTTCAAAAAATTCATGTGCTTTAAAAATTATAAGCATGTAAAAAAAATTATAAAATTTACACCCTATGACGGTCTTTTCACTCCTGTTGCTACAAATCTTTATTTTTCTTCATTTTTTTATTTTTATGTAATCCTAAATAATGCATCTGTAAACTTTTGTCCAAAATTCAAAGCCAACTGCTCCAGCTTGGAAGAAAATGCCACTTTTTGACCAAACCAAGTTTTCAAAGTCAATACTTTGCCCAGTTTTAACTGAATGTTTTTTTAAATTTTTTAAATATTTTTCTGATAACTATTACGACTTGGCCTTTCACCCGATTTCGGCTTGACGTAGAGATACGGGACACCCTGTATATTGTTCATTTCTATTGTTAATTTATTTTATACTGTTTATTTTATATTGTTACATTTCATATCGTTCATTTATCTTAAATACGTTTTATTTATATTATTGTTTTTTAATTATTTACCGTAAAACGTGTTTTATGTTAGGCATATAAAAATCCTTTTAATTTTCTTGTACTGTAAAAGCCCGCTGGGGCGTTGATGAATAAATCAATAAATAAATAGTACTAACAATTTTGGACCGATATTGTGTTAGTCAGGTTCACGAAAGGGTTGAACAGCGGAGGTACCTGGCGGAAGATAAGCTACCGTGGTCTGCTCCCAGGTCCTGGAGGGCCGGCAGTTAATGCCAGGGTAAATATGAGGAGCACTCGAGCCTTCACGGCCATTAGTTCCCTTATCGCCCGCCAGAGCGCCTCGAACGCCGCTCAGCTCCAAGACCGCGTCCTGTCTGACAATCGGCAGTACGCTACTAAATTATTAAGTCATTACCAAACCCATATATGTAGTACTCCTACATTGCTAGCAGGGTCTGGAAACAGTGCAGAAATACATTGAAACGGAGTGGATTGGTTAAAATCATTCACAGACTAGCAACTGGCGAAATACAAGACGAAGACATAAAACTACACAAAATACACGAAAAACACCAACACAACACTAGAATGGCGCAAAACTATCACATAACACACGCCAAAACAAAAATAGGACAATCCCGACTAATTTGCAACGGATTAAAACCATACAACGACCTGCCACAACAGACCAAACAACTGACCACTGACAAATTCGAAACAGATGTGACAAAAATGCTAAAACTCGGCCAACTACAAAAAAATGACTTTGTATCTCAATTATATTATTATTATTTCTTATATTGAATCATGTAAAAATGTTATCCAAAACCTTTTAGGTTTCCATTATATTTTAAATAAAAAATAAATAAAAGGATCTGTTTTATGGACCATGGAACCTTAATCTTGTATTTAGCCCAAATAACTAAATTGTTATATTATTGTTTAATTGCTACCCCAAGACTCAATAATACACGGGACTAGGCGGGTGCCGCGGCGCGAGTTTTTGTCGTTTTGACGTTTGACGTGCGATAGACAAGCGAACTGTGATACCAGCGACAGTAAATTAATCGATGTACCTAATTGGCGATGAAAGTAAGTGCAACCACTTACGTGCGAATTGACGTGAACTCTCTGCGAATCTATGTGGGAATTAGTGACGTTATTTTAATCGGTGACACAGTAACTGTTATTTGAGATTTGTATCTGATTGCGTCAATGATTGATTAGCAACTAATTTTTATTTATTTATTTATCTTAATTATTTAGTTCCACACTAATGTTGTGTGGGCTAGCTAATACATGATTTCACTCAAACATATTGCATTCCATCTAGTCATTTAAAAGTTTTTACAACAAAATTTTTGCACTCCTGTTTAAACCTCCTTATATTTACCGTGTTTAGAATTTCCTTTGGCAGGCTATCGAAGATTTTTAGACTTTATGAGTACTTCATACAATTTCGTGAGGTGTTTTTAGAATGTGCTGTAAGAATGAAAGTCCCTATTCAGTTTCATCCTAACATCAAAGTATCCGTGTTTATTATACTTAATTTTTTGATTTACTGCTTATTATTATTATATCTCAGTTATCAATCATCGATACAACCAGATACAAATCCAAAATAACTGTACCGAAAATAACCGATTAAAATAACGGCTTAACCAGCACTAATGGAAATATTCTAACCATCAATATTGAAGCGTTCCACAGACGAGTGATTAATTGCAAAATAGTTCTTAAATTACATTCGAGTCTGATGACTTTTTGCTATATTAATAAACAACCTAAAATTAGTGTATATATTATAGATATCTCACAGAGACGAAACTGTATTAATTATGGGAAAGTAGGTATAGAAGTCATTTGGGTGTAACAGGACTTATGACCTGTCTTTTTATGGTTGGCTTAAGTGATCACTTTACACAATTGTAACATTCGCCATTTCCACCCATGATAGAATATACCATGCTTATTCATTTTTTTGGAAGTTGTATATATGTTCAAATTGCGTGAAAAGCTTTCATATATGAGTTGTAAGCGCCTTTTCCATGCGGCCTGTACAAAGCCATTTTCATTCCCCTAAATCCCCACAGATGTCGCTAATGAGAAAATCTACATTGATTTTTTACGGAATTTTGGGAGCAATATACTTTATTGTGTGTAATGAAATTCATCCGAATACTTGCATTACACTAGGATACGCCAGGAAATATTATTTCCAATTTTTGTTAAATTCCTTCCAAACTCAAAATATTCTGAACCTAAAATTGTTTTAGTATTTCATTTGCCTCGTAAATATACGATATAAATAATAGTCATTAAAATCAGATCTTTGTGGTTTGCTTTGCAGTTATGTTTCTAAGCGCGTTAGGGGCGGACCGCGGTGTCGGAATCGCGCATCTGGAGGGACGTTTGTCGAGGGGGCGATGCATTTAAACATTAATGTGGCAATTTAATGGAGTCGATTAATGGAAAAAATCGATTGGATGATAGTCGCTCGCTGATGTACCTACACCACCAGCGGGGTGGACTCTGATAACTAGAAATAACTATTCTGAAAATAACGTAACATGAATATAAATAAGGGAGCCTTACAGTAGTCGCTTATGATGTGTGACATTTGACATCTCACAATTAAACATAGCAATTGAGCAGCGACAGAAATTAAAATCAAAATTTAAAAAAGCTAATGCCTATACAGGATTATTTGGAAAACATTAATAACCTCGCAGGGCTATATTCCTGCCTTGATTATGAGTCGAAAATGTTTAAGCTATTATGACTTAATATCATAAGACTTAAAATCATAAAACTTAATATAATAAGACTTAAAATCATCGTTAAGGAGATATTTTTTGTCATCGTCATCAATCATCATCATCATCAAACATCAAAGTTTGCATTTTTTTTCAATATTTCTGACTTATTTTTGGTAAAACGTTGGACTATCATTACAGTAACTTATATCGATTACGAAAAATTAATTCGTTTCAATACAAGTTAAATAAAATGATAAAAACCCTGAAAAAAAAATCCAATTAAATTGCGGCCGCGTGAATGCCAAAAAAAGTATATATATATATATATATTTTTTATATATTTTTTATTTTCGAAGTCGCCACCATCGCATATCCGCGACCCGCCAAAAAGATCCTATAAATAGGGCTCAACAAAGACGCCAATCATTGTTCCGTAATTTTTGACGGGTAAATCACCAAATTACAAACTGTTCAGAATAGGTCAGCCAAGTAGGCTTGCGACAGTTAAAGGCCTCCTGTAGCTTTGGTCTTCAGGCTTTGGTGCTTTGTAGAGGGTGATGGCCGTGCAGAAAGTTCATTAAGATTGGCAGACTGCGCTGGCTGGGACATCAATCACCCACACAGCAAACCGGAGATACTTTGGTCTCATTGGACAATTGAGGTCACGCCTACTGGCCAGAAAAACTGAAGCCACGCTCTACAAGACATTAATCAGACCAGTCTTAACATATGCCTCGGAGATGTGGACATTAACTAAGCACGACGAAAATAAACTAGACACATCTCAGAATATTTTGAGTTTGTTCAAATCTTTCAGAACAGTGCTGGATTTATGTCATAAATCCAGCACTGTTCTGAAAGATTTGAACAAACTCAAAATATTCTGAATTGTAAATACTGGTAAAAAGGAATTTAACAAAAATTGGAAATAATATTTCCTGGCGTATCCTGGTGTAATGCAAGTATTCGGATGAATTTCATTACACACAATAAAGTATATTGCTCTCAAAATTCCGTAAAAAATCAATGTAGATTTTCTCATTAGCGACATCTGTGGGGATTTAGGGGAATGAAAATGGCTTTGTACAGGCCGCATGGAAAAGGTGCTTATTACTCATATATGAAAGCTTTCCACGCAATTTGAACATATACACAACTTCCAAAAAATGAATAAGCATGGTATATTCTATCATGGGTGGAAATGGCGAATGTTACAATTGTGTAAAGTGATCACTTAAGCCAACCATAAAAAGATAGGTCATAAGTCCTATTACACCCAAATGACTTCTATACCTACTTTCCCATAATTAATACAGTTTCGTCTCTGTGAGATATCTATAATATACATTAATAGACTAGACACATTTGAAAGAAAAATCTTACGCCGAATATATGACCTATTAATGACGGTCAAAGATACAACACCGAGCTCTGTGACCTATACCAGGACATCAGCGTAGTCAAGTTCATTAAGATTAACAGATAACGCTGGCTGAGACATCTACACCGTATAGGTGATCTGGAGCCCCCAAAAAAGGTGGTGTTTAATGACCCAATGGGTAGAAGAAGTATCGGAAGACCAAAACTGCGGTGGTCAGATGGTGTCGTTGCGGACTGGGACGGCAAAACTGTAAAATGGCGGCCAGCGACAGAGCGGCATGGAGGACTTTCTTGGATTGGAGGCAGCTAGGACCCACCGAGGGTTGTGACGCTGAAGATGGATGGCCGCGCAGACTTTCGCGTTGAGAGTGCTTTCAACCCTCCGCCCTTACGGAAGAGCGAAGGGTTGAATGCGCCTCCCGCCTGTCAGCCCCCGGTTATCGAACGCAAACAGTGTGCTGTTATCACGGCTCCCGTCGGCATATGTACGATAATTGTTATAATAACACGAAACAAATTGTTCAAGTGTCGGGTGTTGTGTTTGCCCGCCCGATAATACAACCTGTTCACTTTTAATGGACCGGGTTAAAACGTGGTTATCTCCATCAGAGCCGACGCAGCTTCGCCCGCACTGTTATTAACGTATATATCGTCGCTGTATATGTAATAAATCCATGTGCCGTTTAGTATATTCTGAGGTAAGCGAATCAATTTTTCATAATTGCAGACTAGGTTTATAAAAAGTATTTTGAATAATTACCAAGCAGACTATCCAGATGAAAGGCAATGTTTTTTTTAGTATATGTCCATTATTTATATGAAAAATCGACAAATTGATTCGTTCTTCTCAGAATGTACTGAACGGCATGTGGATTTGTGGATTTATTATATATGTAAGTATACCTACAGCGACGAATATGCAAAAAAGCATATTTTCTCTCATTTTTTTTAATGTATATAATAAAATTATTATTTAAAAAGCAATATATGCTAAAAAAGTTAATGCTAAAAAAATATTATGCCGAAAAAATCATATTTATTCGCTTAATAAAATAATTATTCAAACTTTTAAGCATATTGAAGCGAATGAATATTTAATTATCGATATGAATTACTGTAATGATAGTTCAACTTTTTGCAAAAAATAAGTCAGAAATATTGAATAAATGCAAACTTTAATTTTGCGTATCTCCGTAACATTGATATTAGGTCATGGTTGCTTGAATATTTGCGACTCACTATCAATTTTTCACTCAATCAATCACTGTTTTTGCGACTAGCTATGATACAAACTGTACAAGAGCAACATTTAAACAATATTTTTATAAATAAATAAATATAACTTTATTCCAGAATGTGGGGAGGTTCGTGCGATCCCACGCATTCCATATAAAAGTAGGTACATACATTAAATTATTATATAAAATAAAAGAGAAATAAGAAAATCATATAAAAGAGATGCGGCATTCCTGGCTTGGAAACATCCGAGAGTGGACCGGGATGAGAAGCGTGGAGGAGCTGTTCCGCACTGCCCTGGACAGGGAAACTTTCTCCCAGATGATCGGGGGGACCCGACATGAAGAAGATATAAAAGAGAAGAGAAATCAAGTGTCGGTATCAGTATTAACACGAAAAAAAGAAATAGAAATACATCGTATAACAGCGGCTTTAGCGAGCGATGGCATGTAGATTATGAGGGGTCAGTGTCTTTCTCCAAGTGCTTCAATGCAGGACGCTGGAGTAAGGCGGGCTTCCAGGATAAGGATACTTCCGGAGCTGTATATCCTTTCCCTCATTCCTGCCACCCTGGACGACTTGAAACTTTGGGTAAATATTCTTGACATGTTGTACTATTAGATAATTTACTTACTTACCATCACGCCGTTTCCCCGTGGGGGTAGGCAGAGAGGTTAGAGAGCCACACTCTTCTGTCCTGACATACAACTCTCGCCTCGTCCACATTCGTACATCTTCGTTGTTGAGGCTTCTAACGATAACACTAGCTGTAACCCGAAATGACGATACTTTTACATGTGGGTTCCTAAGGAATAAGTAGTTATTTATTTATTTTATTTAAAAAACGTTACGGACGTTACACGAACGGGGACAGACAGACATACGGACGGACGGACAGACAGATAACGATATTATTATAATTGGGATAAAGATGTTTTTTTTTTAATTTCCAAATCCGCGTATCCCATTAATTAGTAGGCTCAATACAAGAACATGATAACTGAAAAAAGTGTTTGGTAATGAATTTTTTTGTGTGGTTTTTGTCATTTTATTTGGATTGTATTGAAGCGAATTAATTTTTAATATTCCATATGAGTCAATGTAGCTATAGTCCAACGCTTTAAATAAAAAAAGTCAGAAACATAGAAAAAAATGTAATCTTTGATGTGGCTTATCTTTGTAACTGTAGGTACCTACCTACACATTTCACCCAAAGTGTACAGAATAATTTCTAATCAAAATTGAATGAAGGAGACTACCGCAAAGTTTTTGCTACTGGCTACGAGACACCTTGTGCAATAAAATATTTCTGCGCAGCAGTAGGTAGGTACCTATTTGTGATTAGACACGTCTAATTATTATTTTTAAAATACTTTTTTGACACCATTGTATCTCCTTCCGGAATAACTAATCATAATATATAATTCTCTACGTAACAATGTCCGTCACTGACGCCACCAGATAGCACAAATATTGATGAGGTGTATAAAATGAGGCCAAAAACATGTTTGATTCTCTACGAAACAATGTCAGTCCCTAAAGCTACCAGGTGGCTCAAATAATACTGAAGTATAAGAAAAAAGTGTTTGGTAATCCCAAGTTCTCCAAATTCCTGTTCGTAGTGATACTCTACATTCTCCAAAATAAATTTGTTCTCAATATTTTTATATGTACGTTCTGATGCAATTACTGCAATTTGTCTACAGATGGGTAATTATTAATTAAGATGCGTTGGAGAAGTCTCACAGAGACGAAGCTATTCATACGGAAACATGTATGGAATTCTTTATAGGGTGGCCCAGGGCCTATGGCTTGTACGAGCTGGCTTTAAGTGATCACTTTATACAATCGGGACCCTGGAAGGAGGGAAGCATCGAAGGGCTGAAAAACCTGAAACAGCTGTTAGGCGAATTCTTCGGGCCGCAATAAATGTAGCGATGAAAGCCAACATGATAACCGACGTCCGTTGAACGGATAGAGCGCAACAAGAACAAGAAGGTGCATCAAGGATTTATTAGTGACAAGAAGAGAAGAGAGGCCTTCAATAAATATGAAAACTTTCATTGCAATTATCTCAAAACAACCCTTTTTACACTTAGTGTATATTATAGATATCTCGCAGAGACGAAACTGTATTAATTATGGGAAAGTAGGTATAGAAGTCATTTGGGTGTACACAGGACTTATGACCTGTCTTTTTATGGTTGGCTTAAGTGATCACTTTACACAATTGTAACATTCGCCATTTCCACTCATGATAGAATATACCATGCTTATTCATTTCCACTTTTGGAAGTTGTATATATGTTCAAATTGCGTGGAAAGCTTTCATATATGAGTTGTAAGCGCCTTTTCCATGCGGCCTGTACAAAGCCATTTTCATTCCCCTAAATCCCCACAGATGTCGCTAATGAGAAAATCTACATTGATTTTTTACGGAATTTTGAGAGCAATATACTTTATTGTGTGTAATGAAATTCATCCGAATACTTGCATTACACTAGGATACACCAGGAAATATTATTTCCAATTTTTGTTAAATTCCTTTTTACCAGTATTTACAATTCAGAATATTTTGAGTTTGTTCAAATCTTTCAGAACAGTGCTGGATTTATGTCACAGAGACATTATTAATCAATACAGTTTCGTCTCTGTGAAATATCTATAATATACACTAATTGATTAATAATGTCTCTGTGACATAAATCCAGCACTGTTCTGAAAGATTTGAACAAACTCAAAATATTCCTTTTTACACTATTTTTATCCCCGGAGGGATCGTCGTTACTCGAGATATATTCTCGTGTATATATCAATAATTCGGATGGATGTCATATACCTACATAAAAAATAATATTGTTTCACACTCTAGTCAAAAATTATATATCTTTCTCATTAGCAGTGGTGACATCCATACAGGGTTATTTGGATAACATTAATTACCTCGCAGGACTATATCTTGCCTTGATGATGAGTCGAAAATGTTCAAGCAACCATGAGATAGTTATGGAGGTATGCGACATCAAAGTTTGCACTTTTTTCAATACTTCTGACTCATTTATTGTAAAACGTTGGACTATCATTACAGTAACTTATATCAAATATGAAAAATTCATTCCTTTTAATACAAGTTAAATAAAATAATAAAAACCTTCAAATTCCAATTGCAAAACATCACAATTGGAATTTCTGCAGGGTATTTAACTTGTATTGAAACGAAGGAATTTTTCATATTAAAAAAAAATGCAATCTGATATCGCATAACTCCATGGTTGCTCGAACGTTTTCGACCCATAATCAAGGCATGAATATAGTCCTTCGAGGTTAATAATATTTTCAAAATAACCCTGTATATTTGGGTTATAAAAGCGAAGGCAGCAATATACAAAAAAATAATAAAATGTTTTGAATGAAGTCACCGAGGATTGCTAATTTAAAATGTACTGAATTCTAGATTTTATATATCTATCCCTTCCAAAATCATGTTTTCTATAAATGTATAGGCTATGTTTCCTATAAAATCTGGAATTCAATACATTTTAGATTAATAAACCTCGCGTTATCTTAAGCGTGGTTATCCAGTTTTTCCACTTGGAAGAATAAAGGTTCGAAAATGTTAGAACTCACCATATATATATTTTTTTTTAATTTAATATAAGGTACGAATACAAATCTGATATTTACATTATTAAATAGACATTTTTTAAAAATACTTTGTTATAGCTAGACCGTATTCAAAAAAATGTGCGCAAAAAATATGTGTGTTGTTATGATGCAAAAAATGAACACAAAAGAAGTTTTTCTAGTAAGTAAGTAACCTTTTTAAAACTAAAAAATATATATTTATTTGGAATATCATATTGAGGCTTGCAATAAGGGCTTGCCAGGCAACTTTCATTCTCTTTCTTCTTACCGGACAAAGCTAGGGAATGGTCTTTTGATTGTGGTCGACCTACAGTCATGTAGACCCCATCAATGAAGAGAAGCTCTTTAGTCTGATGAGGAAGCCTCCAGTTCTTTTTATTATATATAGGTACCTACATATGTGAGTCATTTAATAAGGTAATTTGATAATGAATAATATTGAAGTATTTTGAAAAAAGCTATAAGTTTAAACGATTTATGAATATAAGTTGGATTTTAGGAAGGTTTTAACTTTTTTATTTGTTCTGTAAGGTTACTGATGTAGCGTATCTCGATAGGTAAATTATTATAGTAGTTGGTGGCTTTATACATATAGTGGTTCTGCATTTCGGTTGTTTTAAATTTAGGCATTATGACTTGGTTTCCATTTCCAGTACTCCAGGTTTTCTGTAAAGTTTTTTACTAGCTCTGTATCTAGGATTCATTGACTCGGGAATAGAAAAAATTAAGTGGCAAAAGATTTTCATCGAGCCATTCTTTTATAGCCTTTATGTCATGATTTGCCGCAATGCCAATTTCGTTCCATGTTTTATTCTCAAGAGTGACTGCATCCATCCTCAGCGTTACAACCCTCGGTGGGTCCTAGCTGCCTCTAAGAAAGTCCTCCATGCCGCTCTGTCGCTGGCTGCCATTTTCCAGTTTTGCTGCCCCAGGACCCGGCAGTCCGCAACGACACCATCTAACCACCGCAGTTTTGGTCTTCCGACACTTCTTCTACCCATTGAGTCATTAAACACCACCCTTTTTGGGGGCTCCAGATCACCCGTACGGTGTAGATGTCCCAGCCAGCGCAGTCTGTTAATCTTAATGAACTTGACTACGCCGACGTCCTGGTAAAGATCATAGAGCTCGGTGTTGTATCTTTTTCGCCATTTTGACCGTCATTAACAGGTTATATTCGGTTTTAAGATTTTTCTTTCAAGTGTGTAGTCTGTTTCTCCCGCGTCTCCCGCCAGAGCGGGAGATGCAATCTCACAACCACGCGAGTGGTCGCTCACTCACACCCCAAAGCCCCATATATTTTAATACTGCGGTATTTAATGGGTGTAGCGACTGCTGTGTGTATATTTCATCCGTACTTACAGTTTGGTACTCACGTTTGGTACTCAGGCTTTCTCGGTGAAGCTGCCGGGTCGATGTGGGTGAACTTTTCGGTGCATGCAATGAGACACTTACGTGAGCGATAAGACTAACAACAAGTTTACTCAATAAAGATACAAAGTTATTATTATGTGGCGGTGTTAGTATGTTAGTACTACTTGACGCGGAGCTAGATTGGGTTAGTTGAAATATCGGGACGCGCGGCTTGATTTAGGTTTTGTAACAAGAGCACTCCCGGTGTAAGGAATACGTGCAAGAGTTGTACGCGCTGGGACGGCCGGGTTTGGAATGCTGTCACTTCTCTTCCGCTCGGGTTGCTCGACCCGCGGACGGCAGATGTCGCCCGGGGCGGCTGGTTCCGCCACAGATGCAGAGATTCGAGAGTGTTTGCAGTTTCATTCTATTGCCATTTCTATGTTTTCTCCGTTCGTTCTCGCGACCAGAGCTGCAGGGTAGATGGATCGCTTACCACTTCACAGTCATCGAGAACATTGGCTCATCAGACGCGTATGTAATGGCGCGAGTCGTTACGAATGCCCGAGCCGTGATATCGGCCAGATTAGGAATTAATTAATCAAAGCAAATGAACGATTGATAACAATAATTGGTATGGGAATCCAGGGAGGTTTATCAGCCACTATCGGCCGGCCTGATTGGCCGGGCCGCGCAGAGCAAATAGGAAAGGCATCTAATTACGTTTCCCGGCACTGTCGCCCGCGCGGTAAGCCGAGACTCGATAATGCGTTGAGTTACACCCCGAATGGGCTCAGATCTCTGACAATATTTGCTGCCGACATTTCACCTGTCAAAAATCAATCAAATGTTCGTATTACGGCTGATAGCTTCGTATTCTGGCCGGCAGGGCTGTCAGAACGCGGAGCTACGTAAATATTAAAGGGTTATTATTACGGTCGTTAGACACATTTATGCGATAAAAAAACTAACCCATAAAAACCAAGTTTTTACTGTACTCCCTTTATTTGTAAAATATAACAATAATTAAAGAAGAATTAAAACATATAACATAACACTAAACTTACAGTAATTTAATATATTTCTAAAATGTCAGATGTTTTGAAATGTCAAGATTTTGATAGATTCAATTATCATCAATATCGTACCTTATGAATCTTCAGCGTCAAATGATTTAGTCAGAATCAGATTTGAGTAATGTAGAATTCTTCAAAACTAAGCAGAAATCTAAAAGAAATAAATTATTATTTGATTTTTTCCCAAAAAACCCAATTTTGCTGTGTCATCTGTGAACCAATTGTTTTGTAAATTTTCGAAATTCGTAGTGATGTACCTATTATACCGACGGAGTAATTCAAATTTAGAAAATATTCCGCGACGTTATCGGGCCGCCGCGCCGTTGCTAATCAAACTTTTCTAATGATTCCAATTTGAAAAAAACAATAAAATTTCTAAAAATCCTAAATTATACTATAATTATTATTTTTTAACGAAAATTTGATAGATCTTCTTGATCGTCGCCACGGGTCTGCTTGCCAAGGTTCAGCTCGATTGGATCACGGGAAAAGGGTCAAAAATCGATACAAAGTTTTTGTTGACGGCAAGCAAGCAGACGCCACTAATTAATATAAAGGGAGTAAAAACGGATGCTTTTTACGAACCGTATATTTCACTGAGGAGAAAATCTCGACGTTTCGCTGCTAAACTGCTGACCCATTAATATATAAAACTCATACTATATCAGATGTAATCCCGATGCTATATCTTTGGGATATTTCTAAGTATTACAAAGAATATCAGCTAATGTCATTAAGGCCCGGTTGTTTCAAGTTGGATCAAAGTAAGCGTTCTTTTAAAGCATAGATTTTTACGTTCTCCACCAATCAGACGATCCGTTTTCGTAAAAATGTATGCTCTGATCGACCGCTTACTTTGATCGAACTTGAAACAACCGGGCCTAAGGCGATCGTCCAGCAGAGTGAGCAAATTTCACCATTTTTTCTCATACCTTCTCTTGCGTTTTTATCAAATTTTTATACGGAAATATCTCATTTTAAAATTTATTCATCAAGTTACGTGTATTTTAAATACTGATATCTTATTAAAATAACACAAACTAAATTATATAATTGATTAATAAATTACCAAACCTTCGATGTTTTAAAAATGAAGAAAATTGCTCCACTTTGTGGGCTTTTTATGACTGAATGGCCTCGTGAGATGTCTTTTTTATTCAATAATATAAAAAGTTATTTTTTACAAGGTTTTTATCTTTTTATTTAAGTCGTATAGAAGCAAATGAATTTTTCATAATCGATATAAGTTACTGTGATGATAGTTCAACTTTTTGCCAAAAATGAGTCAGAAATATTGAAAAAAAAACGCAAATTTTGATACTGGATACCTCCATAACTATTGATATTGGGCCATGGTTGCTTGAACATTTTAGACTCATAACATAGCCAGGAATCTACCGGCCAAGTTTCTGCTGCTAGCTTTGGTACACCCCGTTTACAACTTGCCGAATTTCATAGATTAATTTGAATCGGTGAACGTTACATTGTGTAAAGTGACCACTTAAGCCAGCCAATTCCAGATCGTAAGCCCTATAAACGCCCAAAAAAGGCTTCCAAATATACTGTCTCATATAAATAGCTTCATCTCTGCGAGCTATCATGAATTTATAACAGAGTGTTAGTTAAATTAGTATAAACCACTTCCAGATTTTAGGTCTACCGGTTCCGAGACGTGCCCGTCTCTTCGTCAGGACCAACACAACACCACTATGTTCACAACTCTATACACCACAATCATAATATTTTTAATCTTTCACCAATATATATTACATGCGTGTTAATCTTGCCAAAGACAATCATGCACTAACTTGCCTACAGAATGATCAGGAATCTACGAGTGAGAGGGGGCGGGGTCTAAAGTGGGTGATACCAAATCTTTGATAAAAGTGAAAGTGAACAAAGGGCTGTTTGGAAAATTGATTTGGTTATTAGGGGTGCTTTATTATTCACAGCTTCCCTAATGTAAAAAATCTAAATTATTTAATTTTAAACCTCTATTATTTGAATTTAATATTTTCACCCCTGTTTTTGAGTCAAATTTATGATTATTTTCTATGAGATGGTTTCCAAATTCGGAAAAATTGTCGTTATTAAGACACCTCATACGTTCTTCGATTCTAGTATTGAAATTGCGAGACGACCTTCCAATATAATGTGATGGACACGAGCTACATGTTAATTGGTAGATTCCTGAGTTGTCCAACATATTAGTTTTATCTTTATTGTTAATAATATTGTTAATCATTAATTTAACTTAATTAAATAAAAATCTGTTTGAATTAATTTTATTCCATTTGTCGAGAAATCGCTCACAAAAGGTTAGGTTAGGTTGGAATTAGGGAATGCAATCCCGATCTCGCGAGATCTCGAGGCATTTTACGAGATCAATCCCGAACCGAAAAATTGGACGACATTATCGGGATTGATCAACATTTTTTATGTCTTGTATGTTAAATTGTATATGTCTATAGAGCTTTTAGTAAGTACTTAAAACTTATGTTCATGTCACATTCAAATAATGAAAATAGCTTTGAATAATATTTGCTGTATTTTATCAACCTAACATAGTGATAAAAACTAATACTAGATGTAGTAATCTTTACTCTACTACATTGACTGATTGATGCTTGGAAAAACGCCTACAAAAACTTTAATGCAATGATTAATAATGAACATTTTATTAAAATTGCTGATATAAAAATGCAAGGCATTGTCGTTAATTGCTATTCAGCTCTCAAAAAATACAAAAGTATTCGGGATCCCGATCCGTAGGGATCCCGTGGGATTGCATTCCCTAGTTGGAATGAACGCGGCAGCCCTGCAGGCATAATCGGCGCCCAACATATAAATATTTGATTTGTGATAATGCAAATTGGAATTGGCCGCGGTGCCGAGACAGCTGGAGGTATTCTGAGCAAATAACCGTATCACGCATTTATTTGTAATTTATTCCGCGATAAGATTGCCCGCAAATTAAATAATTCGCACTGCGTCCGTCTGTCGCCCATTATGACAGTTGGCCGCCATTTGCAAACGCAGGGGCGCACCGACGATATTTATCAAGATAAATTATAGACGTCTCACAGAGACGAGGCTATGTCCATACATACTTTCCCGTATAAATACAATCGAGAGACCCAAACCAGAAGAGATGGCAGTCTTCTGGTATTACGCCATGTTATTACGACCTTTCTGGCCGAAGTTTCGGAACAGGGCTGATGTGTGCATCAGACCTGATGATGGACCCTGCAATGGGATGCGAAACTTCGGCCAAAGAGGTCGTAATAACATGGCATAATATAAAACAGAAGATTCTGAGTGGCCGTGAAAACCTAAGAACATTCTTAAAGATGGATTCTTAAACGCTTGCATACGATCACCAGATATGGATGCTAAATGAGTCGCGCAAACAGGAGGGCCTAGTCATTTTGGGGGTTAAAATATTAAGAAATATAATTATTGATGCCCCGAACCTGCTAGAGAATTATGGCCTGTTTGTACCAAATAATTATTTGCGAAATCGAGGTCACGCGCTATTTCATGTCACAAAATGCAGAAAGGATGTAATGAATAAGCACACCATAACGCGTAATGTGCAACTCATGTAGATGTAGTTAATGATAGCATTGAAAGCATCAAGCAGCGGATCGCCTCCATTTAGGTCCAAGACATACTTGCATTGTAAATGGAGCAATCTGTAATGCAAAAAGAAACGCGCTCTAGAGTCCAAGCGGCCGAAATGAAGTACTTGAGAGGAGTGGCAGGGGTAACGAAATGGGAAAGATCCGAGACGATCTAAACATTGAACCACTGCTACTCTTCATAGAAAAATCGCAACTGAGGTGGCTTAAGAATGTCTGATGACCGAATTCCTAGGAAAATACCGAGTGCCATTCCTGAGGGAGGACGTCCAGTGGGCCGCCCCAGACACAGTTGGGCGAGGCAACTCCAGAAACTGTGCGAGGAAAAGATGGGAGACGGAGGCCGCACAACCAGCGCAAGACAGGGACGAATGGAGGCGCCTTGTCAATGCAATGGGTCCCCGACCCGAATAGGGCAAGAGGAAGAATATGAGAAGTATGTGTGGCAGTCTTTTTTGGGCATTTTACAGGGTTTGCGACCTACCGTTGGCTGACTTAAGAGAAAAAAAAAGCAGATTAATTTAAGTTATCGATAAATATTAATTTATTGTTTATACAACTCCAAATGCGATTTTCTCGAAACTACTTTTTTTCTAAATGGCGGGAAAGATAGCGAGAAAACTTTTCGAGGGTTTTTTAGTTAAATAAGTAGCAACTGTTTTAAGTGAACAAAAAAAAAGTTTTTTTGGCGTAAAAATTTTGGGGGGAAATCATTAATTTTTTTTAAATCCCTTAATTTTACATTATTTAATGTGTAACATCTTTCCTCTTGCTTTCCTGCAATCTGTGGCAGTGATTTTGTGAAAATGGACGGAAATGCGTAACAGAAAATAAGACGCCAGAGAAGCGCGCGCAATTTCATTTAACCAATGAGCGCGCGCTCATCGTTTATAAACAAATCAATGTCCAGGAAGTGCCGTCACAACGAAGACGGACACTTCTAACAGTCAACCCTTCTGATTTTGTATATATGCTACGCAACTGGTATCAAGCGTGTGGATGTTGTAACTTTGATATATGTTGGCTTATATTTTCGAAACTATCCAACAAATACTTTTTTTACATTAATGTAAACATTATGCAACTACCCTTAGTGATTTATGTTCTCAAATTTTATGTAATTTATGCGATTATTTTTAAATATGTATTCAAAGTTTTCATACAATATGTATGGCGGCACACTACCGCCATCTATGAAAATAAATAAAAACATATAATTGATGAAACACTTTTCATCAAACAAAATGCGTATGTAGATATACGGTACCTACCTAGTGCGGCAAAATTCAAAAATAAATAAATGCAAATACATTATCTTTACTTGTATTTACTAATTAATAAATATATAGGTATTAGCTTTTTTAAATTTTGATGTTTGAATAATTTCTGTCTCTGCTCAATTGATATGTTTAATTGTGAGATGTCAAATGTTACACATCATATGCGACTACTAAAAGGCTCGCTCGTTTTTTTTAGTTCACGGCGATAATATTATATAAACATTATAAAACATTTTTTCTTTGCTTTGAAAAAAAATTGGAGGCTCCAATTAGAAGGAACAACATTAATGCCTAAAATATGTCAACATTTTTATTCTTAAATGAAAAAAATAATTTACATAATAATATAAGTTTCAGAAAAACTGACTTTATATTTTGTTTATTAAGAATCTGAAAATGCACCTCTTTTGCAGCATCCTAAAGTAGATTCCCCCCTTGAGTGATCACTTTACACGATGTAACGTTTACCGATATCACCCATAAAACCGACCACACACATATCGTTGTAAAGTTGTACCTGCTACATGTGGTATTTATGTATCTAGATTACTTTATTCAATACAACTACGCTATCGCCATTTACGGTTGTCATTCCGGTGAAACAGTACACAGGGTGTCTCATAGCTAGTAGCAAAAACTTTACAGAGGGATTCCTGCCCTGATAACAAGTCGACAATAGGTATGCGTAATCAAAGTTGGCATTTTTTTTCAATATTTCAAACTTATTTTTTGCAAAAAGTTGAACTATCATAGAGTAGGTATTGAAAAAAACTAGCGGTGCAACGAATACTACTTTCACGAATACGAATATCAATCCTACCATTCGGAGAGTACGAATACGAATAATTTACCACCGGAAAATTTTTGTTCAAAAAGCACAATAATTTTTTTATCCGTTCGTACATTCCCAGCGGTCGAAAATAAATATCACTTTTTCACGCTTACGAGAGGTCACGTTATTAGATTTAATTTAAAATTATTTTATAAGAGGTAACACTTTTACACGCAACGGAAATAAAATGGAATGAACAATACGTATTACAAAACAAAAACTACACGAAATGAGCACCTAACCTTATTAATAACCCAACGAAACTAGATGATAGAACTCATGTTACGCTGTGAAACAAGTAACAATTGACAACTTGAGAACTCTATAAATCCACTCATTCAATGTAAGGGGAATCCCCGATAATAGAGTGCGTAGGTGTGTTCGGACACACGGAGCACTGTATTGAAGCAAATTAATTTTTAATAATGAGTTACTGTAATGATAATTCAACTTTTTGCAAAAAAAAAAGTCAGAAATACTATAAAAAATGACTACTTTGATATTGCATATCTCCATAACTATTGATATTAGGTCATAGTTTGAACATTTTCGACTCTACATGGCAGGAATCCACTTGTAAAGTTTTATTTTACTTATTTGTTTTTTTTTTTACATAAATTAATATAATTTAACATTTAAAATAAGGAAAAAATTATTCTAGTCAGAGATATAGAGGAGTATTGCAGGTATAAAGTAAAAATATGCATTAATCTAAGTAGTACAAAATAGAATTAAATGTATAACAATGATTATATTAGAAAGACGTAGTAGTAGCTTTAAATTCTGTTTTATTTTATGATAATCATATATTGGAGTGGAATGTGCAATTTGTTGTAATCTGACATTTTCAAACAGTTTCATAATCATATTAGATATATGTCTATGTACGCATGTTTTTTGGTTTCAATTTTAATTTATTCTGATCTGTTATTTTTCTGATTTCTTTATTTAGTTGGGCACTCGGGTAGTCGTTTTTTTTAGAATTATTTTAACTATAATTTTATGGGTAGTTTCTAATTTTGATATAGTGGTTTTATACTTGGTCTTGTGGTTAGGACTCTCGCCTCGTGATCCAAAGGTCACGGGTTCGAATCTCACTCCGTACCTGCAAGTTAGTCCTATTTTCATATCACAAGCGTTTAGCTTAATTTTAAAATGGTAAGAATATTGATGTGACACGTATTCCGTGTTCGCATCTCTATTTAAAAAAAAATAGGTACCTTTGTCTTCCCAACTTTAAATTTTAATGTACCTACCTTTAAATTCGTTAAAAAAAAATAGGTACCTATGTCTTACCAACTTCCAATTTTAATGTCAATTTTAAACCTTTCAATTTGTTGGGTCCGAAAAATACTTATATTTTGCAATTATTTTATTGAATGTCTAAATATATCAACTCCGTATTTGGTATATTTACAGAGATATTTTCACAATTAGAAACACAGTCAACTCAGTTTGAGTAGCTTGCTGGGGCAGCGTAGTATGATTGCCTTGTGATATGGTGGTCGGTGGTTCGAGCCCCATTCCACTACACCAGCAACTTAATCCTGGTTTCATAGCACAAGCGTTTAGCTTAGTTTGAAAGTATTAAGAATGTTGATGCGACACATATTCCGTGTCTGAATGTCCCAAAAAAGTGTATAACGGGTCATAACTTTCTGAATTTTCTTTCTTTTCAGGATCTAATCAACTGGAAATAACGAATGCACCAAGATTAAATTTTAAAAAAAAGGAAAATTATTTTTAAATGCTATTGGAAGTATGAAAATGCAGCGGAAGTAGGTACAAAGACAATATCGCTGGGAGCTTAAGGTAGATATACACACGCGACTTATAATTACTCGGATAAATGATGAGTTACTTACTTACTTACCATCACGCCGTTTTTCCGTGGAGATAGGCAGAGAGGATAGAGAGCTACACTTTTCGTCATAATCGTAGAATAACGACGCATGTGATTTTTCTTTAGTTTGCCGGAGAGCAGTTTGAAGTTTTATATTTACATAAAGACACTTTATGTCATAGCTCCATAACTACAAATGATTTTCCTTTTTAACTTGGGTTAGTTATTTAAAATTGATACCTTTCACACCTCAAAATATAGTCAGCGCAGTACAACGACGTTTTTACACATGCTGCATTGTTCTACAATCGCAAATCAGAACCTTCATTATAGCGACTTCGTATAACGACGGTTAAATTAATGAGAAAAAATACACTTTATATATACCATTATATGGCTTCTTCTTTTCACTTTTCAACGATCCAAAAAAGTCAATATGGAATTTTTCGCACATGTGTCATTGTTCTCCGATCATGACTTTTTCTGTCGTGACTACAGCCTCATCCACATTAGTATAACTTCGCATGCAAGCTCAACGGTTGAGGCTTCCAGTATCTGGTTAATCTGATCGTATCGCCCTCTCTTTCTGGCACCGTCAACACTTGCGTCGTATATCTTTCTTACCATTCTTTCCTCATTCATTCGCTCAACACGCCCAAACCACCTGAGCGAAATATTACATCCATAAAAATCACGCATAATAAATAAAAGAAGAAAAAATTTCTTTATTGCAGACCAGTGTAATCTGCAAGACAAACAAGTCGTGCGATTGACATCAGCAAATCCAGAGTTCATCGCATTTTGAGACGTTGTAATTGAAAAAGTTACACTCCAACAATGAATGGTACATGCTGTCAATGAAGATGCTCCAAAACACCTAAACACATGGTATAAGAGCATTCTTGATGAGAAGCTTCCAAACAGATAGCTTGGACGAAGAGGTTCCACAGAATACTCTGCCCTTTTCTATATAATACTTTTTCTTGTGGAATACATTACAAATAAAGTCTACCCCGGAAAATCGACAACACTGGAAGAATTAAAAGCCGCAAATATACAAGAATGCTCCATAACACCAAATGAAATGTTTGTTGATGTTTGTGAATCGATAGCCCGCCACTGTCAGCAGTGTATTGACCAGAATAGCATTATAATTTAACATCTGCGATAGGAAGAAAAGTTAAACATTTTATGTAGGCAGTTTTGCAATTTAAATGTTAATTATACGTGAATAAAAACTGAAGTTATAATTATTCAAAGTGTGTGTACATTTTTTTGGGACACCTTGTATTTAAAAACAAAATTGCACCATGGAGAAGACGGCTAAAGAGAAAATTAATGACATTTTTGTGGCGAGTTTAAACTTGCCAAAAAAATGTCATTAAACTTATGTACAATTTGTTACTTATTTATGATTACTACGCTACTGGAATTTCTTCAATTCTTAAATCAAATTTCTCAAACATAGTTCATGACAATTATTCTGAATTTTCTAACCACTTGTTAGAAACTGGCCACACTTTCAAAAAAGATATATCTACCTTTAAATACACTGATGTCAACAAATTTTTCAAATTGTCTGCTCTAAAACCTTAGAAATTAACAAAAAATTTAATTCAAATATCGTCTACAAAATAGCCCCATGCAAGTCACCATTATTAACGATGTTCCCTCCCTCGCCCCTCCCACCCCACAAATCACCCCCACCACCTAAACACACCTAATACTGTACTTGCACATTTTAATTTTTTTAAACAAGCATAAATAAGTAACAAATTGTACATAAGTTTAAACTCACCAAAAAAATGTCTAAAAGAAATTGTTACATAGTTAGCACTCAACAATTACAAGAAATTTAGAAAATTAATGTTCTCATGTTTTCATGGCCATTCAGATTTTTTTATGTGCAGTTTTCTGGGATTTTCTGCCAACGTTTCGGATCCACGCATTGGATTGGCATGCAATACGATATCCATTTAATAAGCTTTAAATCATTTAAGTATTGACTTTGTATTCGGGCCTTAACCTTAAAAATCAATACATACACATCAGCTCTGAAGCTGGATCCTGCAGCAGGATCTGAAACGCCGACCAGAGAGGACCCAGAATATCCCAGAAAACAACACACAGAATGAAGAGAAAATGATTGCAAGAATTTTGTTACAAATATGTATGTCAAATAATACCTACAGTATTAGGTGTACCCATAAGTAATCATTTATTTAAGTGGCAACCAAAAAAAAATTTAACTACATTTAATTTTATTTTTAATCGATTTAATCTCCATTGTTATCTAGGACTTTTGCCTCCTTGGTAGACTTTTAAGAAAAATATGTTTCTAGGTGTTTTTCAAGTGTCATTATCAAACCCTACCGGGCGCCCACTTCGATCGCTATCAGACAAGTCAAAATCACCATCGGAAAATTTTCTAAACCAACGTTGGCACTTATTTACTTTCAATACATCTTCATACACATAACAAATTTTCTTTATTGCAACCGTTGCATTAACACCCCGATAGAAAATGAAACAGCATGCAATGACGTAAATTTTCTAAGTTAGTTGATTGTCCGCCATTTTACAATAGAGTAATAAATTTTTTTAAATTTAATTGTCACAAGTCACAAGAGCACGGATTATAATATTGCGTATAAAACACGTCTTCTCACGTTCACTTTACTGAGCTTGACTGAAGCAAACATTCCACACCAAAAATAATTGATTACTTATGGGTATACCTATTATTTTACCATCATTAACTTTGGTATGATCATCTCATCCTTTATCATCTGTCTTCTTCATTTATATGAAGCCAATGGCAGAGCAAATGAGAGGAAAATATATTTTTTCGCGCAAAGTCATACAAAACCTCTACGCAGTTGACATATAGTTATTCCACCAGGGTCACGGTTTATAAAAATTGAAAGGTCTGCACCTAGTGGGGGGTCCGAGAAATGAAAGATGTCGTTATGCAAAAATGAATGGCACATTTATTGTATATTTCTGCATAAACATTATTATTCCATTATCACTATTTTGTAATTAACATAATACAGTATGATTACTCAATTATAATAATTATAATCAATATAAACTATCAAGTAGGTAGATATAAACCGTCGCATTCGTCCGTCATATCCTCATATATATATTGTATATATATATATATAATATTTACTTTTTAGATATATAAAAAATCTTTTCCCAAACACACCCGCATTCGCAACAAACTAAAATATAACTTGCGTTCGTTATAAAATTTCCACAAAAAAAAAATATTGATTCCGATGCAAAATATACAAAAATATATTGAAATGTTTGATTGTTATTTGCCATCAAAGTATTATAAGTACATCGATAAGTAGTTTTGAAAATTTAAAAAAAAATTGAAATTGCCATTTATTTTTTGTATAAAAATAAACTATTTATTTAAAATTATACATTTTTTTAATTAAAATATCAGAATTTTGCATTTTGAAATTGATCATATTTAATTTTTTCTTTTTAATTGAGATAAAATATTACAGCTGCCTCTGGATTTTCTTTTGTTTTTATTTCAATGAGTTGCCATTGGTTGAAGCGCAAAATCTGCGATTGATTGACTTAATGGAATCAAAATGGCGGAGTGCAAACTTAATGCGTTGTTTGACGCAACTATTTGTATTGGCTTTTGTTAGTTATAATGCTGTAAATAATATAATTGTTTGACAGACAATACACATCCTTTCAAAGACGACGCAATCACTGCTCAAGCTTTAAGTCAAAATGGCCGTTGAATAATAAGTAATAGAATCAATTAAAATATCATTGTAAATTGTTAACTAAATCAATAGAATATTCACAAACTATTTGTACATTATCTTAGATTATAGGTTTACTCCACAAAGGCTGCATTATCCAAAAAAATATATATAAAATATTAATAATTTAATTTAACATTGTAGTTCTTTGATTAACGTAAAAAAAAAGTTCTAAATTCTCAAAACCATCCTTATGCGAATGAACAAAAAATTAAGACAATCGCTGTAGGAAAAATCAAATTATTATAACGATGGGCTTACAGGGTATAAAATTGTACAGCATTGAAATAAACCCCTTTTTAGGCGAGGGAACTGGGTCACAGTGGAATAATGTACCCCCTCGGATGTATTTAAAAGACATTTACAATACAGTAAGTATTTATTCTCGGAGAATTAAATCCCTCAGTAAACAAAATGCATTTTTTACAATAGACATTGTTTTATTAAATATTTTTTAATATTTGTTCCAAACCGTGTCCCTTCCAGTAAAAACGTAATTTTGTAATAAAGCGTGACTTATTTACTAAGGAAATTATCCATTAGTTCTTGTCTATATATTTTGATGGTTTGTAGGCTAGACAATGAACTCATGGATTATAAAATAAAGTCGTGGATTATAAAAATGCAAAAGTGGTAGTCAAAGCGCGGTGTACCACAAAAGGAAACAGATAACATTATAAATGGTACAGATAACATTATAAAATGTTAGTGTAAAATTTTAAATGTGAAAATCAAACTGACAGTAAATTATTAAGAGTGTGAATTCCTCAAAAATTGAAGAAAATACGGTAAATACAAAATCACTTTTGTATGAGAACCCGACTAAAAATTATAACACCGCAAATCAGCAAATAAAATTTAAAAAAAAAAATAGCGCAAAAATTTTCAACATTACGTATTTGCATATATGTATATATGTATTTTTTTGGGTATCGCAGCCTTAGGAGTGTTATAGAAAAAAATTATCAAAGCCATAGTAAAAAAATGCGTTAACACTAAAAAAAAATCTAATCAAATATTATCATAAAAAACATAGATGATTAAAACTGATTAAAACTTAACTCTCTAACCAACCTTATAATAATAATAATAATAATAAAAGGGAATAAAAATAATCCACTATTGCTTATTGATTACTTCACAATAATTATTATTCTTGCGTACATCTAAAATAAAAATTAAAAATAACTCATAATTTTAATAATTATGTATTTAAAAAAATCTTAGATAAATTTGTCTCTTATATTTAATATAATACACTTATAAAGCGGCAGTGGAATTGTGAAATCATTTAAATGCTCTTGCGAAAAAAAATATTTTGTATATCATTACGAACATAATTATATAAAATTATTTATATGGCAACAAATTTACATATCCACCAATCGTTATAATAATTATTTTATTAAATTTCTTTTAAAAAAACGTTTTGATTCTCACGACTTTCTCGAACGTGTTCAAAATAATTTGATTTCGTATTTTGAAACGTGATTTTCAATACGAACCATGGACAAATTCATTTATGGTAAAATCGCATTCACTGAAAGAACACATTTATATGTCAGGATACTTTAATTACATTTCTTGTGTATTTTAAATTCTCACTCTTTGCATTATAATTTTCGATAGACATTCAGAAGTGACTATTGTTAAAATCTATACACGAAGTATTCAAGCTCAATCCTTAGAAGAATTGTCGGAGAAATGACATCGGGACGGAGAGAACTGACGATCCTAGAGGGAAGCCTGATTATGATGAAGATGATGATAAAAGAAGCTCAGACCTCTAACATTGTTAGGTGACGTTGTATGGGCGAATCCTCCTCCACAGCGCTCAACGGAACTTATGACAGAAATCAATGCTTTTGAGATAGGAATTCCTATTAATAAATATAAAATTGCAAACCACCACGCGGTAATACATCCCGCTTTTACATACGCACATGATATTCTCGCAAAAGCTTTAAAAAAATGTTTTTGAAAATAAATTTACAGGGCGCCTCGCGGTGGGGAGCAAAAACTTTGGGGGACCTTCTTCGTTAAATTTTAAATAGAAAATATTTTTAACACTTTAGGTGAAATGTCGACAGTTACAGAGACAAGTGACATCAAAGTTCGCATTTTATTTCCAATATTTCCGGCTTATCTTTTGTAAAACGTTAGACTATTATATTGAATATTAAAAAATCATTCGCTTCGATACAAGTCAAATAAAATGATTGAATAAACCTTTCAGAAATTTGAAAAATATATTTCATGTAAGGTTGTTTTCATTTTATCTCATATTTTATCCCATGTAAGTTGTTGTAATTATGGTTAAATGTTTTAAAGAAAATAAGTCAGGAACATTAAAAAAATATGCAGACTTTGATGCCGCATATCTCCTTAACTGTCGATAAAGAAGACTCCGTACGTCCTGCAAGACCTGGAACGTGAAGCCGTATTCACCCCAAGAGGATCCCAAATGGTCGGCAACCTCTTGGCAGACCCAGGTGGAGTGACAACATGAGGATGTCGAGGCGCTCCATAGCATGAAATACGAATTGACATAAATTAATAATTAAACAATTTAAAATAAAAAAAGCACGTCATCTATTGAGAATTAGAAAAAAAAATAGAAATCAAAGTCATGTTGTTCTTTCAGAGTATGCGATTTGTTTTACGTACATACAACATGTTTTCGGTGGCGTAATATATTCGGTTTACGTAGAAAATATTTAACTAATATATTAGCGTACACAGGTAGTTGCCGTCTTGATTAGCTACACGTCGAAATCAATCAATAAAAGAAGTAAACATTACAAAACATCAAAACACACTCTCTTAGGCCAGTTGATAATATATGACGCAACTATTTGAAAATGTTCCGCGTGCGTCACATTCAAATAAGGAAATAAATATTATTTTATATAAATCGAGTACATTCGGAACACGGACTGAAAAATATGGCAATTATCACTTCACTTTGTAGATGGCAAACTTTTTAAAAAATATATTATATATAAATATTATAATACGCATCGATAACGCGAAAATCTAAGGCGAAACATTTCAATGATGTATAATAAACATGGCAAATGAGACAATAGTTTTAAACAACTTTTAAATATTTCAATTCGAGAAATAATTAAAAATTATCACCTATTTATCTTTGATCGGTTTTAAAAAAAAGCAAAAAAAAAAAAATTGTTAAACACTTTAGCGCACATTCATTGCTTTGCGAATAATTTTATAAAAGGTCCTATTCGTTTGGGGCACTTATAAGGTTAAAATAAAAATATTCTAAAAAAATAGTATATCGTATCTGAGATGGGCAGTTTTAATCGATAATCAAAAATTAAATTAAATAATTATTTTTAAATGTAAAATAATTTCATTGCATTTCAAATAAACATTTCAACAAAATTGATCATAAATTCATTGACATTACTGTACATTAACTAGTTGAATAAATATTGCTCAAGAAATTCAAAACACGAGTAGTTGACTTTGAAGGAAAATAGTTATACACATTTCTATTTGTATAATACAAAACCAATCACCTCAAATACGACATAATTACGGTAAAAAAAATAATTTAAAAACAATTTTACTATTTATATAAAAAAAATTATTCATTGACGTCCGTCACGTGTACAACATTCTTTCAATACATTAATTTCCATGTACATTTCTTTTATTAATTTACACTACAGTTTTGCTTCTTTAAAAAATTGCAGTCCACGTTATATTTCTAATTAAAAATGTTTTTTTTTTATATGTCGCCTTATCGCCGCGGTTGTCCTGTTTCTATATTTTACAAGTCCAATATATTTTTAAAATATATTCTTTATACAACCCCCAGTAAATGATAAAAATAAACGCCGCGTCATTCGCTTTGAACGTGTGCAATTTTCGTACTGATAAGTATTGTAAGGAAATCACAAACGATTCTGAACAGAATTTTCCTACAAGGATTGCCACTGGATTTAGCATTGTCGCCTTAGTTTCGACGGCTGAGAGGTAAATTAAAAAAAATGCCTTTTTAAAAAATGTGCACACGTCCAAAACGAACGGACTCAACTTTTTTTAAATCTTAATTTAAAAATATAACACCGGGGTACAAACGGAGATGATGTAGAACATTACATTTATATTTAATTATCATTAAAAAAAAAAAATCAATTGTCACTGTCCACACGTCTTCTTTAACACTATCACCTGGGAATTTTTAACACTGGATTATACATTTGTACGTTCCCATATACGCAAATGAACATAACATTAATCCACATCTCCGACCGCAGCAATCAAAACAGGTCCGGACACCGTAGACTGGATGCGTTACGACCCGCGAGCGAACACATTCACGACTCTGCTCGACAAATTATCAATTGTGAATTTTGTGAATTGTGTCAAACCATTCACGGTAATTAACTTTGAAATAATTAATAATTCAGGTTTGCGATCAGAGTGGTCTAACTACAAAAATGTTAATGCCATAATTGTTTCAATGCTGATAAACTATTAGAATTTTAATATTTTTATAATAATCATATCATTTTTATTACTTTTTCCGTCTACTTAACATCAAAATTGATTTCTGACGTTGATATTTATCTTACAACATTTTTACTTCAGGCATCACAAAGCACTGTGTTTGTTGATAGGTCCCTGTGATTCTAACCTTCCGATGATAAATTTTATCAAAAAGACCACAAAATCACGAATATCACTGTTATTAAAATATATCACATCTATTAATTCATTGAAACGAAACGCATAGATGCATTTTTAGCTGTCTGATAAAAATAGTTTGCATTTGTGAAGCGCAGCTTGACAAAATTCACAAGATATACAACCGCAACACTTGTCCGATAACTCATCTACTAAGCGATCCCTTCACCACTCGTCCGTATCGATTCAAACGTGACGTATCCAATTTCACAGTTGACGTACGGCGTGTCACGAGTCCACGGTCTACGGCCCTCGGCGGATGGCCTACCACGCGGGCTAGAGCCGCTCGCAGTAGAACAGGTCCGGCCTGTGGTGGTGGTGGTGGAGGTTGCTGGCGGCGGTGTGGTGAGCGGGGCCGCTCTGGCCGGCGCCCGCCGTGTGGGGGGGCGTTCGTTATTGCGGCGGCTGGGGTGGCGGGCCGGGGGGCGCGTGGGGCATCCCGGAGGGGAGGGGGCCCTGCTGAAAAATATTTGGGTATTAATACAAATTGTCAAATTTATTGACAAGTTAACTTTTTTGCCGATGATAACACTGGAGGTTTTGAAAAAATATATATCTCTCCCTCATTCGCATTACCATTGTCTTCATACAGGGTGTCTCATAGCTAGAAGCAAAAATTTTACAGGTGGATTTCTGCCTTGATAAAGAGTCGATTTTAATATTATGTTCCGTGATTTTTCACGGGTGTACGGCTTGTATAATGTAATAGATCAAAATTAATAAAATCTTTCATATCAAAAACTTTTTATCAATATATCACGAGACTCGGGATTCTGGGAATGATTCAGAGCTGCAAATCGAGTCCCGGGAATGAAAAAAGTTCGGGAATAGAGAAACCCTCTTCGGGAAGTTGGTGAAAAATCATTTACAAGATCCGCCACAACAAACAACAAGGGTCTCCTTATAATCAAGTTGGGATGTAATTTTAAGTGTTGTTAGCTCGTTGGCCCGAGCTTACCGTCATGGTGTTGTAGGGCATCGAGTGCTGCATCGGCGGGCCGCCGCCCATCTTGTTGGGCCCGTCCTCCGCTTTCTCCTCCTCGCGTCTCTTCAGACACGCCGCCTTGGGGTTCAGGTTGCGTTCTGCAAAGTAAGAGGGCGTATTGATCCATCATTCTTTTGTAGATTTACTAAACATTTAGAAACACACAAACCAATGCACAAATGGATATTGCTTATCTTATTCCAAGCTTGTAGTGCTTGAAAAGTAACTTTCACTCTCTTGATGAAATCTGTAGTTATTTTCGGTACAGTTATTTGGAATTTGTATCTGATTCTACCGATGGTTGGTAACTAAAATATAAATGTGGTATAATGCCGGTGGATATCTGTCGAATTACGAAAAACTAGTCACCAATTCATTGATGCAATCAGATACAAATCTTAAAAAACGGTTAATGTGTCATTAGTTAAAATACCATCTCTAGAAATTTGATATTTTTCAGTTCTTTTATGCTTTTGAAAATAATTATTCATGGATTGTTTCACATAATTTCTACCACTATTACTGGACTATATAGGTTAGGTAAGTATAATGTTAAATGCGTGAAAATTGTTTGGAGAATGAAAAATATATTTCCGACAAAAAGATGTGCAATTTTTTTTTGTACACCTAATATATTTAACGAGTATAAATAAACTGCTATAAATATTTGACAAGAACAAACCTCTAACTTGCTGCTCCAGCGTCATGATGACCTCCACGGCCATATTCAGGATGCCGAGCTTCGTCTGCGGCTTGTCGCTTTTCAGATGCGTCATGCACATCCGCCCCAGCTCTTTCAGCGCCTCGTTTATGTCTCTAATACGTATCCTGGACAGACAGACGCAAGCGCAACATTAGATAAACGTTTAAATCTACGGTTTGATTTACTGGATACGAAAATCAAAACACACTGCATGTTTGGATACAGTTAGTCCACCGGCCTATCAAACAATCGAGGAAACCGAAGCAAAATTAAATAAACAATGAAATTAATTTTTATTTATTTTGCCAATTTTAATATTTGATTTGTTATAAATTGGTCACAAACCATTTTAATTGAGATAAATTATAAATATCTCACACGACACGCTGTGGGAAAGCAAATGTATATGGAAGTCCTTTTTGGGCGTTTACGGGGCTTGCAACCTGTCATAGGCTGGCTTAAGTGATCTCTTTACACAATGTAACGTTCACCATTTTATTCATGATTGACCTCACACTTATCAAATTTGGAAAGTTGTATACATGACATTTATGTACCTAACTAGGCTATCGCCATCTATGGTTGAGATTTGTCACCACAGGTAATGAGAATTCTATATTTTACTAGAGTATGGACCAATATTTTTTAGGTACATATGACATTCATCCAAATTATTAATGTGTACACTAGAATGTGCCTGAAAATTATTTCATTTTTTTAATCTTTTTTTTATTTTTATTTTTAAGTAAATATATCTACATGGTGTAGATATTGAATTCAATTAACAATAAGATTAATTTTAATAATAAAGTTGATTTTCATATGAAAAATAGTACACCGGGTGAACTTTGTAACGAGCTTAATCCGTTGGTAGTGCAGGAGACCGGGATATGATTCTCTTATTAAAACGAAATTTCGTAAATATTTTTTCAAACCAATAAAACGACATATTAAAGGGGTGGAAAGATACATGTGTCTGAGACATTTAATGTATTTTTTTATCTATAGATTTTTTTAACTAAAATATGTCCTTTATTTGATATTCAATGTTTTGGGAAAAAGTATAGAAAAATATATAGAAAAAATATAATCAATATACTAATGAAATAAACTAAAAAAGTGTACAAATTGCATCAATCTACAGAAAAAATAATGTTAGTTCTACAGCACATGCAAAAATAATACGTAAAACTATTTGATAGCATTCCGACCAAAAGTCAGAAAACGGGGGCTTATCTCACATCCCTGAGACACTCCAGAGATAGCAACAAACCAATAAATACTCTTCATCTACACATTAAGTAAAAAAAAATCGCATTTCTCATAGACGTCGATAATTTAAATGCAACATACGGTAACTGTGGTGGTCTCACCTCTCCCTCGCGTTGTTGGCCTGCCGCCTCTCTTTCTCTCTCGCGGCCTTGGCCCGCGGGTCCATATCGCAGTCATCGCCCTCGTCGTCTGCACTCGAACAGCTGTTCAATCAACGGCGGACGTGAGCAGTAAAGCTGACGTAAGCTCTTACACAACTAGCCTTACACTACATGAAGATTTGTCCGCCCTAATTTGTAACAGATAATTCTAGCTAGGCAACTTCGATACTTGTACTTGAAAATTTACTACGTTTTGCAGCCTAACGCTTAGTATGTGTCCATTGATTAATCTGACACATCTTCTCGTTCATGGTTGTTGATTGCTACGACTTCTAGCAGGACAATCTCCCTTATTATCTGGTATTCCTAGTCATACCAAGTCTTTCGTTGATGCCAAATAAAATCACATTCTTCTGCTCCGACACACAACTCTCGTCCAATTCACGTTCGCACATTCTGAGGCTCCTAACAGGACCATCTGGTTTACTTGCTACTTTACTTCTTTTATTGTTGGCTATTGAAACCGTCACACGTGTTTCGGTGTGTTGGCGATTTTATCTTGCGCAAAAAATTTAACGATTTCAAAAATTTTGGCCAAAAACAACACCGTTAGGATGTCCCAGCCTCCGTATTCGCTGGACATGGCCGCCTGCGACTTTTTCCCATTCCCGAGAATGAAAAAATAATCTTGAAATTTCGACGTATTGCCAACATTCAGAACATAAAATTAGAATCATTGAAGAATACTAAAAATGTATTCCAGAAGTATTTTAAAGATTTAAAAAAATGCGGGCACGGGTGGGAACTACTTTGGAGGGAATAAAATTAATATTGATTAATATTAATAAAAAAATTCTGCATATTTTTTGATCAAACTTCAAATGTACCTCGCTATCCTCTCCTCATTCATACATTCCACACGGCAAACCACCTAAAAAAAAATAATCGTGTTTATTGTGTTAATATCAGTTTTACATTCACTGCTAATTCATCAGTCTTTGCTCCGTAACTTCTGTTCACTATTCGCATTAACACTGCGTCATCTGCTTACAATCAAATCATTCATTTCCATTTCTGCATCATACATTTCAGTTGTTTCACGCAATTATTAATATACAAGTTGGTGCCAGCCAAGGTGACACTACGCCACCCAATTCGGCACATTGCTTTATATCAAATCCAGCCATGAATGATCCATTGAATCTTACACAAACAGTACTTCCTTCATGTAATATACATAGTATTTTATTATGTGGCCAATGTCTACTCTTATTTTTATTTGCAGTTTGTAAACAGATGATAAATTTTAGTGCTTAATAAAATAGATTGATTTTGATTTGAATATTGTTTGCAAATAAATACATAAATGCTTTCAAAATTTATATATTTTGTTAAATATGACTAGTTGCATGACCCATGATTAAAACTTAACCATTCAATGATAGAAAACGCAGTGCTTAAAACAGAGAAAACAAGTTATTATTCCACACACACGCACACACATGAGTGATCGCTCACGCCTTGCGCAAGTCCATGACTCGCAAGCCACCGCTCAAACTCACGCACCATTTTTTTTTAAACTTACCTGGTCACTCCGAAGCGTACGCAGTCGAGAGAAAGAGAGGCGTCAGTTCTTTACGCGGGGAAAAGTATGAGAAGACAAAAAAATACATGTATAAATGATTATGATGTTAGATGATTTGACATGTCGAATTATTCAAATTGTCGTAATATTTTTTACAAGTGTCCAATACTAAACATACTTAATAAAATAATTCGACATTAGTCAGACAGCGTTATAAAGACGTGAAAATGCAATGGAAAAACATCGCAAAAATTATTTTGCCACGCGTTTCCAAATGTTTCCAGACAAGTTGATCCGTCCTAAGTAAAGTATTGTAATTTTAAAACTTATTAATCCTTTTTAGGGGCGGTTGTATCAAATATAATAATAGTTTGTTTAAACTGAAAATCTCATTTAGCCGGTGATTTTTGACATGTCATTAAAATTGTTTATATTCATTGTTTTCGGTAACGGTTTACCCTATACACAATCCAAGAAACAGTACATCTGAAACATCACCTTTCCATCTATCCTGGGGCATATAAACGTAAAGTTATCAAAACCTGATATACAATGAGATAGAGAATACAAATTTATTGTTAAAATTCATTTAGAGTTGCCGCGAAATCTATTTTTTCTGACAAAAAAGTATTGTTCGATATATAAGTAAATTACTTTTCCTGTCTTAGGAAAAACTATAATATTTGGACGTAGTTCTACAGAAAGCAACCAATCCAAAAAAACACAGAACTGAGAAAATGGCTTCTAAAAATTTAAACCTACAAAAACCTAATACGTTAATATTTAATAAATTTTTGCATATTTTTTTTCATACGGCTCATTGTAAAAATGTTTTTTTTTTAATTTTTAAAAGTAATTATAAGAAAAAACTTTTATTTATCAAGATATGATGCGTTTTATAGGTTGGATTCTTCCTACAAAATGTCTAAACGTACGAAAATCAGTACTTAACTTTTCTATATTCTATGAATTTGATAAAACATGAAATACAAAGTATTATCTGAGGCGTAGAAAATGTTCAACCGCCCTTAGATGTTTTCGACAAAATTATTATTGTGTGGTAATAGTAGATTTAAAATGTTGCATAATACGTCCATACCACATGGATGTTTTTTAACCAACATTTTTTATTGCCAATTATTTGTAAATTTGAAACCGCAGAAAACAGTCAAACCACTTTATATTTTTATTTGAGAGTTAATTAACAGTAATGGCCATGATGTGGGGAAAAAAAATATTGAATTTACAAAAAAACTAAAGCACTCCGAGCTTGGACGTTTTCAGCACAAAAAGATATCGTATTGAGCTGTCCAAACTCGTACATGATTCATTTTTAGCATTTTGTGGGTTGGATGCTTTCTACATAAATACGTCTAATTGATTGTCAAAAAAAATCTGTGGCAATACTGCTAATATTGTATGTAAAAAGTCACAAAAACCGACTTAAAGGAGACTTAACTAAACCAACCATAATACAACCGGCCCTTAGTAACTTTAGTATTCTGCGAGTATTTGATACATTTTTAAGAGGTATCATGACCTTATCAAGAACAGGGTATAAAAATGATTGATTTTAACAAAAATTCTAACGGTAGTTTCCCTTTAAAACTAAAGTTTACATATTTATTAGTTACAATACTTTACGTAGAAAGAGTTAATACGACTTTTATAAATATATTAGAATGCACGTAAAGCCCATTTAGAGAACTTCATATCACACACAAAACAGTGTTAAAATGCTCATGGGTAGGGTGAACACGTATATGAAACTTTTATCTCAAATCTCAGGTAAAGGACAGCTTAGATTTGAGCGCAAAACTACCCGTCATTCTCGTTATATGACCGAGAAATTTAGAGTAAAGATATTTGTTACTACGGAGGATTATTGTAGAGTAAATGTATCATGATAAATTGAGTAAAAAAATCAGTTTTTTTTGGGCAAAGGAGTACTTACACGAAAACGCGCGAATTATTAAATGAGGAATGTTCATTCAAGAGGAGCTATTTCAATTTTAAAATTGATTTCGTTCTATTGTGATTTGTGAATGCTTGCAAAAGCTACATTCACCCCTGTTGAAAATAATTTTTAAATATTGCAATAGAATTTGTAAAAAAATATTTTTTTCGAAGAAATGGCTCCTTTTGATCAACGGGCACTCCTCAAATACATAATGAGGCACTGTAAAGAAGCTAGAAGTGGCTGTTGTCAAATTGTGGTAGGCAATCTGACCAAACAGCATAATACCAATTGGGCATAGCAGATGTCCAAGACACGAGAGCAGTTTCATATGTGTACACGCAATGTTAGAATGAGATACAGGGTGTCTCATAGCTAGTAGCAAGAACTTTACAGGTGGATTCCTGCCTTGATAATGAGTCGTAAATGTGTATGTGTGCAATATCAAAATCTAATTTTTTTTTCAATATTTCTGACTTATTTTTTGCAAAAAGTTGAATCATTACCGTAACTTATGTGGATAAAGAAAAAGTCATTAGCTTTAATAGAACTCAAATCAAATAACCTTGTCAAAAAATTGTATTTTAAATTTTTTGGAAGGCTTTTTTCATTTTATTTGACATTTATTAAAGCAAATTAATTTTTCATAATTGATATATAGTTACTGTAATGATAGTGCATCTTTATGCAAAACATAAATCAGAAATATTGAGAGAGAAAAAAATGCAAACTTTGTAATCGCATATCGATATGGTCATGGTTACTTGAACATTTTCGACTCATTATCAAGGCAGGAATCCACCTGTAAAGTTCTTGCTACTAGCTTTGAGACACCCCGTATAAAGAATTCTATGTTAATTTGAATTTTGATGATGAGTTTTTTTACAAATACACTGCCCTAATTTCAAAGTTTTCAAAAGAAATAAAATGAAGCAAAAATTAAATAAGCGTGCAAGCAACACACAAAACTGCAAACACAACACGTGCACATGATATTAGCGTGAGACAGGTAAGCCAAGGATTCGGAAATCAGAGAAATGAGAATTTTCAGCCGTCGAGCAATAAAAGAGAGCAACTTTGACTAAATATCAATATCACGGCATTTTTATAACGGCAAAAATGATATGTACCGAACAACATTAACTGCGGTTAACGAATAGCTTACAGAAGTCTACAGCTCAAGCTACGTTAGTATAAGTGAAGCTTCCGCGAAAAAGCAGTGAAAAGGGTCTAAATTCTTGTCATTTTTGGCAAGCATTATTGCAAATGTTTAAAAAAGGAAATAAAAAATTAACATGTTACAATCGCCGACACTTCCTGTCAATTAACAGACAAAGTAATTTTACTTAATTATTTTTTGTACTCTCTTATACAATTCAACTAAACGCTCATTTATCAATCAATAATTTAATTTGGGTTGTATCAAAGCGAGCGAATTTTTAATATTCAAATAAATTACTTTTGGGATTATCTAACATTTTACAAAAGACTATAAATATTGGGGGGGAAAAAATGCCATCTTTGACGTCGACTATCTCCTTAATTGTTGGCATTTCATCCAAAGTGTAAGGAATATTTTCTATACAAAATTAAAAAGACTACCCCAAACGTTTTTACTAAAAGATAGGAGACATCAAGTGTACATTCGTTTAAAGCATAAACCACCATCCTAGAATAAGCTATGGGCTAGTATAATAGATACACTTCGTGATTCTAATTTATCAGTAATAACTTACTACAGACTCTAAAATCAAAGGCATGCATCAAATATTACATAAAAAAAATTAAGATAAAATCACGTCTTATAAGGTAAGGGGAAATTAGTATCAATGAAGGGTTGTATATTATAGGAGAGGTATAAAAGCAGAGACAGCAATATATTACAGTGGTGTTTCTGAAATACAAAAAAACCTGTCACTAGTCAAGGAAATTTCTCTGGAATCTACGAAACCTACGTCTTATTGGAAATAAGTTATTAAAAAGGAATTACCACCTCGGTTTTCTTTTTATATATGTTTATAAATAAATATGGATATTGCTGTATTTCGTACCAATTTATATGTATGTGTGTGTATGTATGTATATGTATTTGTGTATGCTCATGCATGTTGGTTTATATTTACAATATTATTGTACACCGTGTTATCTATTTATATATAAATTATTTTTTTATTGTAATAGGTGTTAACAGTGCTTTCTTTGGTATGATGTTTCAGCCTAAAATCGACGTCACCTCTCACTTTAGCATGAAGCGGCCATTTTGTCATGTGACACATCCTTAGAGATTGATTAGTTGAAGCGGATATTGCTGCCTTTGCTTTTAATAGAGATTTGGAAGGGATAGGAGCTATATTTCCTATGAAATCTCAAATTCAATACATAATTTAGAATGTTATCCTCGGCGACTGCATTCAAAACATTTTTGTTTAATATTGCTGCAATTGCTTTTACATATACCCCTCAAATAAACAATGTGGTATTAGGTGGGTTAAATGGGGGACCGGGTCAGGTTATGGCCAGATCGGTGAGGAGACCACGGGATGAGAGACAGTCCAACAGACTCACGGAGCGTGCGCAAGGATCGGAAAATGTATACTTAGTATTTTTTTTAAATATCAAACCGTTTTCAAAAAAAAATTGCATTTTTGTGATATTAAAATTTTTCTTAATCGTAGTGGTTTATAGGATATTTTGTACAGTATGGATGGACGAAACATAGAAGTAAGAATAGTAAGAATATAGGTATGACAGACGTGACACATATACGGGGCGTCTCATGGCTAGTAGCAAAAGCATCGAGGGACTATTGTTCATTCGATTTTGATAAGAAAATATTCTTTACACTTTGGGTGAAATTTCAACAGTTACAAAGATAGGAGGCATTAAAGTTTGCATTTTTTTTTCAATATTTCTGACTCAGCTTTTAAAAAACGTTGGACTATTGCGAAAGTAATTTATATTGAATATTAAAAATTCATTCCCTTTGATAAAAGTCAAATAAAATGATTAAAACCTTATTATTATATTTTTTGTAATGTTTTTGTCATTTTATTTGACTTGCATCAAAGCGAATGAATTTTTAATATTCAATATAAATTACTTTCACAATAGTCTAATGTTTTACGAAAGACAAGTCAGATATATTGAAGAAGAGAAAAAAATGCAAACTTTGATGTCACATGTCTCCGTAACCGTCGAAATTTCTCTCAAAGCGTGAAGAATATTTTTAATTTAAAAGGTTTTCGCTACCAGCTATGGGACACCGTGTACATAAAGTAACTAACCAACTATAAATAATAACGGAATATGTACAGGGACGACGATGGTAAATATCTGTGTAAGAAAGATGAGTGATACAAACATATATTCATCCCTTTCTAGCGTGGATCACCCAGGGGAGTGGTTAAGGGACGGAACAGTACATGTACATTTTACAGATGAAACAAGCATACAACATATACAACGAGATGGAGTGAGTGTTTGAGTGTGAGCGAGAGAGTGAGTGTACATCTACATATTCACCTCTCTCTGACGTTGTTGGCCTGCCGCCTCTCCTTCTCGCGCGCCGCCTTGGTGTCGGGGTCCCCGCCGTCGTCCGCCTCGTCGGCACTCGAACAGCTGTCGGCACCACTTCGCACGTGTCAGATATGGCATGCTCGCGTCACTCGCCAACGCGCACCCGTCATCGCATTCATCGCTAGCGACCTCGCACAACCTGAGCTACGATAACTAACTCTCTAAACAGCGCCGTTCAGACAATTCGCTTTCAACCTTTCTCATGTATTTTCATTCTTGACACTTTTTCACAGTTAGAACTATATGCATATAGATAGATCTTTTAAAATATCTTAAAACAAATTATTGATCTGGTGATTAAGTCCTATTTTCATAGCAAAAGCTTTTAGCTTAATTTAAAAAAAAAGTAAGAATACTGAGTTGACTTAATATCAATGTGATAGAAGTTCGAGTACTTTGAAACATTATCAAACTGACAAAATAATTAGCTCCTGATCAGTTTTAAATACAACATTACGTACACAGCGTAGTACATCCAAAAAAAATATATACAAGAAAAATAACTAAACTCGGGGTACACCTATTTCAAAATTCTATTTTAATAATAGTAAAAAATGAAATCAAATTTTGAAAAAAAAAATTCCAATTTGTAAAAAGAAGATGATTTGTTAAAAAAAATTAAAAAAGGAAACAACATTACCACTTGCGGCCAACGTCCACATCATGCGAGAGAAGTGAATATACATCGTTATATATCATATTGCAGTTTTGCTCTCTCTGTGTGCGTGTGTGAGTGTATGTGTGTGTCTGTTGTGAGTATATTCTATGCGTGAGTGTGTGTTTTAGGACGGACAATCAGAAGAGGGTGGAGGGGGAACAGATAGGGGAAGAAATGAAAATGTAAAAGTCGTAAAATATTTGTCATCGGATCGGAGTTCTATAAGAATAGGGGAACAAATAGATTGCAACACAAAAAATCATTTGAAATGTATCCGATTAAAAATTAAATTATGCAAAATACGTCCGCTAAATTTGCTTTCGTAAAATTGTCTTACTGCCCGTTAATTTGATACCGTCTAAAGTAGCGTGCAATCGGCTCCGCAAGCTAGAAATATCCCGGAACCATCAGGAGTATGAGGCGTACAAATATCATATAAAGTCAGCGTCGAAAATTTTGTAAAAAATGTGCAGTATACGAAGGCATATTGCCGTGATGCAGAAAAACCCTGATTTTAGGACGCTAGTCGGACTATTACTATCGGGACGTCTAGTAATATTGTCACCAAGTACACATATCATTGTAATGTATTATTATTATACTATTCAATAATAAAATATATTTTTTAACCCAGCGCCTTCATCTTGTTCTCCATATAATTATTTAAATATGTATACTTTCTGGATTACCTCGTACACAGGGTGTCTCATATCTAGTAGCAAAAACTCTACAGGTGGATTCCTGCCTTGATAATGTGTCGAAAATGTTCAAGCAACAATGACCTAATATCAATAGTTATGGAGATATGCAATATCAAAATTTGCATTTTTTCCAATATTTATGACTTATTTTTTGCAAAAAGTTGAATTATCATTACAATAACTCATATCCATTATGAAAAATTCATTTGCTTCAATACAATTCAAATAAAATGATAAAAACCTTGTAAAAAAAAATGTATTTTAAATTTTTGTATGGTTTTAATCATCATATTCGACTTGTATTAAAGCAAATTAATTTTTCATAGCTGATATAAATTATTGTAATGATAGTTCAACTTTTGATGATGACTCAAACCCATGATAACTTTGACATTGCATATCTCCATAATTATTGATGTAAGGTCATGGTTGCTTGAGCATTTTCTACTCATTATCAAAGCAGGAATCCACCTGTAAAGTTTTTGCTACTAGCTACGAGACACCTGTGTGAAGTTTGATCGGCTGTATAAATTGCCAATTGTCATAAATTTATTTTTGTTGTATTGGTACACTTGACATTGATAGCCATTTTGAATGTATACTTTATTGTCGTTGGATGTCGAAAAAGTTACACATGTTTTGGTGTCATTGGCAATTTTTTACTTACTGGATATAATATTCAGTTTCTGGCCAAAAGCAACGCCATTATTATAATACAATTTACATAATTTCGTTTTCAAAACTATACCGTAAAATTATGTGTCCATTCTTAATATGTTGCCATAATTAGGATCTAAAAATCTAGGGAAATCTTGGGATTCAAATAAGAAATAGAAAATAGAAGGATCGGTTATTTTGGCGAGAATAAGAGAATGATGTATTCAACACCAAAAAGGAAAAAAAAAATGTGACGATAGATAACATTATACACAACTACAAAATAATATTAACAACTACGGATAACATTTTAGTGCAGTTTGTTAAAAATCAAAAAATAACAGATAATCTAACGTAACATTACGTGTGTTTATGATGTTGGTTACACTTTTTGGGACATCTACAGACATGGGACATTGGATCGGACAAACACTATAAAAATATTTTAAAAAAGGGTGACATTAAAATATGTATGACGACACAGATAAATATTTTTAACATTGAATATGTTGATTCTGGGAGCTCTCGCATTGACTGCGTATTTTATTTTTCGGGATCAATACCAGACGCTCTCAAAATCTTTTTGAAATCAAAAGACCTTGGCGACACCAAGAATCAATTCAACCGAGTATTCTGACATCTTGCTATCTCCACATTACGTTTTTTGTTAGAATTTAATTCATTGTTTTGTATTTTAAGGCTCTTAGCTATTTTTACATTCCTAATATCAAATAATACGAATCGTGTTTTTTGAAAATAATTACACCTGTCGACATTCGTAACAACTTAATCATTAAAAGATGTTTGCAAATGTCTTTTTCACATTTCATTCTCGTGTAATGAATTTCGGTTCTCGATTGGGTACTTTTTAATTTTTATTACATTTACGGTATTTTTTATTGCCAAATTTTTTATCATAATTTTTTTTTTGTATGTAAAAAAGTAGCAGTCCTGGTGAAACGGTCGACAGTAAAATTTGTTTGAAAGGAAATATAAAATGATGAATGTTTGTCAAGTCAGTGATGCCAGGATGCGGAGGAGAAGGATCTTCAGGGGCATGTTAAGATAAGAATGCAATTGCAAAATAATTCTTGTCCCGTTTTCCCAAATATTGATTTTAGAATAATTTTCAATTTTATTATTACTTAAAGGGAGTTTTATGCATATTTTTTTTTGGTTTTTTATCCTTTGCAACACGGCCGCTCGACTCGACGACATGAAAGGATTAATTGGACTGACATAAATATTATTAAGGCCCGGTTGCACCATCTGAAGTAAATTTTACTCGAGTAAAATTAACCCGAGTAACTTTTATTACCATCTGCCGAGAGTAAACTCGATTTCGGGTTGCTGAAACGTCTTTTTTACCACTGTTAAACCAATAGTAAAGCTAATAGGGCGCCAAGCGGAATAAACCTCAAATACCGCATATGTCTATGGAATTTGATTTATTTCAGTTTTTTACCACTGGCAATACGTACTTTTGCAGTTCAAAACCAGTTCAAACAAACCAACAAACGTAAAACCATCACTAAAATAACGCGAAATTAAAAGATTAATTTAAATGTTTACAAATTTTTAAACGACAATGACAGCGACAAAATTCAAATGACAAGTGCCTATATGAACAAATGTCAAATTTTCAAATCGGCTGTGAGAGGACGGCCATTTTTTTTACCAACGATTTTACCTTTACCCATCGATATTGGAGAGTAAAAAATGTTACTCTTGTATGTACTTCGGCGAGTAAAATATTTTTTACCAAAGATGGAACAACCCGTTTCAGTAAAAAAAAGTTACTTGGGTAACTTTTTTACCTTTACAATTACCTTTACAGATGGTGCAACCGGGCCTAAGACAAAACTTATTTTTACATGTAGTAAGTAGTTGATGCCCTAAAGTTTTAAAATGAATTTTTAATTAAAATTGCCTGTTACAAGGATACAAAGAATTTTTAAATCGTATAAAAAATAAATAGTGTCTTGAAAATTTAATGTTTTGTATGTAAATTTATGGTTTGTAATTCTATTAAGTTTTAACAATTTTCTAGATTTTTTAACAAGCGAAAAAGCTAATTAATTTTGTAAGTAGCCCCTTAATATATCAGACTGTGGGATCCAAATCATTTATCATTTCTTTATAAATTGCAACAATACCAAGTTGAAACGTAACAAGAAATTATAATTTAAAAAAAGATAATTTTATCAGATCGGCGTAACAACGTGGACGGTCCCATTTTTCTACGAAGCGCAACAATAATTATAACGCAAATCCCCAGACTGAGGAAGGCGGTACGAAACAGAAGTAAGGAGTGTCGGGAGGGAGCTACGGGAGACACGGGCAGTTTGAAGTGTAATATTCACCTCTCTCGAACGTTGTTGGAGTGTCGCCGAGTGGTGTCCTTGGCGTCCTTGGTGGCCGGGTCCTCCCAGTCGCCCCCGTTGGAGCTGTTGCCCTCGCCGCTGACGCTGCCTCCCCCGCCGCCACCGCTGCTTTTCAAACGGGGGCCACGCAGAGGTGACATTTGTAATTCATGGGCGGACGAGACAATTTGCCGACATATCTGGCTAGTCTAACAGTATTCTTCCATTCTCACTATCGCTATCTATCAATAATAAGTTCCTGATAGGAGCAATCTTCTATACACTGGCAATTTTTAAAATTGTATTTTTGAGTATTACTGGATTTTAATTTGATTTATTAAAATATATCTTAATTCATAAATATTTTATTTTCTGGATTTACTACGCTGTGTACAAAACATAAGAAAAATCAATTTTGAGAAAAAAAATTTAATCTAAGCATTTTATTTTCACAAACTTTTAATTAGTTAATCTAACTTGTGGAATGATTCTGATTAAACAAATGCATTTTAACAGAATGCACATCTTAAAAGAGCAATAATATTTCTACAATAATTTTAAATCAAATCTTAACTATAAACATTAATAATCCACATAAGAAATTTGGTGTCCATTTGAAAGTGTCCCATTGGACAGTGACCCATGATAAAGTGTCCCATTCGGGAACCATCACATTCAAATGTGTTATACATCCGAAATTGTCAATAACATAAAAATAGGATTTATGTGACAAGTGCAGCGTGTAAATTCTTCTAATAGCAAAACACAGTAGTGTTAAGTGCAGAGTGGGTTTTCTGAACAATTCAATGATAAAAATGGCTAAACATTTATAGATCATTTTAATAAATAAAAAGAATTGTGTATATTTATAATTATTGAAGAATTGGTCAACTCGGCACCTGCCACACATCCAGCTGTCGCTACGTCACGAAAATCGCACATCTTCGCCACAACAATACTCACTATCTCCGGCTGCGCTTGCTGGGCGGGGGGCCTCCGCCTCCGACTCTCGCCCCTCCCGAGACCAGGGGGGCCCCGGCCACGCTGCCCGCGGAGGAGGAGGACGACGGAGCCACCAGGCTGCTGGCGTCCAGGGGAAGGGATGAGGGCGGCTTCTCTAACGAATCGGGGGGCTCTTTGCGTTTCTCTGCAAGGAGCATTTGTCTCATTATTCATCACTATGCTTTCGTACCTACGGTGTCGTTGCTGTAGTTATATTTTGTGATGATGAAGGAAAATTATCTGGTTATATAAAGCGCTTTTAAAGAATCATAGAACTTGAAAATAAACCACATAAAAATTACGATAAGAACTTTATTGGAAAGACAATTAAAAGGCATTAATATTTAAATAAGTGTTATTTTTAGATGTTTGTTTTGATGAATTGGCAACATATTTTTCCAGTGATAGCCAATTTGATAACTGACAGCTGATTCGCCAGAACAATGGTTACAAATTATGCAAATTTATTTTGAAATTGTGGCACCGTAATCATATTTAAACACTAATGGCATAAAATTGTCTTTAAACAATCGTCATTCGCACTATTTTTATTTCATTTTAAAGTTCTAATACCTCTAAAAAATAATAACATATACGTATATCAAAATTTATTTTAACAGTAATTACAAGATTATTTTAATTTATTCCGCACTTTGGAGTACGCGAATGGAGTACTGACTTGGATTAGCGGTGTGCAGCCTTTCTATCTTGATGGGGAGATCGCCCACGGGCTGCGGCTGAAGGTGGTGGCCGGGAGGAATGGCGGCTGGGTGGAGACGGCCTGCGGCAGAATTAATTTATACGGTATCGTGAAGAACAACAGGCCTAATTACAGAGCCAATCAACGTTACATTTCATAACCTCTGGTAAAGTCAACGATAACCTGGAAAACTGGTCACGAATGGAAGTCTAGAGAGCAAGTAGGAAGTTCTCCAACTAAACTCGAGGCACGTTCCTCGGAAACGGGATAGCACGGTGTCAACTGCAGCAGGTGCCACCAAACAAATTACTGACGCAGCACTCAGCGCTTGTCCATACGCTGCCAACTCTTAATCGTACATTGTTACCGAACGCTAAGTTAGTATTCCACCACAAAGTATATCATAAGTACCATTTTTTTTTATTATTTTCTGATCCTCTTCGAAACATGTAAAGAAGATGGAAAAAAATGAAGTGAGATATGTCAGTCCTTTTCTTTTACTCTTGGGATGCCGGTTACATATTCAAAAAATTAGGAAACAATATGTTATTCAGTAGAATGTTATGCGGAATCCCGCCAATTAAGAAAACAAAAAAAAAGTGATATGATTGTGAAATTTGAAAAAATATGATAAACTCGAGAAAAAGGCCGATAATATTATGAAAGATTAATGTATTTTTGCACATCTCATAAAGTAATTTTGAAAACGCGAAATTTAATATGCTAATGCAAAGATCGCGACATTTCTATTATTAAAGGATTGCTCTTCTCACTCGCGAAAAAAAATTAAATTATCATATCTATTAAGTCACATTTGGATTTTTTAAATTGAAAATGCTTAGGAGTTCTATCTTTAAATTTATGGAAGGCTTCTTCAATCTTTACTCGATTATAAATTTTGATTCTGCCTTTTTCCGACTCAGCCCGACACGCAGTACGGCTATTACAAATATGGTCCATAAATAAGTGAAATAATAAGTCAGTAATAATTTCTTCCAAAAAAAAAAAAATAAAACATTTCAAGAAAACAAACACAATCATTAGATAAAAGAATCGAAGTTCAAAGGCATTTAGACTAAATTCAATTCAATAAGTTCATGGTCCCATCGCATATATAATAACAATGAGTATTACACTACATATATTATTGAATGTTTTAATAACAGAATGAAAGATAATTTATGTTTAAATAATAAGTATTAAATAACATATTACATTTTAAAGTTTCGAAAAATGTACTGTATATTTTGACATTTCATAGGCAATATCTGGGGAAAAATTTATAAATCATATTCAATGTATAAGTTTACATGACAAATTTATATTTTTATAGACGAAAGAAATGTGATGAATAGCTTTTTCTTTCATATACCCTTTTCCATGGTTCTTAAAGTAATGACTGGCATTCAAAATGTATGGTAAACTTTTCGAAACTTTAAAGTGTAATTTATTATTTAAGCGTTAATTATCTTTCGTTTTGTAATCAGGACTTTCTATTATATAGTAAAATACTAATTTAAAAAAGTGAAAACTATTTTTGCAGTGGAATTAGCGTAAAATAAAACTAACCGCGCATATAAAAAGGATCCAGATGAAGAAAGCATGCAAAGGATTCTACAATTTTAGATTTTGCAGCATACTATGTGGATTGGATGTGGACAAGATACCGCAAAATACATAAAGGACACCCCACACGGAAATTCAGCGCACATTTTTAGTTTTTTATAACTTTTTAAAAAACTTTAAAAAGTGAAGTTAACATTTTGGGACTTGTGTGTTTTAAAATTTTTGAATTTTGCATATTTAGAATCATCGGAGTTTAACTGTACATTAATTTAATTTTTTCGTGAAGACAATTCCGCCCGCATAATACCTGTAGGCTGTTGGAGTCCGGCCGGTGCCAGGTCCGAAGATATGTACTCCGCCCCTAGCAAGGAGAGCCCTAACTGAGACTCGGCGTGGTTCCGCAGCACGTTGATGGCGTCATCGAGTCTCTCCTCCATCCGCGTTCCCTGCAACGGAAAAAGTTGTAGAATATCATCAAATATCAGGATTCTGCATCATTACTCCAAGACATTGATCTACACATTTACCTTGCAAAATTGAATGTTCCAATCGGTGTTATTTTTAAACGAGATATTAAATATATATTTTTTTAATTTCATTTATTACTTGAAATTTTGCCAGTTTTAGAATATTTATTTACCGCATTAAGAAATTATTCTCTATGCTATAGATAATGATGAGTATCCAGTGATGATACCCAAGGAAAATCAAGAGGTCGACAAGTCATCCTAAAACCGCTAAACTGACGATATCATTCAATTATATAATAGGTGTACCCATAAGTAATCAATTATTTTTGGTGTGGAATGTTTGCTTCAGTCATGCTCAGTAAAGTGAACGTGTAAAGACGTGTTTTATAAGCAATATTATAATCCATGCTCTTGTGACTTGTGACAATTAAATTCAAATTTTTTTATTACTCCGTTGTAAAATGGCGGACAGTCAACTAACTTAGAAAATTTACGTCATTGCATGCTGTTTCATTTTCTATCGGTTGTTAATGCAACGGTTGCAACAAAGAAAATTTGTGATGTGTATGGAGACGTATTGAAAGTAAATAAGTGCCAATGTTGGTTTAGAAAATTTTCCGATTGTGATTTTGACTTGTCTGATAGCGATCGAAGTAGGCGCCCGGTAGGGTTTAATAAATGACGCTTTAAAAACTCCTAGATGCATATTTTTCGTAAAAGTTTACCAACAAGATGGCAAAAGGTCCTAGATACGATGGAGATTAAATCGATTAAAAATAAAATTAAATCTAGTTAAATTCTTTTTTTGTTGGCACTTAAATAATTGATTACTTATGGGTACACCTAATAATTCTGGGCTGCATATTAACCAGACTTATAAAATGTCCAAATTGTTTAAAAATATTGTTACAATACAAAAAATATTTTTATTTGACGACATAATAAACAGCAGAAAATTAAATTGGCAAAACTGTTAACATGTCATTGACAAAATCCCAGTCGATTACGTATAAGCAAATTGTTTTTTGTACTCGTTTAGATTCAATATTTACTTTGCCAAAAGTGTGGGCCCATTGTGTAAAATAGTAAATTTAAATTATGCCTTCACAGGGGTCAATTGATGCACACGGTTTCATTTTAAATTAATAATCATAAACAGGCAGAATCACATCCAACACGTTTCAGGACATGGTGAAGATTGTGCTGTTGTGCTAGTATATAAGGAGTGCAGTTTGTAATGTATGAAATAAATCAATAAAATGTAATATTATGGATTGATATGGCAGTTACCTCATGGTACAACATGATTATGTTATTTTACACACACCGAGTTATATTTGTCACTATTGGTTTCGAGAGAAGCAGTCCCCCTCGTTATCGCACGTATTTGCAATCACAATCTCAGTTATTATTTCGTATATTTCACTCTTATCTAATAAATTAATTTTAGTTTATGAGTTACGAAGGATTTTACCAATGTTGGTATTAGTGTAAATCGCGGGTTTTACATGTGCAGGGAAGATTTTTGTAAAGTTTTAGGCCCTGCATTTAAATATGTTTTTATTATTTTTTGATTTAGTGTTTTATCAATTAGTGTGCAATTATATCCATTGCTTTGTAATTAGTTGTATGGGTGGGATGTTAATCATACGGTTGAGCATGAAATGTACGTTATTTCATTTTTCATGTGTGGGTGTCCTGAATACAATTTTTTTTCATTTTTTTGCAAGTCATCTACTTAGTTATTTATGGTTTTTGTGTTTAATTTGTAGAACTCCTTGTTTATTTTTAATGAAATTTACAGTAATTCAAAATAATTAAATACAGAAAATGGGGAATTTCGATAATTAAGTGTAACTTAGAATTTTATAAATCGGAGAATCTTTAATGATAAATGCCTAGGAATAAAAATTAATAAATAAGTCGATTATGCATGGTGTACCCACTGATTGATAATAGCCTAACAAGCTGAAACAGATGTTACATTTAAAATAATGCTTAACCTAGTAATTATTAATTAAAATTCAATTTATTTTAAATTTCATTAAAAATAAACATTTACTTACTCTTTCAGAAGGAAATATACAAACACGTATTCATTGTATTCTGAACTAAGCAATATTGTTATTTCCTATATCTTGACAGTTATTGTATGTATAACATTGTGACGCCGTTTTTTTGACAGGTTTGAAATTAATGAATTCAATAAATTAGAAAGCTCGTTATTCGTAATTGTGAATAAGTTAACGTGTTAGAGTTTTCTGATTGATTGAATTCATTCATTTCAAGCATGTCAAACTTAAAACATCTAAATTGGCGGCAATACAATGTTATACATACCTGTCAGTATTGGGATAAAGATCTGACATCTCAATATTGCTATTTTCAGAATAGCGCAGGTTGTATGGTGAATCTAAATAATTTACAAATTTTTCTAATACTCAGTCCGACAATATTCCAGAAGAAAACCATAAATTTCTTCAAATCGGTAGCATCGCAGTACCTTCAACAGTCGACTCGTTTTAAAGCACAAATAGAAATGAAAAAAAAATACGACAAATAAAATAAAATCAACACTACTCACAATGACTTCCGAATGGTCCCTCAGGAAACCAATCGCGTCGTCGACGCTTTGTTGTTCGGGCGGCGCGGACGTCTGCCGGACGAACGGGGTAAAAACCAAAAAACAAACAGAAAACAAAACCATGCAGAAAAACCAAAAAAAAAACAACAAAAATAACGTAAAAAGGACAATGAAAAAAATATAAAATTAGACAAAATTAATAGAATTAATTAATAATAACTCATCACTGATTTGGGCAGCACCTTTCTCATGGGTAAAAAAAATGTGAAAGACACTTGAACGTAAAAGCAGGGGGACATGTATTGTTTTGTAAACTCAAATCGTCCAAAATATGTTTTTTTTTTTATATTTCGGGCCAACTTGTATTCAGACATATGTGGGTGTTTTTACTGCCTCAATATCTCGACAAAAATACAAAATGCTGTGTAAATATACAAAAGGTGCGAAAAATAATGTGTACACACTTAAACTGTTATCTCCATACTTTTAAGGAGTTGAATCAAATTACGGAAACGATATGTAGTATGACCGTGCTGTTATCGTCCGAGGATCGCAAGACCATTTTCAAATTGAAGGCAACAAAAGCAAAAGCAGTAATAACAAAAAATTTAAATAAATGTTTTCAATGCTTGAAGTCAATGCAAAGAGTAGCTTGTTGGTCTTGTAGTTATGACTCTCGCCCCTTGACCAAAAGATTGCGATAACCTCACTAGAAAGTTAGTCCTATTTTCATAGCACAAGCGTTTAGCTTAGTTTGAAAACAGTAAGAATATTGATGTGACATGTATTCCATATTCGCATCTCTATTTAAAAAAAATCTGTCCATCTGCGACCTCTATTTAAAAATAAAAAAAATGCAATCACCGAGGATAAATAATTTGGAATGTACTGAATTCGAGATTTTATAAGAAATATAGCTCTATCCGGTCCAAAATCATGTTTCCGAATTCCTATTAAAAGCAAAGAGGGCAATATCCACTATAACCAATTAACACCCAAGGATCTATTATGCAGGGGTATGCAGTGAGAACAAGAAGCATTACTTTTATTTGAACATATATTTGGGAAAAAAAAATCGAAATGAAATGTTTATCTGGCAGAATTTTATGTAGTATTAAAATCCGAATAGTATGTTAATTATTGAGATGGGAATGTCACGAGACATATCAGTTTTTTCGGTTTCTTTTCAAAATATATACTTAGAAAAAAGCCATGTTTGTTGCTCTCAGTACACGCCCCTGCTATCACGTGACAAAATGGCCGCTTTGTACTAAAGTATGAGTTGATGCCAATTTTAGACTTGAAACATCATAGCAAAGAGAGCAATATACAATTAAGTAAATAGCAAAAGCAGCAATGTCCACTATTTAGTAGGAAACACAGCTATGTTTTAAAAAACTTTTTTTAATAAGATGTAGGTTTCAGTAGTAAATGATTTGTATGTATCCGAATAAATTTAATATCAAACTTTATGGCAGGCTTTTTTTTTTGTTAAAGTGTGTAAGCATTTTTCTAGCCACCCCTGTATGTGTCTCTAGGTCAACATACCCAAAATGAAAGAAAAAAATAAAAATAAAAAAAAACAAATTTCAATTTCACTTCTTCACTTGACATACAAAAAAAAACAAGGTTATTCAAAAATTTCAGTAAGAAAAATACACGAAAACGTTAGCGCAATGTCTGCTCGTCAACTAGAAGAGAAGCGTTACCATCAGATTGTGATGCTGGGGCGGGAAGTGCTGTGGGGGGTTCTGCAGCTGAAGGGGAGTGCCCGCCGGTATGACGGGTGACACCGAGGACCCGCAGACGACCCACTGTTGCGTCTGTGGAAGCAAAACGATAAGTTAGCGATAATGGCGGTGTCTAAATGCAGAAAAGCGAGAAAAATTGAAAAAATCAAGACTATTTCGCGAAATACAAACGTCTGATTAATTCAAACCCTTAGGACCAGCTGTGTCAACGTGGATTATAGTTGGCGATGATAATTGAAACAGTGTCTCGTTCATTTTATTTTATTTATTTGTTTGTGTAATATATTATTCGTTAGGTACAATATATTATCCCCAATGAGATGCAAGAAAACTCATTCCGGGGAGTACAACACTTTTCATGCATATTATTAATAAGAGAAGAGTATAGGAATACAAAACGAATACAAAAACATAATAGTATATAGAAATAGTGTACAGAGAAGATATTTTAATATGAGAGAGCATCACTGATTTACAAAATTGTTAAGAAAGTATTCGTTAAGAGCTTTTGCCAGTAATTTTTTGTACTTTGTTGGCACAGTCCAACCAAAATTTTATATACAAATTATATAGAAATAAACAAATAAACTTTAATTCCCTTGTATTGCGTATATGTGATATATCGTCATGATCGTGGAACAATGACAGATGTGCAAAAAATTCCATATTGACTTTTGTGGATAGTCAAAAAGTGAAAAAAGAAGCCATCTAATAGTATAAAAAAAGAGTATTTTTTCTCATTAATTTAACCGTCATTATATAAAGTCGGTATAACGACAGTTCTGATTTGTGATCGTAGAACAATCCAGTATGTGTAAAAACGTCGTTGTACTGCGCTGACTATATTTGAGGTCTGAAAGGTATCAACTTTAAATAACTAACCCAAGTTTCAAAGGAAAATCTTTTGTAGTTATCGAGCTATGACATAAAGTGTCTTTATGTAAATAAAACTTCAAACTGCTCTCCTGCAAACTTGAGAAAAATCACATGCGTCGTTATTCTACAATTATGACGATATTGTAGTGAGTTAATTCCGTATTTCATTGTGTGAGTTGATGACGATATCTGTATTCCATTTAGTGATCTTGTTTCATTATGCGCAATTATTGGCATTAGTCATCAAAATCGTTTTTATTAAATTTTAGGCCCAAATTCAGAGTCAATACTTAGATTAAATCATCTGACTTTTAATTTGGGTCTTAATGTTGAAATGTACAAATTACGTAGGAAGCCACAGAATTATCTTTCGGCCAACCGATTCAAACAGAAAACTTGGCCAGGAAAGCACATCGAGACGGTCAGAATCTCACCTGATGCTGTGGCTGTCCGTTGGGCTGGTGCGTGGGCGGGGGCAGGCAGTGCTTGAGGTAGTGCGGTGGGGGGCTGTTCACCGGCGTGGACGGGTTCGAGCCGTACGAGGAGATGCTGTGCTCGCCGCCGCCCGGGCCGCCTCCTCCCCCTCCTGGGAACATCTGTAACCGACCACAAACACCACCGTAAAAAATTCGTTTCTAGGCTTCCTGAAATATTGGGTGCCAATCTCATAAATTTTGTTGTCTCTTTTTTTGCAATAGGAGCCAAACTGAATCATACTTATTGGATTTCATCATAATACACTGGTTATAGATCATGTCTTGAATTACAACCAGTGTATCAGTTCGAAGAGAAATGCGTCTTGGTAACGTAGAAGTAATAATTCTAGCAAGAGAATGGGACAGTGTATAGAGCAGAATAATTGAGGACTCCTCGGAAAAACTATGAATTTCAAGAAATGTTTATTTAGAGAAAAACAGTTTTTTGTAGTTTCAAACTCCATATTTCTTTCACTTATGTTTTTTTTTATATAAATATTGAATCAACTTATTACTATATAAACATATTCTATGTATGTATGTACGTACTGGCATAATGTAGGCGGATATTCCTGTTTCTTGCGATGGATAAACAGATATAAATTGAACTATTACAGCGGACCATGACGGTTTTACCGAATTCTGATTTATTGTATAAAATGACACCCCAAAAAATCAACAGATGGCATTAAAAAGCCAGTTTCACAAAAAAGAGTAGCATTTCTTGTATGCCACCTAGTAAATAAGTAATAGTAAATAAGTTTTTTCTTATCTAGCAGTAAGTTGTTTTGTAAGATAATAATTTTTCTGTGTAAAGCGCCCTTGAGGTGAGTATTCGCGAAAACGTCGCTATATAAGTTATCCAATTATAATTATTATTATTATTATTGGAACAATGCAGAAATTTTCTTGGTAACTTAGAAGAGGTCAATGATTTTATTTTTCTGGGGAACTCGTCTGCGGAAGAAACATAAGTAAGGCCAGGTCTGCCACGTTGAAACTGACTGAAATTTGGAACATAAAAGTCCAACAGTTTAAATTCTTGATGGTCCCACCCACAACTGTATGGAGTTGAAACATGAACCCCACAACATGAAGGCCAGGTCTGCCACGTTGAAACATGAAGGAAATGCCTAATAATTCCAATACTTGATGTTAACATAGTAGTTAGCTTTGTATACCATATACTCTTATTGTACTCCTTACTAAATAAAAAGCTCTTCATAACCTTTTGTTGTAATAAACATGAAGCCCGAGGTGGAGAATGACCAGACCAAGAAATGACAGTAGTCTCGCAACACAGCGAAGACTGTAAAGAACCTGTTTATCTTATTGTACGTAGACTAATTAATAGACTACGCTACTCAGGCATGAGCACATCAACCGAGAGCGAAGGAAAGGCAATCACTCAGAAAAACTGTAGTTACAAAAATGTGGTATGGAGACCCAATCACACCTAAGGCAGTTTTGCCGACCATACATATTCCAACAGTCGCCGCGGCTCCTAACCTCCCGCAGATATAAATAATTGACACAGTGGACTCCCCTGGAAACAAAGGTTGTTCCAGAATGTACGAAAGGCGATGACCGAGAACAAAGGAGGCTTACTGTGCGATAAACTGTGACGTCACGGTGGTATAATTTGAGTCCTGGGCAGATCTTTTCATTCAATTGTTTCATTTCAACTCAAACCATTCCCGCACTATCCTAATGCGCACTGAAATCATGCGGCTAAATTTTGTGAAAAGATTTGAAGAATATTGTTTTCAACTAAGACTCACCGCCTGCAGAGATGCCTTGGTCAGCAGATCAGGGGCTGGCGAAGGTTGTCCCCCACCCCCTCCCCTGAAGCTGGACATGGGCGGCAGTGGCTGCTGAGGGGGTAGGTCCCCTCCGAGGGCTTCCACCACTCCGTGGCCCGGGATACCTGGAACAGAAAGAATATTTTTAAAATATGAATGAAAGAATTCCGTAGCATCCTGGTAATGTAAAGCTAGTCAAGAGAATGAGAATATACTCAGAGATTAAGGAAAAGTTATCTTTATAACAAAAAAATGAAAGAAATAGGGTTATACGCCAGATATTTCTATCAATATTATTATTATTTGATAGAGAGAAATTAGTGATTAGATCAAACTGGTCTGAAACCTTCAATGTTTGTATAGAAAATCTATATATTCAAGCTTTATACGTTGAACAGATCTTGGCTATCATCACACAGTGATGGACAAACACGGCAAGACGGAAACACCACCAGGTTTCAATGGAGTGAAAATTGTCAGACCACTGGTCTTCCCATTCCTGCATTGATAGACACATTGAAGATGTGGTGCTGACAGCGTTTGCTGCAAATCCCACAGATGTCTCGCAGAAAAAACAGCTCCGTTTTACAAGAATCAAATAAGGAGTATATACGGATTTAAAGAGATGGTGGTAGCACATCGCTGAGCTGACTTAAGATCACCAACTAAATCTACAAGCAATTGCTCATCTCGGGAAACTGTCAGGAATACTGCAGATCGGAACAGATGGTGCCGGATAGTTTTGACTGTAATGTCCTCGCTATCGGCGATCATGACTGCTTTGTCAAGATCATAATGAAGGAGAAGTATTATCTGTTTAAGTATACCCTGTTTAGTACGGCCCAGAAAAGGCAATGATGAAAAAGATATTCTTATTGCAGTCATGATCTCAACCTAGGATTAGGAATTCGAATGGTCAGATGCTACAGGTTTTCAGTTTTATTCTATGGAATGGAAGCATGGACGCTTATCGAAGAACTGATAAGGCGACTTGAGGCATTCGAGATGTGGATCTACAGAAGAATTCTCAAAATAAGCTGGATGGACAGAGTTACGAATGAAGATGTTATGGTTCGGATGAATAAAGAAAAGGAAGTTATTAAAACAATAAAAATCCGAAAACTTCAACATCTAGGACACGTGATGAGACATCCAGAGAAATACAAGATCTTGCATCTCTTGCAGGGAAAGATTGCCGGAAGTCGGGGCCCTGGAAGAAGGAGAACTTCATGACTGAAAAACTTGAGACAGTGGTTTGGCCAGTCTACTGTGGAGCTGTTCCGGGCCGCAGTAAACAAAGTCCGCACAGCCAACATGATAGCCAACGTCCGGTAAACGGACAGGGCAAGAGAAGAAGAAGAAAAGGCTAACCATTAACATGAAGCTAACAGGGCCTAAATCAGATCCCTGTGGTACACCAGATGTTTCTGATATTTCTGCGGGATTTTCTTTCATATCCAAAAAGACACTCACCTGGGGACATGGCGTACGGGTCGTGCTGCAGATAGGACCCGGGGGGTTGGTACGCGCTGTACGGTGGCCACTCTCCGCCCCCGCCCCCTCCCCCGTAGTAGCCGCCGCCCCCTCCGCCCTCCTGGTGGTACGCACCGCCTCCTCCGGCGGCACCCTTGGGTGAAGAGTAGCGCGACGGGGAGTCCTGACCGAACTCATCGGAGCCATACTGCAAAAGAAACGGAAAAATTATAGCACCGGTGTGAGCAAAAGACTATACATGACTGGCAAATTTAAAAACATTTCAAAATTTGGTGGTGGTTTTTAGCTAACACATTGAAATAAAAATAGGCATTATTAGGTACCGAAACCCGAAAGCATTTAGAATCTAAGTACCAATTAGTATGTTTCAGTGTCTAGAGCATAATGGGGAAGGTGACACACCAGCCTTCATCAATACTCGAGTGGTGCAGCAATATTTACGAACACCGGCAAAAAACCGTCCCCAATTCCAGAGAGTCAAAATGTGTACACAAGTATAAACTCGTGCTCCGCCGCGCCAATTTCGAAGCCGAATATCATATCTAGGTAGGACGCGCCAGCAGCGTTAGGTTAGGTTAGGTTAGAGTTTGAGATGAATTCAGTTACATTTTGAGAAGTTTTTTTTATTATTTTAATCCATCATCAAGATAAGAAAACTCGAGAATCTAGGACGAATTGTGGGAGGATCAAAGTATAGTCTTAACCAACTCGTCGTCCAGGGGAAAATAAGTCGTAAAAGAAGCGCAGGAAGGCGCCGCGACTCATGGCTGCGTAACTCGAGGGACTGGTACCAGCGTAACTCGGCCGAGTTGTTCCGCGCGGCGGTGAATAGAGTCGCGATCGCAAATATGATCGCCGACCTTCTGTGTGCTAGTTTTTATTTTTCACTAGCGATTTCCGTTATGACGAAATTTCTATAAACGCAACTCAATTAGTTTGGATTATTATCCTGGTTGCATCTGCCGGCAGTGGATCTCCGGACTGGCGAGTCCCTCAACGCTTGTGCTTGTTATTTTATTTTATTTTTTCCCTGAAGGGAGTGAATTACTCTGATAACTGTCTTTGGGGTGCAATTCTGTATTCATTTTAATTAGTCTGGCTCTTAAGTTGTATGTCTACATTTTGTGTTTTAATCTTTATGCTTATTACTATGGACTTTTCGCATTCATATCATGCACTTAAACTGTAGCATTTGTTGTACGTATGTAACTTGCAATTCCCACTTAAGGCTGGACATTTGCATATTTCGGCGTTTTTTTTACAAAAATGTGGGTTTTTATTATTCATTTATATCAGAATATACGCTCCAGACAGCATTTTTAGGGCACTAACTTAGATAGAACTTTTGTTATTATATAAAAGTAATAAACTGGAAATTATTTATAAGAATTAATAAAATATAAGCCTTAATCGACAGGCCAAAAAATCGTTTTTAGTGAGTGTCCTAGGCGCCATTATTTTTTTATGGATATTTATATATATTTTTTTATACGTATAAAGTATATTTCATTATCTAGAACTTTTACTCAGGAAATCAAGAAATATTCAATATTAATAAAGTTATAATGTTTTAAATTTGCAAGAAATTTTCACGTTTTTTGTTGATTTTAAAACGCTTTTTATTTATATAAAGAGATGATTTTAAACAGTATATTTTACTTATTTACTCCCGTATTTTGAGGCTTTTCTCACTGAATAAAAGTTAGTTTTTTTTAATGAAAACACCTTAATTAATATTTAAAAATAAAAATTCCAAAGTATGAAATGCGCCAACAAATGACGCCGCTGGAAACGGAATTCTGTTTTATAATTACGTCATTTATTAGATAATGTTTTTATTATTTATTATTTATGCTTATAAAAAAACATATTATGCGTACATATAAATATTCATAATAAATTAATGCCGCCTAGGACAATAAAAACGATTTTTCGGCCGCGGCCTGTCGATTAAGGCTTATATTTTATTAATTATTATAAATAATGTCCAGTTTATTACTTTTATATAATAACAAAGGTTCTATCTAAGTTAGTGCCCTAAAAAAATTGCCGTCTAGAGTGTACATTCTGATATAAATGAATAATAAAAATCCACATTTTTGTAAAAAAAAAACGCCGAATATGCATTTGCAGTGAATGTGCCGCCTTAATGGATGACAAGTATGTTCCAATTGTCATTTGTCCCTTCGCCTTGGAGGCAGAAAAGAGGTTTTGTGTGTAAGCGGGGCGGTGAGTACGGCCACTTAAGCATTAAAAAATGCCGAACATGTGTGGCGAAAGTGTAGGGCCGACATGGGGGCCCTGGATGTGTGGTAGGACCTTATTTTCTATTAGAAGAATAAGAATTTTAAATTGCTCAGCCGCGATCGTATTTATATTTAAACTACCCCCAGACAGAGGGACACCGGACCGACTTACTGGAGGAACAGAGAGAATAATATATTTCGGCCGAATATGTAAAACGGTCGCGTAGGTGGCCACTTTCAAAACGCCGCCCTTGCAGAACAGGGGGCAGGAAACAATATAACATCGTGCGCCGCAGACGATACAGGATGACCGGGCGATTTCTTTTTTCGCCCCTCGAGCCTCGAGCAGGGCTGCCAGAAACAAAATAAAATGTAAAAATGAAAAATGAATTTAAAATGTAACTTTAGATATATTTTGGCTTCTATCCAATAAATACTTATATTACATACATTAATTTAAACAATAACTACCCTTAATGATTTACATTCTCAAATTTTATGTAATTTATGTGATTAATTTTAGATATTTATTCAATTTTTCATACAATATGTATGGCGGCACACTACCGCCATCTATGAAAATAAATAAAAACATATAATTGACCAAAAACATTTCTAAATAAGAATGCGTCTATTAATATATAAGTATAATAATAATAATAATAATAGCCTTTATTCAGACATCATTATGTTTGTGATCAGTTAGACTGTCACACCATGGCAGTTCCGTCTGTATGCCTTTTGGCAAGGGCCTCCTCCAATTGCCTCGATTCCTATCTATCTTTTGCTATTCTGGTCCACGCGCCACCTGATCTCATCCACCCATCTTCTAGAAGGCCTGCCTCGTTTCCTTTTCTTGTCTCTTGTGAACCAATACATTATTGTTTTTGACCATTTCTCTCTTTCCCTGATTGTATGTCCAGTCCTTTTCCATTTAAGCCTTCTGATGGATACTTTAACATTCTTCGTTTTGTTTGTTCTTTGATTATTGAATTCCTTATTCTATCTGATTTTTTCCCCAATATTGATATTCTCTCCATAGCATTTTGGCAAGATTCTAGCTTTCTATTATAGGTATTAACTTTTTTAAATTTTGAGTTTAATTTCAGTCGCTGCAGAAATACTATTTTTAATTGCGAGATGTCAAATGTTACACATCATATTACTCTGGATATCGATCTGTTCCATGTCTCTGAGAGGGTATTCCGAAGCGGGATTCTCCTACACCTTTGATGTGAATGATTTTGCAATGTTTAATATTTACTTGTTTATATATGCTTATATAATTCTAAATTATTTATAACATTTATGAATTAAATTTTGTGTTTGAAATGTAAATGTTATATAAAAAAATAAATTGAATTGAATACGAATAACGTCGGCCGCACACTGGATGCGTCTTCGTACGAAATTGAGTAGTACGTATACGTACGAACACGCAAGTACATTCCTGACCTTCGAGGTAGTATTGAACATCGCACACTGTACACGATTTAGCAGTGCGTGTACGCACGTATAGATGTCACGTCCGACACGATCCGGATTTGTTCGGAAATTTTTGCGATTTCGTACGATGGATATTGAAAATTTTGTCAATTTGACACATGACCACAAATGTTTGTGGGACCAAAGTGATTTAACTACGTGACCATCAGCGCAGATCACGGCGGAGAATCTCTAAAGAACTTAAAATACCTTAACGTAAGTTAAATAATTTGGTTTAACGAATGTGAGGTACTTTGAACAAAAAACTTTTAAATATTTCTCCGATGTTATGAGCTCTCGTTGCACTTCGATTCTCCCCAGATTTGTGAATTTATTAGATTGTCATGAAATTTGTCATTATTTAAGTCTGCCATAATAGAGTTTTCCAGAAGGTACAGATTATTCATTTGGCACGAACGTCATTGGAGAAATTCGAAAAGTAACTGATCGTGACCAACGCAAGACGCAATCAATGTGCGCGCTCAATACGTAGGAAAATAATCGTACGAATACGTACGTAATAATTCGTATCCAAAGTGCGGCCGGCCTAAGGCTCGCTCGTTTTTTTTTTGCGAAGTTCCCGAGCGTCGTCAGCCCTGGCGTTGTCCAACGCGGACTTTTTACTGTGTCCGGCGGCCCTAGGGGCGGGGGAGGGGGAGGTTTTACGTCTTTATTATTTAGACGCGCATAAAAAATCTTTGTACTTTTGTTCGCAAATTTCGCCGGGTCAGCGTGCGCCCGGCCGCTATGCGCCACGGACACGCCGCGTGGGGTGGGGCCGAAAAGAAATTCTCGACAGATTCCGGGATGGCGAGAGGAGCGCGTCTCTGGAGAACGCAATGCTGGCTGTAGTGCAGTAGACAGAATAAAGAAAGGAGTGCTGATATGGTTTGGTCGCAACAACCGCAAAACTTGTATGAGAAGATGTATGAATGTGGCCGAAGCAAAAGCGGTGTGCCAGGATAGAGGAGTGTGGCGTTCAATCCTCTCTGCCTACCCACGCGGGGAGACGGCGTGATGGTCAGTTAGTTAGTTAGTCTGGCAGTGGAACAATGGAGATGAGCGCGGCACCCTAATCTTGAATCGATAAATACACATGATTTTTTTTCGTCATATAATGTTTTCGTCAGTATAATGTTGCGGCCCGCGTAACTCATCAAACATACGTATGTGGCCCTATGGAAAAAAAAGGTTGAGTACCACTGGTCCAAACAAAGTCTTCATGGTAGGAAGACGCCGCATATCTTGGCCGCGTAACTTGAGGGACTGGTATAAGCGCTTGTTCAGACACAGCGGGAACCGTGCCGTTTCAGAATCGCATGAGATCCGTGCGGGTCTCATTTACCTAGGTTTGTATGTGATCGTTCAGACACAACCGTGCGGTTAGTCAACCGCTGCGGTGCCCGCAACCCAACCGATCCTATTACTATGGAGCCTTACGAGAGCGTTCAGTCGCGTTGCGGGCACCGCACGGTTCCATGTCACAACAGGAGCACGCGTGGATTATATTCTCTTTTCAATGGTTATGGATCGCTTTGACACTGAACTTTTAATTGATGAGGTGGAGAAAAGACCTGTAATATGGGATCTTCAGTGTGAGGATTACTCAAATATGCCAAGAACCAAGCTTGGCAGGAGTTGGTGGAGATATTTGGAAATGGTGGAAAAAAAGAGTATTTTAGAGAAATAGGTATTTATTCACCAAAAATGAACCGACAGAATGATATTTATGTGTCTTGCCATGGAACACGGCCGTCGTTAACAAAGTAATGAGCGAATATATCTCTGATATTCAAAGATAGAGAACGGCACCAGAACTGTCAAACTGACGTTTATTTTCGCGCGCACAAATCGCTTACTAACCGCGGCTGTGTGAACAGTGACACAAATCGCGTGTTTTGAAACGCGATTCTAAAACTGCACGGTTCCCGCTGTGTCTGAACAAGCACTAAGTGTACTGATTTGTTCCGTGCGGCGGAACAGTCGTAATCGGCCAGAATGATCGCCGACCTCGGCGATAGGAGATGCCACCATAAGAAGAATTGTAGATTTTCAACTCTGACGTCATTTAATTTAAAATGCAGATCGATATTCGTATGTGCGTGTGCGCGCGAGTTAGGTTCTGATAACGTGACACATGTTTTCTACCTGCAGCCTGCCATTTTTTCATCTCTATCCCTTAGTCGGGAGATGCAACTCGATACATCCTGTTTCCGGCGCAGGGTGCAGAGGTTTATATCCTACCAATATTTTATTTGTACAATTGTACAGCCATCGCGGTGACGGCGTAAAATGAGCAAGACTAGACAGTTAATAATCAAAATATTGAGAAAAAAAATTACTAAAAAATGAAGCAACGCAATTGAGAAAATTATTTTATTTAAAAACGATTTTAAATAATAAATTTGGAACCGAAAGATTACGAGGTCATTTGATAGGTCGTTGGGGAAGGCTGAGAAAGACATCGAGAGGAGGGCGACTGCGGGACTAAGGAGAATGGCGCTCCGAATGCGATAATTTCTAATACAAACTACAGAGGCAAGACTAGAGGTACACAATATAATTCTGGTACCAACACTAACGTATGGAAGTGAAGCCTGGAGCTGGCAGAAGAGGCATGAAAGTAAACGGAAACGAGATCATTTGACTATACGTGTAATTCCATTTAAGATAGCGCGAAGAATGGACGAGTGAGGAAAGTTGATCTAAGCATAGTATCGAGGGTAGAAAGCCAAAAGGGCGTTAGTTGATTTAAAAAGATGAGATAGAGATGCGATCACGGAATACGTGTCACATCAATATTCATACTATTTTCAAACTAAGCTAAACGCTTGCGCTATGAAAATAGGATTAACTTGCTAGTCTGGAGTGAGATTCGCACCCGCAATCTTTGGATCGCGAGGAGAGTATCCTAACCACAAGACCAGCAAGCTACTCGCTTGTTGGTCTTGTGGTTAGAATTTATTTTCAAATTTGCAGGAGAGCAACAGAAAATTCTGTCAACCTGATTTTGTCAATGTTTTTTTATTTGGCTTTTTACCTTCGATATATAAAATTAAAAAAGGACACGGTAGGAAATCTCTAAGTATGTTTTTCTTATCATAGAAAAACACATTTTTCCAACACGAGTTTATTTGCAATATACTATTATGGGCCTACCACACGCTCAACTATCACCACACATTTGCACACGCGTGCCGGTTTGCACACGGAATACCGTGTACAAAACACCAACTACGCGCACGTTTGTACATGGAACACCGTGCGTGTAGTTGGTGTTTTGTACGTGGTGCAACCTGCATGCGCATGCAAAAATGTGGTGATACTTGAGCGTGTGGTAGGCCCATTCCCTTCCTCTCCATTCCATAGACGTCGCCGGGGGGCGACATCTACAGGACGGGCGTATTAATATACTTACAAGCGATGTAAAACAGTCTGGGCCGCGACATGTAGATGTCTCTCGAACACCGAGCGCGTCAGAAAAAAAAAATTAACAGTGCGTACCCCGCTTTCGCCGCGACTGTAGGCCTTCGACAGCACCCCTAGGCACTGCCGCCCCCGGGACTCTTCGCAGGCCGGCCCCGGCGCCCGCTCCGACGCGGCCCTGGGCCTCATCACGATGGCCACCCCGCCCGAGTCGGCGGTGCCGCGCGCCTTGATCACCTGGTGGCCGAAGCCCGCCCAGCCGCAGCCCTGGCCGAACACGTCGTCGCTGCCGGCGTCCGGAGACGCGAGGCCGCCCGGAAACGGGAAGGCGTCCGGAGACGGGAGGGTCGCGAAGCCGTCCCGGTCGCTCCGCCGCGCCGGCGCCTCGTGCAGGTTCTCGCTGCGGACCCTCTTGGCGGCCCTGCCGAACCTGAAGGCGTCGGCCGGAGGAGCCTCGCTCTCGCGCTCGACGACTTCCTTCTTCATCTTGGAGTTTTTCCTCGGCTTGTACTTGCGCTTCGGCGGCGGGGAGGCCCGCGGCCGGGGTTCCTGGCCGAAGCCCTGGACGCTCTCCGGCAGGACGGTGTCCTCGGGCCGGGCCCAGTCGCCGGCTTCCCAGGGAGCGGGGAGGCAGTTCAGGGAGCGGTTCTCGACGTCCGGCTCGAACTTGAAGACGGTGGAGCCGCCGTCGGGCAGGATGTACTGGTCGGCGAACGTCATCGGAAACATTTTATTTTCACTGGGTTACTGTTCCATAGGCTTAGTTTATATTTTTGTAATAACTGTTTTTCGACACACTGTTAAAAATTAAAAATACAATATGTAAAATAATGTAATTAACGACATTAAAAGAAATTCGTTTTCAAATGCGTGCCTTGAAATAATTTTTATTTTTATTATTGTCATCTAGGTAACTTATTTGATACTATTAACAACCCGTCAAAAATGACGTACTTTTATTAGTATACATTTCGGCCGCGAGATTAGGCTGTGAGAATAGCCAATAACGTAATCTAACGCAGCGTTAGTTACAGACATTTTTACATACAGAATTACGCGTTCTTTATTTGCTTTTTATATATACCCCATCATTGTTTGCGCCGTCTGGTTGCGTTAGTGACGGACATTATTACATAGAGAATTTTATATAAGCGCTCTCGGAAGAAAATACGCCATCGAAACGGTTGCTCTTATCATTTTCGACTCTTTTTATCAAGGCAGGAATCCACCCGTAAAGTTTTTGCTACTAGCTATGAGACACCCGTACATATATTCTACTAAACGATTTCATTATTTTTACTTATGCTTCGTATCAAATTCATAGAACATAGAACGTACATTTAGACATTTTATAGAATGAATCCAACCTATAAAACGCGTCACGTCTTCGCAAATAAATGTTTTTTTTAATAATAACATAAAAAAAACATCTCTACAATTAGCTCCATGCAAAAATATATGCAATAATTAATAAAATATCTTTTTTTTTCAATTGATTCAGCAACATTGTAGATTGATAATTTAAAAAAAAATATCGATCGTATTATTTGTATACGTCTACTTCTTTTATTTGATTAATTCCACCAACATGTTTCGGTAAAACCTTTCCATCGTCAGGGTGTTGTATAACTGTCAAAATATCAGAATGAAATGTCTTTTGTTTCTTGTTTTTCTACATTATTTTAATTTTTTTAGAATTGGGCTAGAAGTTAAATTTAATTGATTATTAAGAATATTTTGTTTACTATTACATGCTCTACTAATTTCTTATGTGTAAAATATAAAGTCCTAAATTTTTATCAAAACCGTGACCATTTTCTAATAAATGATTTGAAAATTCAGAAAAACCATGATTATTGAGACATCTTACATTGAAATTTCGATCGGTTTTTCCAAAATAAAACGTTGTACAATCTTTTTCTGAAACATGTTGGCGTAATTAATCAAATAAATACAAATATTACAATCAATATATTTTTTTAAATAAAATATGGACATATTATGTTTTTTAGTAGAAGCCGTTTTCTCAGTTCCGTGTTTTTTGGGTTGGAAGCTTCATTTTCATTTCGGACATTTTTGCAATAAGCTCGGGGTGTTGTAAAACGTCATTTTCAAATTCGTATTTGCAGACACGGGGGAGGTGAACGGTCGGGTTGATGCGGCCGCAGGAATAATCCTAATTGCACCCCTAAATCCTAATCTGCACGTCGGCCCACAGGGGATGATGGGATGGCCGGAATTTCCGGGTGGGTTTTGCGACCGCCAACAATTGGAACTACGACTTCAATAACACCGCATAAAAATTATGACCAGTAGGAGCCAGCGAACGCCAGACTTCGCTATTGTATCAAACCTGAAATATTATCTTTTTTTTTTCACTATAGTAGAGGCAACAAGGTTTGGATGTTATGGCGTTTGAGTTTGAGTGATTTTGGCAGATAACAGGTACAAAAAATGTGTAATTTTACTTACACCTACCTCGTGTATCAGGTGAAATTGTTCAATAGTGGCCCGAATAAAATATATAAATTTTTAATTTGTTACTATAACGTAAATAACACGATTGTTTATAGAGCTTCATAGCGTCTGGCGGATATAATGAACACCGCGAAAACTGATGTATGGAATTGAAGCCTGGAGCTGGTAGAAGAGGAACGAAATTAGACTGAATGCAGTGGAGGTGAGATACCTTAGACGTCTGTGTTTCAAATCCACTTATGACAGAGTGAAGAATAAAAGTATTAGGAATTAATGTAAAGCTGACCTTAGTATATTAATAGAATTAAAAAGGGTCGCTCGGGTGGTTTGGGCATGTTGAGCGAATTAAATAGGAAAGAATAATAAGAAAGATATATAATGCAAGTGTTGACGGCGCCAGAAAGAGAGGAAGACCGCGGAAGACGTGGCACGATCAGATTAACCAGATACTGGAAGATGGTCCCGTTAGAATACTCAACAACCGTCGAGCTCGCACGCGAAGATGTGTGAATGTGGATGAGGCGAGAGTTGTATCTCAAGACAGAAGAGTGTGGCGCTCTATCTTCTCTGCCTACCCCTACGGAGAAACGGCGTGACGGTAAGTAAGTAAGCGAAAAGCGTCTGGCAATGATTAATATGAGTGTATTCTGCTTTGTATCTTCTGATGTATTATGCCGTGTTTTCACATCAGTCCTGATGATGGACCCTGCAGCGGGATCCGAAACGTCGGCCAGAAAGGTCGCCAAAACGCGGCATAATACCCCAGTAGACACGAACCAGAAGATTCTGAGTGGCCTTGAAAACCTAAGAACATTCTTAATGAGTTCGTATGTCCCGTTAAAATATTAAAAAATCAGGTTTGTTAGTTTTACATTTAACTTACTCGTTTTTACATGCTGTTTGTTTGCTGTTGTGGCGGAATCTTATAATTAATTTTTCACCAACTCACCGACTAGCTGGAGCTTCGAAACTTTCAACATTTACCTAAAGTGGATGACCACGCATTATTAAATCATTTTCGAAGTGATTTTGATTATCATTTCTATTATAATTAATAATTTTCCATCATTACTGAACGTTAAAGGCCCACGTGGCTTCGAGATTTATCGGTATTGGTATGAAAAAATGTTGAAATTTGATTTTTAATACTTCAGGATAAATTTGGTTCAGAAAAAAAACCGGTTCGTCAAAAAGAACGTTCGGCAAAATGATGCCGCGGGTTAAAAGGGTGTTGATGCGCAGTATTCCGCGCAATCGGCCTCTCAGGAAGAGGATAAACTTTGCGCCACTCGGACACTCTTCTGGGCAAACGGGAAGCGGTACTCAAATATGTGACAGAGGGTGGTCCCTCCGCCAACGCCAAGGGTTGTAAAAGTAAATACCCAGAACCGTTAATGCCAGCGCCCGCGGATTAAGTCCGGCGGGACCTTCACCACGCCTATTGCACTTTCACCACCTTTATGACGGCGGCCCGCTCCGAGATAATATGAGGGATCACAAAAATACCCAAAAATTAATAACCAAAACAAAGTGACGGAAAAACCAAAAAAAAATCGTGTAGGTACAGTGGCACCTAGGCATACGAGGTTGATTCGTTCGGTAACCTTGGTCATATGTCAATATGCTCATATCTCAACAGCAGTGCTGATGAGATCCCTTAGATGTATGAGTGACAAATCCATTTATGATAGAGTAAAGAATGAAGATATCAGGAAGGAATGTAAAGCTGATCTCAGCATAATTCATAGAATTAAAACCGGGTGGCTCGGGTGATTTGGACACGTTGAGCGAATGAATGAGAACTTACTTACTTACTTTTTTTTCCTTTCCGTTTCCCCGAGGGGGTAGGCAGAGAGGATAGAGCGCCATACTCTTCTGTCCTGACATACAACTTTCGCTTCGTCTACATTCATACATCTTCGCATGCAAGCTCGACGGTTGTTCAGACTTCTAACAGGACCATCTTCCAGTATCTGGTTAATCTGGTCATGCCACGTCTTCCGTGGTCGCCCTCTTTTTCTGGCGCCGTCAACACTTGCATCATATATCTTTCTTACCATTCTTTCCTCATTCATTCGCTCAACATGCCCAAACCACCTGAGCGACCCTATTTTTATTCTCTGTATTATGCTACGATCAGCTTTACATTCATTCCTAATATCTTCATTCTTTACTCTATCATACATGAGAAGACAATGGTAAAAAAGATATACGTACAGTAGCCGGCAAACATCTTGAAATTTTGCTGCGTAGTGGGAGGACGTTTGCGCATCTACCTATCTACCAACGAGACCTAAATTTCGTCTTCTGCGCATTCCCCCACTTAGCCAAAGAATTTCATGAAGTTTGCCGGCAACTGTATAATGCAAGTGTTGACGGCGCCAGAAAGAGAGGGCGACCGCGGAAGACGCGGCATGACCAGATTAACCAGATACTGGAAGCTTGCACGCGAAGATGTATGAATGTGGATGAGGCGAGAGTTGTATGTCAGGACAGAAGAGTGGCGCTCTCTGCCTACCCCCACGGGTAAACGGCGTGACGGTTAAGTAATTTATAATATCGGAACAAATCTTTAAAAGCCCTAAATGTAAAATACCTAAATTAGAAAGCAGTGGCACATACAAAAACGGGAATTTTGATAATTAAGAGTAACATAGAATTTCATACACCGGGGAATCATTAATGACAAGTGCCTAGAAAAAGAATCTTAATGTAGGGCTTCAGCGGAAACGTCTAATTATCAATAGGGGATGGTATATATTATAAATAAGTCGATTATACGCGGTATATCCACTGTTTGCTAATGGCCTAACAAGCCGAAACAGCTGTCGCATTTAAAATGACACTTAACCTGCGCAAATTAATAATATTATTTATAAAAATTTAATATATTTTAAATTTCGCTAAAAATAAACGCGGAGTTCTACAAACTAAACATTCTCAACATTAATAATAATTTATATAAATTAACTTTGTAAACACCACTTATGGCCAATGGCTTCTTCGTCAGGATAACAAAAATAAATATTTTATCAATAAATAAGTGGTGTTTACAAAGTTCATTTATATAAATTATAATTATGTCACCACAAAATAAATTTGCTATATTTATTTGAAGAAGAAATTTTCAACATTCTCGAAGCTCATTGCTGCTAAATATTAATTAACTATCCTAACAAGTGTCAATCTGAAGTTATAATTAACCGACTAACCATCACGCCGTTACCCCGCAGGGGAAGGCAGAGAGGGTAGGACGCCATATTCCTCTATCCTGGCACGCTACAAGCCCTGTGAACACCCAAAAATACTTCAATACCTACTTTCCCATACGCTTCGTCTCTATGAGAAATCTATAATATATCTCAGTTTAAGACACATTTATGACGCGACTAAAGTATTTATTCTTGCGTAATTACATCTCCTAGTAAACAAAATGGTCTTTAACTTATATAAATTAACTTTGTAAACACCACTTATTTATTGAAAAAATTCTACGTGTTTCGAAGACAATGGCTTCTTCGTCAGGATAACAAAAATAAAATTTAAAAATCGAAATATAGATCAACTAACCAACTAACTTACCATCACGCCGTTTCCCCGTGCGGATAGGCAGAGAGGATAGAGCGCCACACTCTTCTGTCCTGACATACAAGTTTCGCTTCGTCTACATTCATACATCTTCGCATGCAAACTCGACGTTTGTTCAGGCTTCTAACAGGACCATCTTCCAGTATCTGGTTAATCTGGTCATGCCACGTCTTCCGTGGTCGCCCTCTCTTTCTGGGGCCGTCAACACTTGCATCATATATCTTTCTTACCATTCTTTCCTCATTCATTCGCTCAACATGCCCAAACCGCCTGAGCTTAAAAATATTTTAACAAACATTTAACATAACAAAACATAAAAATATTTAACAAAGTTGAAAAAATTCAACCTTCTTCGTCAGGATAACAAAAATAAAATTAAAAAATCGAAGTATAGATCAAAATATTTAAAATATTATATGATCTTTTTACAAAAGACGTTGATTTTTTATTTTTGACATCATCCATTCAAAAATGCACATGTTCATTTGTCGAACGGCACTATCGATGACGTATTGTCGAGGCACAGGGAGCAAAATTTCTGAAATTTATCTCACGAAGACGCACGCGGTCACGGTAAATAGAAACGAAATTTTTGACCGAACGACACTCGGACATGTCCGCTTCGGGACCCGACAGAACCTGCAAACCAGATGTGGCCAATAAAAATTACAAAACAAATACCTCCAGGCTAGGACCACAAGAAAAAACACCCTGCTAAGATATTTTTTCGGTCTAGTGTCAGCTCTCTCCAGTTCCGAAGCTCTAAGGGCCGGTTGTTTCAAGTTGGATTAAAGTAAGCGTTCTTTTAAAGCATAGATTTTTACGTTCTCCACCAATCAGACGATCCGTTTTCGTAAAAATCTATGCTTTGATCGACCGCTTACTTTGATCGAACTTGAAACAACCGGGCCTAAGGCAGAGATATCTTTGAGGACGTTGTCACTCCATCTTAGTTTCGGCCTTCCTAAGCTCCTTCGCCCTATTGGCCTTGAGTTCAGCAGGGACTTTGGTGCCTGATGCTCGGACATTCTCTCCACATGACCCAGTCACCGAAGTCTTCCCAATTTTATAAATTTTGTGACGTTTGGCTCCTTAAATACCTCCTTACTCTAATAATATAACGTTATAAATGAAGACTATGCCCATTATCCCAATTACAAGTGTCTTCGGCACGCTCTAGCAACATGTATTTTTGCATTTAAGTATGTTTTACATACACTTATGTGTATTGTATATTTAGTGTTTGAATGCAGTGCGATTAGTATTTAATAAATAATGGATCTATAGGTTCAGGTCATCGTTTAGAAAATGGATGTTGTGTATGAGTGAGCTTTTGAACCATGATAAGGTATCTGCAAGAATATCAGCTTTTCATTATTATCAATTTATATCAATCAATCAATATAACTCAACAATTGGCTATGTTTAAGTGTATACCTCCTATAATAATTATTTTTTCTTTTTTTAGACTTATTAAGATAGTTCTCAACTCTTCTATGAATGTTGCTATCGTTGATAAGTGAGTTTTGTAAATGGCTAAAATGTTAAACAAATTATTTGATTTTTAATTTTGAGATGTTTGCATATTTAATATTTATTTCTTCGTAATTCAATACAGTATGCGTGTTTGAAACGAGAATTGCTATGCTGCTATTTTTGTTAATAGTATTCTCAGTTGCATAGTATTGGAAGTAGTTTGGTATAGAGCGGTTGACGACGCTTGAGGAGTGCTTCTGTTAAAACTAAGATATCCAATCTGTTTAGATCGTTTGCAACTGTTAGGAATTTGTATTAATATTAAATGTAAATGCATAAAATAAAGGACACCAACACAGGGTGTCTCGTAGCTAGTAGCAAAAACTTTACAGGTGGATTCCTGCCTTGATAATGAGTCGAAAGCGTTCAAGCAACCATGATCATGAAGTTGTGCAATATCAAACTGCGCATTTTTTCTATAAATATTTCTGACTTATTTTTTGCAAGAAGTTGAACTATCACTACAGTACTTACACCGATTATGAAAAATTCATTCGCTTTAATACAAGTCGAATAAAATGATAAAAAACCTTGCGAAAATTGAAAATAAATTTTTTTAAGTGTTACCTTTCCAAAAACCTAATTCAATCCATCTCCTACCCGCCTCGTAATCATGAAGGTAGTTTTGAAACTATAACATTGTATAAAGGAAATATTTTTCAACTTAACTGATCTCCCGAATTGTGAGGTTGGTTAGGTTAGATGAAATTTCCATCCGACAATAAACCCGCCATTGTATGATACGTATACAAAAATTGAAAAAAATAAAATATGCTGCACGAAAAATTAGTATTTAAAACAATAAAAATACAAAAACTTGTGTATTTTGGAGGAGTGATATTTGGAGACCTCGAAGAAGAAGACCGTAGCTAAAAAAGGGTTAACCTGCTATCTTATTGTCACAACGTCGACGCAATAGTCTAAATAATTCCGCCAAATTAATTGAAATAATACTTTGGCCCAGCGGCATCGGCTGGCGGAGAAGTGTCGTATTCGATTCCCATCCAGAGATGACGAAATATCTATTTAATAGCAGTAAAATAAAATTTAAAAAAAAAAAAAATTCTCGTAAACCTGCTTCTTCGAGGTGGCATATAACTGTACGGTATCAAAATAGTATTTGTTGCAATCACAAGCATTTAGATTACGACGTCACGACCTCAACAATTTGAAAACAAATATAATATATGTACTACCAAGATTATCATTTTTACCATTCAATCAAATTTTAAAATCCGCTGTAGGCACGCATTTGAAAACGAACTTCAAATCAAATCACAAATTCACTAGTTTTTTTTTTTTTTTTAAAACCACCTTTTTCAAGTCACTGGTATCACGACACTCCACCACGTGCGAGCCGCGGCTCAGCTGTCGCTGCTGTCAAAACAATTCGCGCGCTACTAGTGTCGGCCGGGCACCCACCTGTGCGACCTCTCGCGACCGCCGACGGAAGTGGACTAAGTGCAGCGGAGCGCAATTAACACTGCATTGTCCTCGCCGCGGCGATCTGCCGGCAGGAGGTGTCTGTCCGCCGCGGCCGGTCGCGCGCGGGTCGCCGGCGAGACTGCGGCGTTCTATGCGCGGGAGCGGCGTCATTTTAGAACGGTGTTTCAGACGTCAATATGTGCGTAGCGCAGGAAATTCTGAATGTGTACAGATGATATTTTTTAAAATTAATTTTATTATTTTTTTAATCTACTTATTTATTTAATTGACTTATTTTGACATATATATATATATATACAACACCCTGATGATGGAAAGGTTTTTCCGAAACGTGTAGGTGTAGTAATTAATGAATATAAAGTAGATTAAAACAAATATATTTTTTTTATTTTTTTAAATTTATTTATACGTCACAAAGCAGCGGCGTGCTGTCAATATTTTGAAATAAGCTGTGCTTAACTGAAATTTTTACGGAATAAATCCAAATTAAATGTATCGTAATATACCTATATAACAATTATTATCATATTACCTATTCAGATAGGTAATTCGATAAGTATAATAGATATCACTAAGTAGCTCTGATACCTGATTGCCCCTTTACCTTTAACTCTTTGGTTTGTTTTTAACTTAAACCTTTCATTTTTTTGTATAAATGTAGTTATTGTTGCTATATGTTAATACATGACGTGTTAATTCTGTGTAAACTTGTAAGATGGTCTCTATACTATTTAATATTCAGGTGTAACCTGATTTTTATTTGTACTGTTAGTTTCCCGTAACTAAATAAATAAATATATCGAGGGTAGGAGGCCAAAAGGGCTTTAGTGATTATTTCTAACTTCACAGGAGAGCTAAATACAAGTTCTGTCAATCTGAGTTTGTCAATGTTTTTTTTATTATTTAACGATTACCTGTGAAGATTACACAGACGTATAATTTTGACAGGTATATATAACATTGTATTGCCGCCAATTTCGATGTTTTAAGTTCTACATGTTTGAAATTAATGAATTCAACCAATCAAAAAGCTCTAAAATGCAAAAAAACTTAAGTCATTCACAATTACGAATAATGAGCTTTCAATTGATCGAATTCATTAATTTCAAACCTGTCAAACATAAACGTCAAAAAAACGGCGTCACAATGTTATACAATAACTGTCAAGTTAACAAGTCAACTTAGCAATATTGCTTAGTTCAGATTACGAACGCTTGAATGGTATGTGCGTGAAAGCCAATATTTACTTCAAATTGTAGAATGTTTAAGATTTCTACCACCACTGCTGACAAGGGTGAAGGGGGTTAAAAAACAAACTCATAAAAACCAAGTTTTTATTATACTCCCTTTCTCATTTACTAGTTGAAACAGGTTTGGCGCTTACCCCACGCGTTGGGCTTGAGTCGGGCGACGCTACGAAAGGGAGTAATAAAAAATTTCGAAAAATCCAAAATTATACTATAATAATTAATTTTTTTAAAACGAAAATTTGTTAGATCATCTTTATCGTCGCCACGAGTCTGCCTGCAAAGTTTCAGCTCAATTCGATCACGGGAAAAGGGTTAAAAATCGATCCGAGTTTTTTCGTCAGACAAGCAAGCAAGCAAGCAGACGCTACGGAGTCAAAAGAAAGGCAGTAATGACCAAAATTATTTTCACGTAATACTTGAATAACCTAAGATGTGCATAATATTTTCGCTGTAGGTACTATCGGCACGCGAATAATGACCGAGTTAGAGACAACGAAGTCGGCACCTTCGGATATTTTGCCGCGACTGTCAGAGCGGACCACAAACAAACAAACAAACAAACAACTTGCCATCCCGCCACGTTCACCGCTCCACCCGGAGTTGAACTTTTGGCGCACAATAATTAAATTATACACGTGACAACGACACAGCATCAGCGGTGACGTCACTTTCTGGACATCCAGCGAGAGGAGCACGAGCTCTCGGAGCTGCAAACTCTCCGAGGTAAGAGGACAAGAAGACATCTTCCCCCTGAAGCAGCCCCGTCTACTCATTGTGGCGTCACATGTGGACCATCGCTAATAGACCAAGACCGCCAAAATTAAGATGTTTATGTTCATTAATACAGCGCCATTTTTGCATAAGAGATGCTTTAAGGGCGTTTTACAGATGACACATCCCGAAAAAATGAGTTTTTAGGCTCTTCTTGAAGTGTTCCTGGTTCTCCACAGATCGCAGCACTGGAGGCAGCTGATAGCTGGGCCCGCAAAGCTGAAAGCACGTCCCGCAAACTTGGTGGCATAGATATAATAGCATCAAACCTGAAATATTTTCTGTAGATCCACACTATAATAGGTAAGAAGGTTTGGATATTATATCGTTTGAGTTGGGGGATTTTGGCGGATAACGGGTAATGAAGGTACAAAAATGTGCAAGTAAAATGTAAAAATAACAAACCTGATTGTTTAATATGCTTAACGGGACAATATTGTACACCTATATTGATTAATCAATCATGTAACGTTCGCCATTGTGTAAAGTGATCACTTAGCCAGCCGTACGATAGTTGGTAAGCCCTATGTACACCCAAAAGACTTTTATACCTACTTTTCCATAAATATATACAGTTTTGTCTCAGGGAGACATCTATATACATGTCACATCTATATATATGTCCTGTGACAAAAATCCAGTTCTATTCTGAAAAATTTGGACATACTCAAAAATATACTTATATTAATGATTACCCGATCCATTTCTTCCGATAGACGCATTGAAGCTCTATAAATAAACATGTCATTTACGTTATAGTAACAAATCTGAATTTTATACATTTTATGATTAATTTTTTAATATTTAAAGCATCAACTTTGTGGTCGGACATTTTAACAAAATCTTATTTATGTTAGAATATAATACGCGCGTGTGTCTCTCTAACTAAAGCCTTGTTGCTAAAGCGTTGCTTGTAACTAATGTGCATGTTGGAAATATTCTAATATCCTACATTCATGCACCATGAAGTGCTGCTGAGGGAATGCAACTATCGCAGCTTCGAGTCGCGCAGGCAGGAAAGCTTAACACTTTGACTGCTGAACGATTTTCTTCGACATCATCTCGGTGCTAAAAATTTAGCCAATATTTAAAATTCTTAAGAGAATGATTTTGGGGATAATTCATTGTCATTTACCCCCATAAACCCATTAGTTCTCTCCAGGCGGTCAGCACCGCCATAAACACACCACTGTTTTTTCAATGACAAATGTCGTGTAGTGCGTTTACACTCGCCCTAAAATATATCTGGTCAATATTATTCACCAAAATAATTCTTTTTCAAAAATTATTATTATTGCATATCTTATCTTATTCAGATATTTTACAATTTTCTGTAATTACACGTCTAAATTTCTTCTGTTGGGTTATTTTTTTCGTATATATTTTTCATAATTATATCCTGTCAATTAAAAATAAATGTGATATATTATAATGTTTCTCAAAAGCGTAGGATTTTAAGATAAGTGATAAAAAACAAAAAATTATAGAAAATATAATACATAATTTTGACATTTCAAACTGAAGCAGTTCATATTTCAAAATATATGTAAACATTGTTCTAAGCCATACCGTAAAAGTGCTGTGCAGTTTTACATAACACTATTTGTAAATGGTAAACAAATAATAAAAAAATAAAAATCTGGTTGGTCAGGCATTCAGGGCGAAAATAAAATGTATCTTTACATTTATTGTGCACATTTTTTTTCAAAATAATTTGCTTCGTTTTCGTTTTATTCGGTTAGTGTCTTTAGTACAAAATCTAGGAAAGTATAGTTTCATTAATAGCCAACGTCGGCTTGTTTGAATTATTCCTGCCTATTAATTATTATAGCTTCTACTCTAGATCGCTTTTGTGAGAACGGTTGATGTATTTTTTATCATGTATGAAAATATTAATATCGGTAACAATTTTTATGAAAAAGTCTTATGGAACACTATTGTTATCCTTTACTCCCTACACTAAATATAATTGACGCTCCGAAGTTGCTAGAGAATTATGCCCTGTTTGTAACTAACTAACTTACCATCACGCTGTTTCCCGTGGGGGTAGGCAGAAAGCATAGAGCGCCATAC